>CM053273.1:68224999-68824999 GCA_028583415.1 Protea cynaroides
CGAATATTTTTAGTTGATGATGCAGGTACTACCATCGAAGATTATGTCATTGCTCTAGTGTACGGGCACATGGCGGCGATGGAAGTTGAAGATGAAGTGGATACACATGACTCCTCCTGCGAGTGCAACTCATGTGTATTCAGTTAAATTATTTTCATTATTTGGATTTAGTAAAGACATGTATTTCATATTTATTTATGTCTTAGTTGACACAGAATAATTTGCTATTTAAATATTAATATCACAGTAGATTCTCAGTTCATTTTACTATAAGACTTCTGCTATTGTGTATTTATTCTGATTATGAATGTGGATGTATGAGGTTTAGATAAAACGGATATCGTCTGTCCGATATCCCGGTTGAACCATTGGTTTACTAGCGGTTTATCACACCATTCTGAATAGTGCAGAATTGGCGTGTGACAATAGGAGCAAGCCATAGGACCCAAACACGAGGAATGGACTGAAGGAAGAAAAATTGACAAAACCCACAGGGGGTCGCATGGGGGGTCGATGGCCAATCGAACCTACCAGACCCTGAGCATCGACCCCCAGTGTTCGAGAAGTCCAGAATAGGGGTGGTCGCAGCCAGGGTCGATCAAGACTCCGACCCTAGCATAACCCCCAGTTAGCAGCATGCTTTTTAAAGTCCGAATTAATTCTAATTAAATTCTATCGACTTGGTTAGGTTTTCTAGAGAAATAATATCGATAGATAGTTGATTCTTAAAGCTTGAAAGAGGACTTACGATCAAGTAAAGGTGAGGAAACAAGATCTAAACTAATTGGTTAATAACAAACTGTTTTTATTTCTTGAGTCCAATGCTATGCTTGATTCTATGCGAATATGCTTGTAATGTGCAATCAACATGTCATCCAATATTTCTATTTATTGTTCATGCATATTTACTTTATTGTTTATAACATGATGATGATGATGATGATAGAAATAAGCATGTGAATGTATGTGTGTGGTTGGTGTACTCGATGCGAGCGAGTATCAGGGGGGGTGTCATAGGCCGGGCCTCAGCACTCTAGCTCTATCTCTAACTCAAGTCTTGTGCATTAGCATCGTCATATCGCCATTACTTTAGCAGAACTATTACGTCGTAGAGTATCAGGGGAGGTGGTCTCGGTCCTTGTAGTCTCTGACTCTATCGGGGGGCCTTAGCTCTATCTCTATGGACGTTCTGAGGGATGCTGGGGTGAGGCATTGGATACACTGTTTGGTATTAGGATTGGTTAGTTGCGAGCCCAGTTTGCAAGCCCTCGCCAACAGGTGCTTACGTGTTGTATGGCACTGTACAATAATAAATGTTATCCTTTGTTGTACAATGTTCATGGTAGGGTTGATGGGGACGACAATAAATGTTAACCTTTGGGCAGACTTCCACACCCTGTGTATAGAGGAGGGGTCAATAAACGTTAACCTTTGACCACCGAACCTTTCTATTGCGCATTGCAAACTTTAAACTAGACTAAAGATATGAATTGAATGCATGCATATGTATTGTTGCATTGTTTTGTTTGCTCACTGAGTCATGATGTGTGCTCACCCTCTCGACGTTGAATATTTTTAGTTGATGATGCAGGTACTACCGTCGAAGATTATGTCAACGCTCCAGTATACGGGCACATGGCGGCGATGGAAGTTGAAGACGAAGTGGATATGCATGACTTCTCTTGCGAGTGCAACTCATGCGTATTCGATTAGATTTTATTTTAATTATTTGGATTTAGTAAAGACATGTAATTGATATTTATTTATGTCTTAGTTGATACAGAATAATTTGCTACTTAAATATGATTATCACATCTAGATTTCTCGGTTCATTTTACTATAAGACTTCCGCTATTGTGTATTTACTCTGATTATGAATGTGGATGTATGAGGTTTAGATAAAATAGATATAGCCTACTCGAGATCCTGGTTGAACCGTTGGTTTGTTAGTGGTTCATCACACCATTCTGAATAGTGCGAAAATGGGGCGTGACAGCCACGCCGAAACTTCATGTTCCACGTAGCAACACATTAATTTAGTAAATGAACTGATGACACTGAATTTTGGAAGACCTACTTCGTTGGAGGGGCCAGTTGTGGGGCATTGTTAACATACTTCTTTTATTGGATATGATTATAGGTTTTCAAGGAATCCAAATAAGAGGGGCCACAAAAAAATCGACAATAAAGGCATTAGAAATGGATATCACAATCTGAAAATGCTAAACTCTTCAATTATTAGGAGTTGCTCCTTTTCTTCCTGGTAATGGAGAGTAAAATTGCAGGATTAGTTCAATAACTTTTTCTTTGCAGGAAACAACGGAAGACAGTTATGTTTTTAGGTCCAGCGGAGGAACAAGCTATCAAACATTGGATAATGTCACATACGATTTTACTACCTAGAAAGAAAAAAAAAACCATTTAATTTAAGACTCAAATTCAATGAAAATTCAAGATACTAAAATTTCAAATATTTACATTTACTCTTATAGAGTAATAAAAGATTAATTGATCACTCTCAAAGAGTCAGAATTTGGAAGTTTTTGTCGACAGTTGCAAGTAGCAGGGGAAAATGGAGAGAGAGGGTTTTCAAGAAATTGGGGAGGGGGGGGGGGTTAAAGAAGGAGCCAAAACGATATCAGTAGTAGGAAATGATGCATTTGAGGAAAAGAATATTGGGGAGCTAGGAAGAGGAAAATGGGTTTTCAAACCTTGAAAGGAGTTTGGATCATTCAAAAGAGATTTCCATTTTAGAATCTGAATGGAGCCTAGTTCTTGATATGGTGTTTTAAGGATTCATTTTTATCAACCCACTCCTTTTCTTTTTTGCCCTTAGATCTTGGAAAATCCACGTGTCCCATATCCAGTGGTCGGTTGGACTAATCCGGCCTAAAGGCCAGCTGAAGAGGAGCCCAATCCTATGAAACGGTTGAGAGAAGTTTGTGTTGTGAGAAAGAGAGATTTTATGAGAAGAAAGAGAAGGGTTTCTCCTAGGGCTACGTCTGTTTTGATGTAAAATTTTACTGTAAAATTTCATGCGTAACATTTTATTTGTAATTTTGTTTTTAAATTTTGTTTCCAAGAGGTAAAATACAACGATCTCTAAGGAGGGCACCGGGGGAAGGAACTTCATATTTTTTTTACCTATTGAAAATAAACATCGAAATTTTTTTTACTTATAAAATATTACACATAACATTTTATGGTAAAATATTACATCAAAACAAACGGAGCCTAAGTGAAGAACAACTTAAGGAAAAAGGAGGAGAAAGACAGAGGATCACTTGAAGCTCAACACTGGTGCTCAATAACCAGATTTTTGGAAGTTAGTTTGCTTCAATTTCCAACATAGCATCAACTGTTGTGAGAAGGGATTGTCTCTATAATATTAGGTATATACCACTCTTTTGAAAGTGTTCTTGTAGTGAGAATTGAGATTGAAGGTTTCTGTTGAGATGGTTAAAGATGGTAACTTTCTCCAATGATGGTATTCGTCAAGCTTTAGGCAAAATCTTGAGTCTCGATTTTTTTCCTCAAATGTTCTCCTCTTGCCTAATTGTACTCTCCTTACAATTTCAATCATAAATCACAAGTTGTGGACAAAAACTTGAGAAAGACTTATCTTTGTAATCCTTTGCTCTCTCAATCATCTAAGGAGGAGACACTATTGTAATCCTCTTGCGGCAATTTAGAGGAACTCCCTCATATTTGTTTAGTATTTTTCCCTTTACATTGGAAGGGTTTTCCATGTATATTTTGTGTTGCAATTTGGTTTGTTGTTGTTGTTGTTGTTATGGTCTTAGATTACACAAATATGAGAAAAGTTTTGCTTTAAAAAAAAAAAGTGATGTACGTTCACTATAATCGACACATTACACTTGGTCTCTAGTGTAGCGAAAAATGGGCAAGGGCCACCGCATCGCTCGATTGTGGTGAAAAATTAGCTAGGGCCGCCGCATAAGCGTCCGGATGTGGTGATAAATTAGCAAGGCTTCTCGCATGGTGGACAAGTGCGGGCAAAGAAGCTAGTCAATAAGTGTAATTAGAATAACATCATGGAACATAGGAATTTTAATGGATAAGAGTTTAGAATTAATAGATGTTATGAGGAGAAAAAGAATTAACATAGCTTGCATACAAAAGACTAAATGGAAGGATAAAAAAACTAAGGAGTTGGATGACTTTAAATTTTGGTATATGAGGGATAAAAATAATAGCAATGGAGTAGGTATAATAGTAAATAAAGATTTTAAGAATGATGTGGTGGATGTGAAAAGTTTTGGTGATAAGATTACAGCCATCAAGTTAGTGATGTAGAAAAAGATAGTCAATACAATTAGTGTATACACACCCCAAGTAGGATTAGATGCGAACAGTAAACTACAATTTTGGAAACACATGGATGGATTAGTGCAAGGTTTATGACAAGGAGAAAATATTATAATAGGGGGTGATCTGAATGGACATGTAAGGGGAGATTGTAAAGGTTATGAAGATTGCATGGGGGATATGATTTTGGAGTGAGGAATAAGGAGGGGACCTCAATTTTAGATTTTGCTGCGGCTTATGATTTATCCATCAAAAACACATACTTTGAAAAGAGAAAGAAGCATCTAGTCTGTAAGACCCGCACGCCACGAATCTGGTTTAACCTTACATTCTTGTGTCGTGACTGGTCTTCCCATCATAATTGAATCAAGAGAACCAATTATATGAAGAAACTACAAGATGAGGTAAGCCACAAGTTAAATTTAGTTGTTGTAGTTGACTGGTTAAGTTTGTATGGAAGCAAACAGTAAAAAACTAAAAACCAATGAATTTTGGACCTATGGTGGCATGTTTGGAGGCTACGGTCGCACCTATGGTCAACCGTAGTGAGACCATGTGACCTATGGTTGCATGTCTTGGTGGTATGATCGACGGTTTATGCGACCGTATGATCGACCATAAGAACCCAGAACCGACTCCGTCTTTAGAAAACTTTCCTAATTTGAGGAGGATTCTTTCCTAATTGAAAGAGGACTCTATATGGAGGTTTTTCCTCTATATAAGGGACGTTCCTTAGCCTCTCTCACTCTTTTAGAACCCAAATTGAAATCCTAAACCTAAGAGAGTAAGAGAGGGAGGAAGAGAAGGAGAAGGAGACTTGGAGAAGAAGAGAAGGAGAGGAAAGCTTTGGGAAAAGGTTTGCAGAGAAGAGTTCTATCCTTCTACAACAAGCTTAAGGTATGGACTTGACTCTATACGATAGATTAGATGGGATATGTTCCTTTCCATCAAGTTGATGTGTTGAATTTAATGTAACGATTTCGATTATGGAATTTCTAAGCAAAACCATAGAATAGGTCGGGTTAATGGATGAGGGATAAACTAAGAATATTGGCCTTAGAATGATCATCAGGGAGGACCCCATTGATGATCCAAGAGGAGGAACTCATGTAAGAAGTAAAAATCAACCAAAATATGTATAGTCGCAGCTATGGTCGACCATAGGATGAGAAAGTATCGACCACAGCCATTCGGGAAGAATTCAAGAAACATACGGTCGCATGTAATGCGACCATAGGGTATCAACCGTAGGTCCTACGGTGGCATATATTGCTACCATAGAATCGGCCATAGCATCGACCGTAGAAAAACAGCAAGCATATTTTAAGACCAAACAAGGTTTTTGACTACTGCAACTTGGTAAACTTGAACCCTAACTTACATAGATTAATTATTTAGGTTCCTAATAGATTCAAAGTGACTTCAAAAGCTTGGGAGAGGAACAAGGAGAGGAACAAACATCGATCAAAGGTGAGGGAACAAGACCTAAACTAATTGGTTAATAACAAACTGTATTTTTTATTGAGTCCAATGCCATGATTGATTCTATGCGTGCATGCTTGTAATGAGCATTTCATATGTCATCCAATATTCCTGCTATTGCTGTTCATACATATTTAATTCTGTTTATTTATAACATGACGATGATGATGATGCTAGGAATAGGCATGTGAATGTATGTGTATGGTTGGTTTGTTGGATGCTAGTCGAGCATCAGGGGGAGGATGTGGCATGGTGGTCTTCAACCTCGTCACCAAACTCTATCTCTATCTCTACTCAAGTATTGCCCACTAACATTGTCGTATTGCCATTACCTTAGCAGAACTATTACGTCGTAGGGCATCAGGGGAGGTAGTCTCGGACCGTGTGGTCTCTGACTCTGCTGGGGGGCCTTATCTCTATGGACGTATTGAGGGATGCTAGGGTGAGGCCTTGGATATACTGTTTGGCATTAGGATTGGTTAGTTGTGAGCCTAATTTGCAAATCCTCGCCAATAAGGGCTTACGTGTTGGTATGGGTAGGGCATCAGGGGAAGTGTTATGCGGTGTTTGATCCGGACACTTTAGCTCTATCTCTATTCCATGATGGGTGCATGTGGGACGGTAATGGTGTTTGATCCATTGGGCAGATTCACACACTCGTGTATAGAGGTTCGGTGGCCACCAAACCTTTCTATAGCACATTACAAACTTAAAAACCAGACCAAAGATATGAATTGAATGCATGCATATGTTTGTTGCATTGTTTGTTTACTCACTGAGCTCAAGATTTTTAGTTTATGATGTTACAGGAATTACGGTTGAAGATTATGTCGACACATCAACATATGAATAGGTGGCAGCTATGGATGAGCAAGCTGTGGAGGACTATTATGATTCATTAAGCGAGCATTTCAACTATGGATACGCTTAGTGTTTAACTTTCTTATTTGGATATTTGTAATATGTATTAAATTATATTTTGGTTACTTGGAGATAACTAAAATATTAATTATTTATCATGATTAGACCTCAGTTCATTATTAATAAGACTTCCGCTACTTACTTTATTATCTCTGATTAAAGTGGAACGTGTTTTGGTTTAACATGGTTGGCATAGCCTATACGAGATCTTGGTTGAACCGTTGGTTTATTGACGGTTCATCACACCATTCTGGTTAGACCAGAATTGGGGTGTGACATAGTCACCTTTAAAAGTAGGCATTATAAGAGCCAACTAGATATTTTTCTAACTAGAAGGTCCGATAGATTGTTATGTAAGGATTGTAAAGTTATACCCGGGGAGAGCCTAATCACTCAGCAGAGATTAGTGGTCATGGATATATGTCTCACTACGCCGAGTAATAGAAAAGATCAGGTTTTTTGCCCTAGGATAAGGTGGTGGTGCTTAAAAGAAAATACCTTAAAAGCTTTTATTAATAATATAGTCAAACAAGAAATGTGGAACTGTAAATGAGACACTAATACAACGTGAAATAAGATGACTGCTAATATCAAGAAAGTTGCCAAAGAGGTTCTAGGTGTATCGAAAGAAAAATATCATCCGCTTCAAGAGTCTTGGTAGTGGGATGATGAAGTTCGAACAACCATTAAAGCTAAGAAAGATAGTTTTAAGGCATGACAAAAGGCTAAGGATATAGGGGATCTAAAAAGATAGACTTGCTATAAATGACTACAAAAGGATTGTAGGAAAAGTAAAGGCGAAGAAATATAAAGATCTTTACAACAATCTGAACACAAATGAAGGAGAAAAAATGATCTATAAAATAGCTAAGATGAGGGAAAGGAAGAGTAGAGATTTAGACCATGTTAAGTGTATTAAAAGTGTAGTTGGTAGAGTTCTAGTAAGGGATGATGACATTAAAGAGAGATGGAACAATTATTTTTACAGCATTCTGAAGACGTCTCAAGAAATAGTGCACCAGATTGCTACATTACCCACCATGACACCACAAGTCATAGGTATATACATAAAATTAAGGTAACAGAAGTGAAAGAAGCTTTAGGGAGGATGAATATAGTCAAAACACAAGGCCTAAATGAGGTCCCAATAGAAATTTGGAAGAGCCTAGGAATAGAGTATCTTGGCTAACTAAGTTGTTCAATAAAATTATGAGCTCGGGGAAAATACCAAGTGAATAGAGGAGAAATATTGTGGTTCTGATTTACAAAAACAAAGGTGATATTTAGAGTTGCAATAACTATAGAGGCATAAAACTAATAAGTCTATTATGAAACTATGGGAGAGAGTTATTGAAACCCACTTGAGAAAAGAAACTATCATTATAGAGAACTAGTTTGGTTTTATGCTAGGTAGATCCACGACAGAGGCTATTTACTTGCTTAGGAGACTCATGAAAAGATGTAGAGAAGGTAAGAATGACCTCCTTATGATTTTATCGATCTATAAAAGGCTTATGATAGTCCCTAGGGAGTTGTTAATCTGGTAATTAGTACTAGAGAAGATTTACATTTCAAGCAAATACGTGGACATAGTTAAGGATATGTATTATAATATAGTGACGAATATGAAAACAATGGGGGATCAAGGTCGTGAATTTTCAATTACAATGGGGTTACAACAAGGATCAGCTTTAAGCCCTTATTTGTTTGTCCTCATTATGGATGATCTAACCAGAGACAATAGAGATGAAGTTCCTTGGTGTATGCTTTTCGCTGATGATATTGTTTTACTGGATGAGACAAAAGCAGAGATTAATACAAAGTTGGAGCTATAGAGATCATCATTGGAATAAAAAAGTTGTAAGATAAATAGAATGAAGACGGAGTATATAATGTATAACTTTAGTCACACAAGGATGGACAATGAGGTGGTGAACATTCTTAAGAGAGAGATACAACAAAGTGATCATTTTAAGTATCTAGGTTTAATCATAAACAAAGAAGGTGATATAGACGATGATGTTTCACAGAGGATTAAAATAGTATGGATGAAGTAGATTAGTGCATCTAGAGTGTTGTGTGATCGACGTATTCCTTTAAAACTTAAAGGAAAATTCTATAGGACAGTCATTCGACCGACTATGATGTATGGTGCAGAATGTTGGGCAGTTAAGAAGCATCATATTGATAAACTTAGTATAGCTGAGATGAAGATGTTAAGATGGATGTGTGGCAAAACTAGGAAGGATAAGGTAAGGAATGATCGTATTAGAGTTGATTTGGGAATAGCACCTGTAAGACCCATGTCGAACTAACCGATCTTACCACCTTATACCAGGTCTACCTATCATGGTCTAGCCAAGTGGACCAAGTGCGTGAAGAAACCACAAGACCAGGTATGAAATTTAACTCAAAACAGTAAAAAATAAGTGTATGGTCGCATGCCTAAACAGGTATGTCCGACCCCACCACAAAAGAGTCCAACCCATGACTTTTTGGTTGTGGGGTCGCATGTCTTAAAAAACGTAGGGTCAATGGATTCTACAACCCTACATCCGACCCTACGAAAATAGTCAGAAACCGAAAATTAGGAAACCTTCCTAATTCGAAGGGGGTCTTTCCTAAACTCATTGGGGCATATTATGGAGGGTTTTTCTCTATAAATAGGACGTCCCTTAGCCTCTTTCACTCCTTTAGAACCCTAAGTGAGAGAAAGAAAAGAGAAGGAAGAGAAGGAAAATTAAAGAAGAAGACTAAAGGAAGAAGAAGTTCAGAGATACCTCTGAATCTCAGCAAACCCAAGGTATGAACCTAAATCCCTACATGAATTGGGAGCCTAGAATAGTTTATGAAGAACATAGGATTAGGAGAAACCCAAATCATCCATCCATAGATAAAGTTCCAAGGGAATCCGTGGAGGAAATCATTGTGGACAATGGATAGTGTATAAAAATTATAGTTTGAGTCATAAAACGATCATAGGAATGACCATGATAATAAGACAAATGATCCAAGCATGAAAGAATAGACTTAAGAGTGAAAGGTCGACCAAGAACACGTGTGGTCGCACGTAGGGTCGAATGATATCCGACCCCATGAGACCACATGATTGACCACATGCCCTTTGGAAGTCCCAGGGAGGGTGTGGTCGCACGTAGGGTCGAATTATGTTCAACCCCACCTGCGACCCTACACCCTGGGGTCGCAGAAACTGCTCCCCTACCCTACGACCCTACCCCTGTGGTTGTAGAAACAGAGACCCCAGGCGCTACCCCACCTACGACCCTTCAGCTTCTGTTATTATAAACATATTAGAATTAATTCTAATTAAAATCTATTGATTTGTTAGGTCTTTCCAGTGGTTTAAAAGTGAATTATAAAGCTTGAACGAGGATCTACTAGCAATCAAAGGTGAGGGAACAAGACCTAAACTAATTGGCTAATAATAAAATCTTTTTGTTTATGGAGTCCAATACTATGAATGATTCTATGCTTGTATGCTTGTATTGTGCATTTAACATGTCATCCAATATTTCTGCTATTAATGTTCATGCATATTTAATTTCGTTTATTCATAACATGATGATGATGATGATGCTAGGAATAGGCATGTGAATGTTTGTGTGTGGTTAGTGTACTTGATGCGAGTAGGGCATCAGGGGAAGTGTGATGCGGTGCGTTCCTAAGCACTTTAGCTCTATCTCTACTCAAGTCTTGTCCACTAACATCGTCGTATCGCCATTACCTTAGTAGAACTATTACGTCGTAGGGCATCAGGGGAGGTGGTCTCAGACCATGTAGTCTTTGACTCTGCCGGGGGGCCTTAGCTCTATCTCTATGGACGTATTGAGGGATGCTGGGGTGAGGCCTTGGATACACTATTTGACATTAGGATTGGTTAGTTGCAAGCCCAGTTTGCAAGCCCTCGCCAATAGGGGGTTACGTGTTGGTATGGGTAGAGCATCAAGGGAAGTGTGATGCGGTGCGGTCCTAAGCACTTTAGCTCTATCTCTATTCCATGGTGGGGTGGATGTGGACGACAATGGTGTTTGATCCATTGGGTGGGCTTACACACCCTGTGTATAGAGGTGAGGCGGGCACCAAACCTTTCTATTGCACATTGCAAACTTATGAACCAGACCAAAGATATGAATTGAATGCTCCGATGTATGGAAATGCGGTGGCGATGGATGCAGAAGTTATGATGGAGTCGCATGATTCGTCATGCGAGTGCAACTCATGCGTCTTCGATTAGATTTTGTTTAAATTATTAAGGAAATATAATTGATTATTTTATTTTACTTTATGTCTTAGTCTTTTGAATATAATTAGATAATTTATTTATGTTATCATCTTTAGACTCTCAGTTCATTTAATATTAAAGACTTCCGCTATCGTGTATTTATTCTGATTTTAGTTGTGGATGTGTATGGTTTAAGCAAACGGACACAGTTTATTCGAGATTCTGGTTGAACCGTTGGTTTATTGACGATTCATCACACCATTCTGGTTGGTACAAAATTGGGGTGTGACAACTTGGTATCAGAGCTCTCAGGCCCTGTCTGTTAAACCAGTTTACTTCCATAAAAGTTTGTGAACTGAGTTAGGATAAAAATTAAAAGCTGTAATAATAACACACCATAAGCACCTGTGTTGTTTGAGACAAAATTAAGAAAGAGAATAATGCATATATAAAAGGAGAAACAAGTTTCATATACACTCGAGTAAAAGCAACGTATATATACATATCCAAATCAGAGTACGGTCTACAATCCGAATAGTTACTCTGTAGTACAAGGAAAATAAATAAAAGAAAAATATACATCATGGAGCTGGAGGTGCTGGAGGAGGAGGTGTCTCGCGATCTCTATCGTAATCCTCAGCATACACTCTAGTCAACCAGGCTACCTGAGTCTGGGTCGTCTGGAGACTAGCTGTCAACTAGGCCATCCGTTGATCAGACACGCGTTGAGCATCTAGAAGCTCTCCTACTCTCCCATCAGTCGCGTGCTGAGCATCTAAAAGCTCTCCTACTCTCAAATCAGTCACGCGCCGAGCCTCTGTAATATCACGTTGTAGCCCCATCATATCATCAGATGGTGGGTGTGAAGGACCAGCAGAGTGTGAATAAACCCGAGATGGGCCAGCTTCAGTAAAATGTAGTAGTGATGGAGGAGGTATGGCGCCTACATCCATATACATACGATCATCATCCTCAGCATCACCCCCATGGACCCCTGCTGTTGCTGCTGCCGCCTCAGCGTCTGCTATCTCTACCTGGGTACGAGGATGCACTAGAGCGTTCTTCTCATCATCACTGATCTAAGCATCTCGCATACCCATCCTGCAGATGGCCTCCCAGTCAAGGTCAGAAGAGAAAGTATCCTCATGAATCCTCTCATCTAATAAGTCGACGTGTAGGCGTGTGAGTAGAGTAGTGATCAGACGTCCGTAGGGCAGGTTGCCCAGCTGACCAGGTAGCGTAGCACGGATCATAGTCCTGATGATAATATAAGGAAGGCAGACAGGCTGCCTAGTGCAAATGCACTATAGGACATATTGGGTCAGCTGAGAAATCCTATTATAATGGCCACTTTGGGGAATCAGGTTGTGCTGAATGATCTTGCAGTACACCCAAGGCTCTGGCCGTAAGTTAATCGCCTTCATCTCCAAGTGATCACCTCCGAGGAGCTGACTATCAATCTCAGCACGCATCATCAAATAAAGGAACTGAGGTTCCTTAGGAGCACAGTACACCAAGGGGCTATCATTTGATATGCCCAGGAGATCAGCCAACTGCTGGCAGTTAAATGAAACTTTCACCCCTTTTACATAGCTGTGATCCTGAGCTCTCTACCCCTCTCTGTATCATTGCGATCCCCCACTACTTGGAGGTTGCAATAGAACTGCCTAACCAAAGTAGGACAGGTACAAGCCTCATAGGTGATCACAGGAAGCCAGCCATGTCACCGAAGGCACCCTCTACGTTAAACAAGGCTAGACTAGCCAAGTTTACACAGCGACCCCCTTCTACTTTCTTACGCTCATAGCGAGCATACCGAGCCTCTGCCTCATTGGAGCGGAAACGAATGGGATCATGAGCCCTAGGAACCTTCATACGAGCCATACTATCTGCAAAGACACAGAAAAATAAACAAGATATTAGATATGGTGAAAAACTCAAAATTTCGCCATTATAACGGCATGATTTGGCCAAAAGTCACACTTTTCACCCAAATAGCTGGGCAGGAGGACTTACATAGGTTCCAAACCATCCTGCAAAGCTCATACAGTTGAAAATTTAATATAGAAAGATCGAATTTGAAGAAATTTCAACAATTTGGAAAAATCTCAAAAATTAGGTTGAAAATGGAAAATTTCAAGTTTCTCGATAACCAACCGATGAAACTCAAATATTTTTGAGGGCTTTCGTCCATTGGGTGACCAATAGCAAAAGTCCCCAATAGAAATTAAATTTTTACGGTTAGAAACATTTTAATTTGAAGAAAACAATGTAAATGGATGAAAACATAGTTTTGAAAGCTTAAAAATGAGAAATAGTGAGCATACTTGAAGGGAAGGAACGAAAGTCGCGAACGGAAGAAATGATCACCAAATACTAGGGGTCGATACTGTAGCAACTCAAGGGAAGCGAGTTGAGTTGGAAGAAAAAGAGAAAGAATAGGAAATGAATCCAAAATCAGGTTTAAAAACCTAATTTTGGGTCGTGGGGTCGCAAAATTCGACAAAATGTGCGACCCTACGACCGACCCTACCATCGACCCTAGGCTCTCGGTGATCTGACAGACATCGTTTGGTCGGACCTAGGGTCGGACATATACCGACCCTACGACTGACCCTAGGCTCTCGGTGAGCTGACAGTGTTCTTAGGGTCGCATACCCTAGGGTCGAATACAGTGCGACCCTACCATCGACCCTACGATGGAAAATTCAGTATTTTCACTAAATGACTTGAAAAATTGGAAATTTACATTGATTAGTTGGATTTTGACTTGGGAACGACTTATATTGATCGCCTCACAAGTTTTATGATTGTTTTTCAGACACTACCACGACCAGAACAGAAAATGGCTGGGCAAAGAGTGACCAGACGAGGCCGTAACCCAATTCCACCACCACCACTTGTGGGGGAGGACAGCCATGCAATTCCTGAAGTACAAGAGAACCAGAATGCGGCACCGCCAGTAGCTAATGGCCAGACAAACCTTACAAACTTGCTAGCCCCACCTACAAATTTGGCTACAGCCGTAATGAACCTGGCACAACAGTTGCAGCAAATACAGCAGGTGCAAGCCAATATGCAAGCTGCTATAGGAATGGTTTTTCCAGCTGCAGATACGACACCTATGCCAACCGGACAAGCTAGCACCGTACCAGAGGAAAGTAACACGGTACCCCACGCACCTCAAATGCCAGTTATGCAAGCTCCAGTACAGAATCCTGAGGTAGCTCAAGGCAGTTACCAGTACCAACCACCTATGTATGGGGCCTATGCTCAGTATCAGTTGGACCACTCTCGACTGATCGAGCGTTTTCTGAAAATGAAGCCTAAAGAATATAATGGTAAGCCAGTGGATCCTTTGTGGCCAGCTCATTGGATCAATGAAATGGAAAGGAATTTCATGATGATGACGGTTAATGAGGAGGAGAAAGTACTGTGTGCAACATTCATGCTGAAAGGCGATGCACACCACTGGTGGAAGTCCACTCGGAATTATCTAATAACCAAGCACGCCCAATTGACCTGGGCTATCTATAAAGAGGCGTTCTTTGAGAAGTACTTTCCCAGAAGTTTCAAGGATGCTATGGAGAGAGAGTTCTTGAGTTTATATCAGGGACAAATGACTGTGGATGCATACCAACAGCGTTATGAAGAGCTGTTTTTCTTTGCACCCGCTAGCATGCAAGAGGAAAATACTAAGACCCGAAGGTTCATCATGGGACTTAGGGGAAGCATTCGTGAGCATATTCTGGGACTGGAAAAGAAAGTTTACAATGAAGCAGTACAGATTGCTCGAGTGATAGAGTCAAGCCAGAAGGAGAGCTATTTTGCTCAGAATAGAGGTATCAAGAGGCCAAATGGGAATTCTTATAACGGAGGGAACACAAGGACGTTCAAACCCTTCCGTACTCAAGGCTTTAATGCTGCAGCTAAGACTACTCCAAAAGCCCAACAGCAAGTAAAGCAAAATAATGAAGGAGTAAAATGATATAGCTGCAATCAAGTGGGACATTATTCCAGGGAGTGTCCTAAGCCCAGGAAGCAGCTACAACAAGGAAAGGTATATGCAGTTTCATATGAGGAGGCTGCCGCATCGCCTGATGTGGTCACAGGTATGACCGAACCTTTCATTTTGTGTTATATTGTGTGAGCATGTAGACTAAATTAAAACAAATCACAGATATCGTACCTATTAATGGCATACCCGCTAGAGTACTATTTGATTCTGGAGCTACTCATTCTTTTATATCTGTGACATTTGGAAAAAAGCTAAATCTACCCCTTAGATCTTTAGACTACAAATTACTTGTGTGATCGCCTATGGGATTAGAAGTAGAACTAGAAAAAGGTTATGGACCATGTCCAGTCCTTATCGGTGAGAATATTTTGGATGCAACCCTAATTCAACTCGAGATGGCAGACTTTGACGTTATCTTGGGAATGAATTGGTTAGCTCGGCATTCTGCAAACCTATTATGCATAGAAAAGAAGCTGACATTTAAAGACAAGGAAGGAGTAAAGTTTAGTTTTGCAGGAACCAAACTTCTCCGTAAACGAAAACTCATCCTCTCTGCATTAAAGGCTAGAAAATGCCTCGAGAGAAGAGGAGTTGGGTATCTAGTATCCATGGTTGATCTCACCAAGGAAGTACCACGAATAGAGGATATTGATGTCGTGCGTGATTTTCCAGATGTATTTCCTGAGAAACTACCAGGACTACCACCTAATCGAGCGATAGAGTTCATTATAGATCTAATACCTGGAGCCGCACCAGTATCTAAAGCACCCTATCGAATGGCTCCTACTGAATTGAAGGAATTAAAGGTACAGTTACAAGAATTACTGGACAAGGGTTATATCAGACCTAGCATATCACCATGGGGAGCGCTAGTATTATTTGTAAAGAAGAAGGACGGTAGTGTTCGACTGTGTATAGACTACCGAGAATTGAATAAGCTTACAATTAAGAATCGGTACCCGTTGTCTTGGATCAATGACTTGTTCCATCAATTGCAAGGTGCCAAGGTGTTCTCCAAGATTGATCTTCGATCATGATACCATCAGTTGAAGATTAAGGAAGGTGATATTCCAAAGACAGCATTCAGAACAAGATACGAACATTATGAATTTTTAGTCATGTCTTTTGGATTGACTAACGCACCTGCAACTTTTATGGAACTCATGAATCGAGTATTCCATGATATGTTAGATACATTGGTCATCATATTTATTGATAATATATTGGTCTACTCCAAGGATAAGGAAACTCATGTCATGAATCTAAGAGCCGCTCTGCAGCGACTAAGGAAAGAGAAGCTTTACGCCAAATTTATAAAGTGTGAGTTTTGGCTAAATGAGGTCGCTTTCTTAGGCCATTTTGTATCCGCTGAAGGAATTAAAGTGGATCCTAGCAAGATTGAAGCCATTGTGAAGTGGGAAGCACCTAAGAGTGTTGCAGAAATTAGAAGTTTTCTCGGTCTAGCTAGGTATTATGGACGATTCATGGAAGACTATTCCAGAATTGTCGTACCTCTCACCAGTTTGACTAAGAAAGGAGAAAAGTTTGTTTGGACCGACAAATGTGAGAAAAGTTTCCAAACATTGAATGCTAGATTGATATCTGCTCCCATCTTGACTATTCCTATTCCAGGACAACCATTTACCTTATACACTGATGCGTCTGGATTGGGTTTAGGATGTGTACTTATGCAAGGAGAACAAGTAGTTGCATATGCCTCAAGACAACTGAAGACACATGAGAAGAACTATCCCACTCATGACTTGGAATTAGCGACAGTAGTACATGCTGTCAAGATATGGAGACATTATTTGTATGGAGAGAAATTTCAGATTTAATCAGATCACAAGAGTCTCACCTATCTTTTTAATCAGAAAGAGTTGAACATGAGACAAAGAAGATGACTGGAATTATTAAAGGACTATGATTGTGATATCCAATATCATCCAGGAAAGGCTAATGTAGTTGCTGATGCGCTAAGTAGAAAAGCAATGATAAAATCTCAAGGAGAGGTTAACACGATTGCAGCAATGTGTGTTACAGGAAAAGTATTCAATTATGGTAACGAACAATTCGTGATAGATGAACCGGGCGAATCGACCAACCAAGGGTTTATTCATCGGTTTTCAAATATGTTTGCCACATTGAAGATTGTACTTGATATAATTGATGAAGTGAAAGCCACTCTTAAATCTGACCCTTATCTGAGAACGGTACAAGAAGACATCGAAAAAGGTAGGACTATTCTTGTATTCACTTTGGACGGTGAAAAGATACAGAAGTACAAAGGAAGAGTATGTGTTCCTAAAACGGAAAACTTGGACACTAAACACAGACTAATGAAGAAAGCTCACACCATCGCTTATTCGGTATATCCTGGAAGTACAAAGATGTATCATGATTTGAAGAAATTATATTAGTGGGGAGGAATGAAAGCAGATGTAGCTAAATTCGTGTCTCAATGCCTAAATTGTCATAGGGTAAAGGCTGAATGGTAGGACTTGCAGGATTATTGCAGCCACTGCCAGAACCAGCATGGAAATGGGACTGCATCACTATGGACTTCGTCACCGGGTTACCATTGACCCCCCGAGTAGTTGACGTAGTCTGGGTGATTGTAGATCGTCTGACTAAGACAACTTGCTTAATAGCTATACGACCATAGTATACCCTGGAGAGGTTAGCCAAGCTATATGTGGATAATATTATCAGATTATATGGTGTACCTGAAAGCATTGTGTCTGATAGAGACCCATGCTTTACCTCAAAGTTTTGGGAAGGATTACAGAAGGCTATGGGTACAACGTTGAAATTCAGTATTGCATTCCATCCTCAGACAGATGGACAGTAGGAGCGTACCATTCAGATTTTAGAAGACATGCTTCGAGCCTGTGTAATTGATTTTAAAGGATCATGGGATGAGAAACTACCATTGATCGAGTTCGCTTATAACAACAGCTATCAGGCTACTATACAGATGTCACCCTATTGTATGGTAGGGAGTGTCGAACTCCTTTGTTTTGGAATGAAGTTGAAGAACGGAGCATCGTTGGACCTGAGTTTGTTGAAGAGACTTGTCGAGTAGTCGACATTATCAAGGAAAGAGTTAGAACAGCTCAGAATCGTCAGAAACAGTATGCAGATACTCGACGTCGAGACCTTGAATTTGTCGTAGGTGATAAGGTATTCTTGAAAGTATCACCTATGCGGGGTTTAAAACGATTCTGACAGAAAGGGAAGCTAAGTCCGAGATATGTCGGGTCATATGAGATTCTAGCTAAACGTGAAAAAGTGGCTTATCAGTTAGGACTATCACCATCTATGTCAAGTGTGCATGATGATTTCATATCTCATTATTGAAGAAGTACGTCAGATATCCAACACATATTTTGACAGTGGATCCACCAGATCTAACTGATGAGTTGACATTCGAAGTAGCACCAACTGAAATCACCAGCCGAAAGGTTCAACGTCTACGCAATCGTGACATATACTATGTTAAGGTCACCTGGAGGAGCCGAGATTAGAAGAAATCACATGGGAAGAAGAGAATATTATGCCAAAGCAATATCCTCACCTGTTCGACTCGGAAGGTATGTGCAAATTTCGAGGACAAAATTTCTAATAAGAGGGGGGAGTTGTAAGACCCGTATCGAACTAACCGGTCTTATCACCTTGTACCAGGTCTACCTATCATGGTCGAGCCAAGTGGATCAAGTGCGTGAAGAAACCACAAGACCAGGTATGAAATTTAACTCAAAACAGTAAAAAATGAGTGTGTGGTCGCATGCAAATGAAATTTAACTCATAACATGATGATGATGATGATGCTAGGAATAGGCATGTGAATGTATGTGTGTGGTTGGTGTGTTGAATGCTAATCGAGCATCAGGGGGAGGACGTGGCTTGGTGGTCACCTCGTCACCAGACTCTAGCTCTATCTCTGCTCAAGTCTTGCCCACTAACATCGTCGTATCGCCATTACCTTAGCAAAACTATTACGTCGTAGGGCATCAGGGGAGGTGGTCTCGGACCGTGTGGTCTTTGACTCTGCTGGGAGGCCTTAGCTCTATCTCTATGGACGTATTGAGGGATGCTGGGGTGAGGCCTTGGATATACTGTTTGGCATTAGGATTGGTTAGTTGCGAGTCAATTTGCAAGCCCTTGCCAATAGGGGTTTACGTGTTGGTATGGGTAGGGCAGGGGAAGTGTTATGCGGTGTTTGATCCGGGCACTTTAGCTCTATCTCTATTCCATGATGGATGCATGTGGGATGGTAATGGTGTATGATCCATTGGGTGGATTCACACACTCGTGTATAGAGGTGCGGCGGCCACCAAACCTTTCTATAGCACATTGCAAACTTAAAAACCAGACCAAAGATATGAACTGAATGCATTCATAAGTTTGTTGCATTGTTTGTTTACTCACTGAGCTCAAGTTGGAGAGCTGACCCTCGCGCGCGCAATTCTTTTTAGTTTATGATGTTGCAGATATTACGGTTGAAGATTATGTCGACACGTCAACATATGAATAGGTGACGGCTATGGATGAGCAAGTTATAGAGGACTATTATGATTCGTTAAGCGAGCGTTTCAAATATGGATACGCTTAGTGTTTAACTTTCTTATTTGGATATTTGTAATATGTATTAAATAATGTTTTGGTTACTTGGAGATAACTGGAATATTAATTATTTATCATGATTAGACCTCAGTTCATTATTAATAAGACTTCCGCTATTTACTTTATTATCTTTGATTAAAGTGGAATGTGTTTTAGTTTAACATGGTTGGCATAGTCTATACGAGATCCTGGTTGAACCGTTGGTTTATTGACGGTTCATCACACCATTCTGGTTAGACCAGAATTGGGGTGTGACATAGTCACCTTCAAAAGCGGGCATTATATGAGCCAACTAGATATTTTTCTAACTAGAAGGTCTGATAGATTGTTATGTAAGGATTGTAAAGTTATACCTGGAGAGAGCCTAATCACTCAGCATAGATTAGTGGTCATGGATATATGTCTCAGTACGCCGAGTAATAAAAAAGATCAGGTTTTTTGCCTTAGGATAGGGTGGTGGTGGTTAAAAGAAAATACCTTAAAAGCTTTTATTAATAATGTAGTCAAACAAGAAATGTGGAACTGTAAATGAGACACTAATACAATGTGGAATAAGATGACTGCTTATATCAAGAAAGTTGCCAAAGAGGTTCTAGGTGTATCGAAAGAAAAATATCATTCTCTTAGAGAGTCTTGGTAGTGGGATGATGAAGTTCGAACAACCATTAAAGCTAAGAAAGATAGTTTTAAGGCATGGTAAAAGACTAAGGATATAGAGGATCTAAAAAGATAGACTTGCTATAAATGACAACTAAAGGATTGTAGGAAAAGTAAAGACAAAGAAATATAAAGATCTTTACAACAATCTGAACACAAATGAAGGAGAAAAAATTGATCTATAAAATAGCTAAGATGAGGGAAAGGAAGAGTAGAGATTTAGACCATGTTAAGTGTATTAAAAATGTAGTTGGTAGAGTTCTAGTAAGGGATGATGACATTAAAGAGAGACGGAACAATTATTTTTACAGAATTCTGAAGACGTCTCAAGAAATAGTGCACCAGATTGCTACATTACCCACCATGACACCACAAATCATAGGTATATACATAAAATTAAGGTAACAGAAGTGAAAGAAGCTTTAGGGAGGATGAATATAGTCAAAACACAAGGCCTAAATGAGGTCCCAATAGAAGTTTGGAAGAGCCTAGGAATGTATAAAGTATCTTGGCTAACTAAGTTGTTCAATAAAATTATGAGCTCAGGGAAAACACCAAATGAATAGAGGAAAAGTATTGTGGTTCTGATTTACAAAAACAAAAGTGATATTCAGAGTTGCAATAACTATAGAGGCATAAAACTAATAAGTCTATTATGAAACTATGGGAAAGAGTCATGAAACCCACTTGGGAAAAGAAACTATCATTATAGAGAACTAGTTTGGTTTTATGCTAGATAGATCCACGACAGAGGCTATTTACTTGCTTAGGAGACTCATGAAAAGATGTAGAGAAGGTAAGAATGACCTCCTTATGATTTTTATCGATCTATAAAAGGCTTATGATAGTCCCTAGGGAGTTAATCTGGTAATTAGTACTAGAGAAGATTTGCATTTCAAGCAAATACGTGGACATAGTTAAGGATATGTATTATAATATAGTGACGAGTATGAAAACCATGGGGGATCAAGGTCGTAAATTCTCAATTACAATGGGGTTACATCAAGGATCAGCTTTAAGCCCTTATTTGTTTGTCCTCATTATGGATGATCTAACCAGAGACAATAGAGATGAAGTTCCTTGGTGTATGCTTTTCGCTGATGATATTGTTTTGCTGGATGAGACAAAAGCAGAGATTAATACAAAGTTGGAGCTATAGAGATCATCATTGGAATCAAAAGGTTTTAAGATAAATAGAATGAAGACGGAGTATATGATGTGTAACTTTAGTCACACAAGGATGGACAATGAGGTGGTGAACATTCTTAAGAGAGAGATACAACAAAGTGATCATTTTAAGTATCTGGTTCAATCATAAACAAAGAAGGTGATATAGACGATGATGTTTCACAGAGGATTAAAATAGTATAGATGAAGTAGAGAAGTGCATCTGGAGTATTGTGTGATCGACGTATTCCTTTAAAACTTAAAGGAAAATTCTATAGGACAGTCATTCGACCGACTATGATGTATGGTGCCAAATGTTAGGCAGTTAAGAAACATCATATTGATAAACTTAGTATAGCTGAGATGAAGATGTTAATACGGATGTGTGGAAAAACTAGAAAGGATAAGGTAAGGAATGATCATATTAGAGTTGATTTGGGAGTAACACCTGTAAGACCCGTATCGAACTAACTGGTCTTACCACCTTGTACCAGGTCTACCTATCATGGTCAAGCCAAGTAGACCAAGTGCGTGAAGAAACCACAAGACCAGGTATGAAATTTAACTCAAAAAAGTAAAAAATGAGTGTGTGGTCGCATGCCTAAACAGGTATGTCCGACCCCACTACAAAAGAGTCCAACCTGACTTTTTGGTCGTGGGGTCGCATGTCTTAAAAAACATAGGGTCGACGGATTCTACGACCCTACATCCGACCTTACGAAAATAGTCAGAAACCGAAAATTAGAAAACCTTCCTAATTCAAAGGGGGTCTTTCCTAAACTCATTGGGGCATATTATGGAGGGTTTTCCTCTATAAATAGGACGTCCCTTAGCCTCTTCCACTCCTTTAGAACCCTAATTGATAGTAAGAGAAAGAGAAGAGAAGGAAGAGAAGGAAAATTGAAGAAGAAGACTAAAGGAATAAAAAGTTCAGAGAAACCTCTGAATCTCAGCAAACCCAAGGTATGAACCTAAATCCCTACATGAATTGGGAGCCTAGAATAGTTTATGAAGAACATAGGATTAAGAGAAACCCAAATCATCCATCCATGGATAATGTTCCAAGGGAATCCATGGAGGAAATCATTGTGGAGAATGGATAGTGTATAAAAATTGTAGTTTGAGCCATAGAACGATCATATGAAGGACCATGATGATAAGCCAATGGATCAAAGCATGTAAGAATAGACTTAAGAGTGAAAGGTCGACCAAGAACACGTGTGGTTGCACGTAGGGTCGAATGATATCTGACCCCACGAGACCACATGATCGACCACATGCCCTTGGGAAGTCCCAGGGAGGGTGTGGTCGCACGTAGGGTCGAATTATGTCCGACCCCACCTGCGACCCTACACCCTGGGGTCGCAGAAACTGCTACCCTACCCTGCGACCCTACCCCTGTGGTTGTAGAAACTGAGACCCCATGTGCTACCCCACCTACGACCCCTCAGCTTCTGTTATTCTAAACATATTGAAATTAATTCTAATTAAAATCTATCGATTTGTTAGGTCTTTCCAGTGGTTTAAAAGTGAATTATAAAGCTTGAACGAGGATCTACTAGCAATCAAAGGTGAGGGAACAAGACCTAAACTAATTGGCTAATAATAAACTCTTTTTGTTTTTTGAGTCTAATACTATGAACGATTCTATGATTGTATGCTTGTATTGTGCATTTAACATGTCATCCAATATTTCTGCTATTAATGTTCTTGCATATTTAATTTCGTTTATTCATAACATGATGATGATGATGATGCTAGGAATAGGCATGTGAATGTTTGTGTGTGGTTAGTGTACTTGATGCGAGTAGGGCATCAGGGGAAGTGTGATTTGGTGCGGTCCTAAGCATTTTAGCTCTATCTCTACTCAAGTCTTGTCCACTAATATCGTCGTATCGTCATTACCTTAGCAGAACTATTACGTCGTAGGGCATCAGGGGAGGTGGTCTCAGACCGTGTAGTCTCTGACTCTACCAGGGGGTCTTAGCTCTATCTCTATGGACGTATTGAGGGATGCTGAGGTGAGGCCTTGGATACACTGTTTGACATTAGGATTGGTTAGTTGCGAGCCCAGTTTGCAAGCCCTCGCCAATAGGGGCTTACGTGTTGGTATGGATAGAGCATCAGGGGAAGTGTGATGCGGTGCGGTCCTAAGCACTTTAGCTCTATCTCTATTCCATGGTGGGGTAGATGTGGACGATAATGGTGTTTGATCCGTTGGGTGGGCTTACACACCCCGTGTATAGAGGTGAGGCGGCCACCAAACCTTTCTATTGCACATTGCAAACTTATGAACCAGACCAAAGATATGAATTGAATACATGCATATGTTTGTTGTATTGTTTTGTTTGCTCACTGAGCTGTGATGTGTGCTCACCCTTTCGACGTCGAATATTTTTAGTTGATGATGCAGGTACCACCGTAGAAGATTATATGAATGCTCCGATGTATGGACATGCAGCGGCGATGGATACAGAAGTTATGATGGAGTCGCATGATTCGTCATGCGAGTGCAACTCATGCGTCTTCGATTAGATTTTGTTTAAATTGTTAAGAAAATGTAATTGATTATTTTATTTTACTTTATGTTTTAGTCTTTTGAAGGTAATTGGATAATTTATTTATGTTATCATCTTTAGACTCTCAGTTCATTTAATATTAAAGACTTCCGCTATCGTGTATTTATTCTGATTTTAGTTGTGGATGTGTATGGTTTAAGCAAACGGACACAGTTTATTCGAGATCCTGGTTGAACCGTTGGTTTATTGACGGTTCATCACTCCATTCTGGTTGGTACAGAATTAGGGTGTGACAGCACCAATACATGATAAGCTACAAGAAAGTTGTTTAAGATGGTATGACTATATTCAACAGAGGTCGTTAGATACTCCCATATGGAGGAGTGATTTGATTCAGATTGAAGGGTCTAAAAGAGCTAGGGGCAGATCTAAGATGACTCTAGGTGAGGTGGTGAAAAAAGATATGTGTAGCTTAGGCCTTGCTTCAAGTATGACATCGAACAGAGCTAATTAGTAGACAAGAATCTATATAATCGACCCCATTTAGTTGGGATAAGGCTTTGTTGTTGTATGCACACTGATACAAGGAGTGGTATTTGATTAATAAGGCTATGAATCTTGACATATACCTGATATAGAGCATCTAATTTCTATAAGCAATGGTCAGAATTATCAAGTCATCATTTCACGCAGCTAAAAATGGACGAATCCTCTCACGTTGAGGTGTCAACATGAGGAATGTAAGCCGCCGCTCGATGAGCGACAGTTGGTGTTCAAATAATCCAACGGCGAGAATGATAGTAAAAGAAGGGGATATTGCTGAGTTGCATCAAATCATCGTCACTGTTACATCATTCTTTCTCCCCCTCTCTTTCTTCACTTTGTAACTCCCTCCACCCTTCCTCTCCGGCTCAAGCCACCCTGTTCCTCCTCTCCCCTCTTGCCCTTCCTCCTCCCTTAATCCCTCTCCCTTTCCCCTCCGTTGTCTCTCCAGTGCAGGCCAACATATTATCTGTTTACTCAATGAGCACTGAATGGTACACAACAAATTCTTGTGCATTATACTTCTCTTAAAACGAAAAAAGTTGGAGAGAATTAAGAATAAGCTAAATAACGCTTGAAAAAGGGAAAAAAAAGGGGAAATCCCAAAATACAACATTGAAAAACCATTGAGGGTACCGAAGACAGATTTGTAGGAATCCTTGATTCTATTTATCGTTTCAAGATCTGGTTTTTGGCATTTTATATTATTTTTGTCTTTGTTAAATCACAAATTGTGTTCTGAACTTTAGTAAACTATTTTAAAGTTTCAATATATGTTTGGCATCTACATTATTTTAACTCTGTTAAATCATGAGTCGGGTTCTGAACTTCATCCAATTGTTGCAGTGATGTATTTCTCACGCTCTTCCACTTCCCGACTGTACGATTAGCATTTTTGTTTCTTTTAATAGATCCATGTTACCTGTTAGCACTATTATGTGACTTGCTCTAAGATCGGGCTCCTCTGAATCACCCCGAAGTGATTCAGAGGGTGGAGCACCCCCTAGATGATTGCCACATGGAATGTAATATATGGGACGGCTACGGAGAAAAATCTGCAAAACAAAAAGTAAATGAATGCTACATCATATCAAATTGAGATGTGGAAAAATTAGAAGATGAATCTTGAGACTGAGGAAAACGATGGAACCTTTTGTCAGATCTGGGGGTTTGAAATCCATAAAGAACCAACAGTAAAAACAGAAAAAATAAAAAGAATGGAAATAAAGAAGATGACTTAAGCTAGATTCCTCAAAGTGAACTTGTTTTGTTGACTCCTAAGGGTCTATTTGATAAAACTTCAGATTCTTGATTTTATGGATTTTGGTTCTCAATGAACTATTTTGGAGTAAAAGTGCGTTTGATAAACCCAGTTGGATTCAAACTTCCACAAAGTGAATCGGATTCAAAATGGTTCTAGAATCCAAAATTTTAAAGTAATTAATACTTGCTTCAACATATTGGAACAAGTTTTTGGGAGAAGAAAAAGAGTCGGACTCTCACTTGACTCTCGCTTGACCACCACCACCACTACTGCCACCACCCACCACACACAACCACTACCACCACCCCTGCCGCCACCATCCACTACCACCACCACCCACCACCACCGGCACAGCCCACCACCACCACCCACCACCACCATAGCCACCATTGACCACCAACCACCACCACCGCCACCGCCACTGCCACCACCCACCACCACCACCATCACCACCTCCCACCACTACCACCACAACCACCGCCACCACCCACCACCACCCACCACCACCACCTCCACTACCACCACCATCGCCACCACCACTACCACCACCACCACAACCACCACGACCACCATCACCACCACCGTTACCACCCACCAACCACTAGCCACCACCATCACCCACCAATCACGATCACCACCCACCACCGCCAACCATCGCCACCTCCCATCACCACCACCACCCATCACCCATCACCCATCACCCATCACCTACTACCACCACCCACCACTATCACCACCACTTTTCTAGACTTCGATTGGGGGATTTATCAAACATGTTTTTGTTCCAAAGTTGCCATGGCCGCATTGGGGGGTTGCAGTGGCAGAGGTCTGATGCCAAAGACAACTCTGACGCTCTCTTTCCTCTGTTTATTCCCTCCTCCATTGGTCGGCATGCAAATCATCCTTTGAAAGTTCAATAATACCGTCGACTGTAAGAAGCTCTGAAAATTGTCCTTTGAGAGAACTGCACCCGAAACAGAGATTTTTAAGAAATGTAATGGATTTTGCTTTTCTTTAATTCTTTTTTTGGCTTGGTTTGTTTTGATATCTAAAATTTTACGAGTAATATTTTATATGTACTTTTTTTAATGTTTATTTTAAAAGGTAAAATATAATGATGGATGGAAAAAGAACATTATCTTTTTTTTACGAAAATAAACATTGAATTTTTTTGTACATATAAAATATTGCATGTTGCGTAAAAACAGGTAGAGCTTTATGAATTGAGATTAGTCCCTATTTGTTGAATTATTCCATATAGTAATGGAAAACTTTGTTATGAAAAATACGACAGGATTTTTTACTAGAAAGTCGAAGAAGATGATGCTTCTAGACACAAAGAAGCATTCCAGAAGTTTAACCCTTTCTCGCTCTTGAGTGGATCCACTGGAGCAATCTCTGTAGTCCACAATCATCACAAAGTCTAGATCAACTCAAAATTCAATAGCGGGAAAGGGTTAGCTTCTGACTATTGAATTCGTCATCCCCAACTGAACCCATCCTTTCTTCTTCAGTTATTTTCCTGATTTGCTTTGCTTCCCACTCTTGGCGATGGTATGGGTACCTCGGTAGACAACGACATCAACAAGGAGTTGTGGTTCCAGTATCTAGGCTGATTCAGCCGTCGAACATCTTCTCGGAGACAACAATGTGGGTTGTCAAACCTAAATCACCTACCCTAACCTGTTGCGAGAGACGCACAGGTGGAAGTTGGGGAGGTGCAGATAGTCGAAAGAACCAGATACAACAACAATGGAAAAAATAGGCTGAGATGCTTTCTTCACCATCCAATGGTTGGTAACCGCTACTGTGCAAGCCATTGTCTCGATCCTTTGCCTTTAAAATGGTGGAGAAAGTTTGGCTAATCTGGTTCTGTTGAGGAGGGACTTGGGATGGACATCTCACCCTAAAAAAAGAAATATATTGGGAAGGAAATAAAACTGGAAATTGATTTTGAAGTGCTTGAATATTATGATGCAATTTCTCTCACTGGAAAGCAAAGATGTGGCATTTCTTGTATGCTAAAATAGAGATGACTTTTTACTATAAAAAAATATATATAACTTATCGGGTAAATAGAAGTCGTCGAAATTTCAGGTGTTATTGTCATTGCAGAGATGTCACCGGAATTTCAAGCGTGTCTTCACTGAACTAGCAGGGGAGCTGATGCCAATGGAGTTTGCAGTCGCAGGGTTGATTTACAATGGAATTGCACAGGAGTCCTCTCCTCGTTCTTATGTGGATTTACAAAGGGTAAATGAGGCATTTTACTGTCTCATATTAACACCATCTGTAGATTGGAGCTGAGTATAATTTTTGAACTGTAAGAGGAGGTTCGCATCATTTAGCCAAAGTAATAGTATAGAAAGGTGAGTGTAATTTACCCCCCCCCAAAAAAAAAGTTTTGGTACATGAGCACTTGAATCTGATATCATTATCCTAGTGCCTGTTGCAGTGTCAAAGAGATGAAAAATCAATAAGATCCGCTATTTTTCATTTTATCGGGAAGGTTTTAGTACCGAAACCAATCCAATACCGATATAGATTGGATACAGCCCCAATAGTTGACTGACATGTGGTACACAAAGTCCATCATGCACTTATTCTTGGGCTTTGGGCTCACCGAAGAAACTCAAGTGTTGGCTTTGACACCGAGGGTAAAGACAGCAAATTATAACTGCATGATTCATTTGGCCATTTCATGGCGAGCTTCCGATAAGCTTTCTTAGAGTCATCTTCTTTGGCACGTTCGACCTGTAAAATCTTGTAGTAATCCACACCCTCCTTGTGTCACTCACTCAAATCTGGTATCTTTCTCTCTTCACCTCATGTTTGATTTAACTAGCTGAGCAGAGATTTTGGTCCAAAATTCTGATGAGAGCGACAGAGGAGCAAGGGAGAAGAGCGTTTCATTATCGAACATGTTCTCTCAAAACAAGTGGGAGTAAAAAAATTTGCTCTAGAGTCAGATTAAAGAATCCGGAGACAAGAGTAATCAAACAAGGAATCTGTCGTCGAGTTCGGGTGTTCCAAACAAAAGCCCCAAGATGTTATTGCTGACCACAATCAGTATCTTCCATACCCCCAATAGTACACACTACTACTAAAAGCGATGTGAAAAACCTTCCGTAAGCACCACTAACGGCAACAGCAAGGCAAAAAAGTGAGTCCTGGAGGTTCTTTGTAAGGGAACCAGTATTTCATTATACTTTCTAATTTACCTGTGAAAATGTGTCATCCAAACAAATACAATTTTTAGCTTCTGTTTACCGTTTTGTAATGTAAAATAGGTGATTAATGTGAAAATGGAAACATTTATTAACCATATAAGAAAATCAAAATAAATAAAATTTCATAAAAAGAAATACCACTTGTTTCCTTGTATACATCCATCAAGGCCACAGAACATAGAAAACATGCAGTTAGCAAGTGCCTTTTAAAGTGTAGGTACTTTTAAGGTAGTCATTTTGCATGCTTCAAAAGCTAGAAACCGTTATGCTAAAGTCTATTGTCTTCTTGTGGTAGGACATTAAACAATTTTTCATTTTCAGTCAGGAGATAACAGTAAAGCTTCCGTAATTTTATTCAAGAAAATGAAAACTGTAAAGGAATTTCAAAGCAAGCACAACCTACAATGGAGTTCATCTGACCCGAAGGCTGAATTCATTCTTGGGAAAGTCAGATATGAAGATCTTCAATGTCGGCTAAAAGATCAGAACTCTTGACAAACCCTTTATGGGGAAAGTTCACCACCAACTGACCGCAAGCCCCACTTATATCCTGAGTCCCTAACCCATTTGCTTACGGATCGTTGTCCGGATGCCATAATAACCTCCGAGAATGCTCTAGAACCTCTTCACATTATTGCTCGAATCCGAATCGTCTCCTATGCATACGGGCATAGGAGATGAGGCAGAGACCGTTGGATGACCACCACGTGGAAATGCGGTCATCCGATGATCTTAACCAAAAAGGTCGTTAGAGATATATGGTGCATCTTCAAACACTGGAAAAGACGCCCATTTTGAAAAGTTTCTAAAACAAAAGAGGCGAGGGAAAGAGAAGAGAGAGAGGAGAGGGGAATCCAGATTTACGAAGCAGAAGTTTGAAGCGAGGGAAAGAGATGACGAGGGAGGAGAGGGGAAAAAGGATTTACGAATCCGAATCCAGGAGGAGAAGACGAACCAAAAGGCAGGAGGAGAAGACGAACCAAAAGGCAGGAGGAGAAGACGAAGCAGAAGGCAGGAGGAGAAGATGCAGAATCCAGGAGGAGAAGACGAAGTAGAATCCAGGAGGAGAAGACGAAGCAGAGAGGGAAAGAAAGAAAAAATTTGTCTTTTCACTCAGACGAGAGTCGTGAGACAGAGAAATAGAAGACGAGAGAGGAGAGGGAAAAAAGCAAATCTAAAGCAGAGAGGTGGAGAAGACAAAGCAGAGAGGTAAGTTTGTCTCCGCCGATTCTCATTTTGTTGAATCCGAATATGCTTCCATGTGTAATACTCGTTTTGTATTTGCTTGAGTCTGATCGCCACCGAAAATCCTGCTTATTTATTTATTTTTTGGATTAAAAAAAACACATCATTGTTTACATTCATTAATGAATAGAAAAGGTAGAAAACTTATAAAGTCATTAGTGGCATCTCTCTTTTAACTAAAAAGAAGAGATTTATTAGCCATGATTAATAATGAAATAGAATATCTTTTACTACTAACTAATATCTTGTTCTAATTATGTTCTTGAAAGCAAAACAAGAAATTAAAAAAAAAATAAAAAATAAAATTTGATTTAGCTAAGATTAATACCTGTAAAATCTTTGTAGTATTGTTGGCACCAAAGATTTTATGAACAGAAGCAAATCTTTGAGGATCATTTGAAGGGAAATAAGGAGCCAAGATACAATCTTGAGGGTATATTCTTCTCAGAGATTTGCAAGCTGCACAACAGGTGGAATAAGACATTCTTTGATTATAGAATCTATCACAGACCTTAGAAAATCCAGATATGGATTCACTCGCCTCAAACCAAATCTTAATGTGAGATTTTGTAATAGATTTTTTTCTTATTTTTTCAAATATATGAGAGCTGCATATATTCTAAAATTGGAAGGGAATAACGGCTAGAAATTTAAAACTAAGGAAGGTGTTTGAGAGTGTTAAGATTGAAAGGTCATAACAGCTAGAAATTAATTTCAATATACCCTGCTATTGTAGAGATCGCTCTCTTTTCTTTTTTTTATTGGATGTGCATCTGTCTCCCATACTATAGAACAGAAAAACTTTTCCACCGTCTTTGATTTTCCCAAGTTCATTGAATCAGAGAATCCAAAAACTCACAAATTTTTGTGATTTCTTATTTTTTTCTTTCGATTCCATTTTTATGGTTTTAACCGATTCCGAAATGATGCAGGAATTGTTCATGTCCCAATCCCAATTAACTGCATCCAACTTTGGCATTCTTAAGGGCAACTTTGATTCAATGATGAAAGCTAATTGATGCTTATTTCATTTCATTTGTGAAATTTATGATTTTGCTTTGCTTCTTTCATTTCGTTTGTGTAATTTATGAAAGCTAACTGATTCTTCTTTTATTGTGTGATTTGACAGTAAGAGATACTATCATCACAATCAATCTGATTAGAAAGCTTTGACTCTGAATTATTGGTTTATTCATTACTATTAAAGAAATGGGAGATCACAACATTGAGGAAGATGTTGGGGATATGCCTGTCATTGGAATGAAGTTTAGGTCTGAGGAAGAAGCATATAATTTTTATAATGCATATGAGAGAAGTATGGGTTTTGGTATTAGAAGAGATACTTGTAATTGGAGAAGGGAACCTGATAAGAGTAAAAAACTCTTAACTTCGAGAATGTTTGCATGCAACAAAGGTGGATATAGGAAAGCTGATAAATGGGATATTCATACCGTTTTGTCTCGGGAAGAGACAAGGACTGCATGTCCTGAAAGAATGGGGATTCATTATTTATATAATGAAGAACGATATGAATGCTATAAATTTATTGAAGATCACAATCATCTTCTCCACCTACCGGCTACTATGCATTATATGCGTTCACAACGGAACGTGTCGAGTGTACAAACCTCTCAGATAGATTTGACGGATGATTCAGGAATCCGACCTAAGGCTTCCTATGACTATATGGCTAAGCAAGTAGGTGGGACAAGTAACCTTGGACACACCCGGGTAGATGTCATAAATTATCTTCGGACAAAGCGTCAGCATGATTTACAATACGGTGAAGCGGCTAGTGTATTGAGGTACTTTTATGATAAAATTTCTAACAACCCTTTTTTTACATATTATACACAGCTAGACTCTGAGGACAAGATTACAAATATATTTTGGGCTGATCATAGGATGAGGATAGATTATGGAGTCTTTGGTGATGTAGTGACATTTGATACTACATTTGACACTAACAAAGAAAATAGGCCATTCGGCGTATTTTCAGGATTCAATCATCATAGAGGAGGTATAATTTTTGGGGCTACATTAATGTATGATGAGACAGCCGAATCATTCAAATGGTTGTTTGAGAAGTTCCTTCTAGTTTCAAAAAATGCCAATAACAATTTTTACTGATCAAGATACTGCAATGGCAAAGGCAATACCACAAGTTCTAACAGGTACATGGCATGGGTTGTGTTCATGGCATCTTATGCAAAATGGCATTAAACAGTTAGGCAATCTAATGATTGATGGATGTAGCTTTTTAACAGAATTCAGAAAATGTATGTTTGAGATTGAAGAGGAAGAGGAATTTGAAAAACCATGGGAGCAGATGATAACAGAATATGATATTAGTGAAAATTCATGGTTATATCGTACCTATGTTGTCAAAGAGAAATGGGCCAAGTGTTTCATGAAGAAGACTCTCACCTTAGGTATAAGGAGTACACAACTCAGTGAGAGTATTAATAGGGATTTAAAAGACTACTTAAGCCCTCATTTGGATGTGGTACAGTTTTTTAAGCATTTTAAGAGGGTACTTGAGCATAAGCGAGAAAATGGGTTAAAGACTGAGTTTGATGCAAGAAATAAATTTGTGAGGAATATGTATCCAAGATCCTCCATCATGAATTAGGCTGTAGAAATTTATACTCCAACAATATTTACAGCATTCCATGAGGAATATGTGGAATGTAGTGCATGCTACGTAAAAGGTAAATGTTTGAGTCCTGATCTACATGTGTATGTAGTTGGCCTCCGGGGTAAACAAGCTGAGTATAAAGTTGTCTATGTACCATCTGAGGCTTCGATAGATTGCAGTTGCAGGAAGTTCTACACATTTGGCATTCTATGTTGTCATGCATTGAAAATTTTAGAACATGTGGAAGATACAAAATTTATACCTGAGTCCTATATTTTTAGGAGGTGGACGAAGACAGCAATGCACAGTATAGTGCAAGACAGCAAGGGAAACCAAATTGAAGATGACCTTAATTTGGATTGCACACAATGTTACACAGTTCTTTGTCCTAAATTGGTGAAATTAGCATCACTAGATAGTAATTCAGCAGAGGAGTATTCACTGATTACCAAGGCAACTATTGACTTGTATATGCAACTACAAGATCTAGGAATTGAAGATCCTGTCCCAACAGAGTATACTACCTACTTAAATGTGAAGGGTCTAAAGAGGAAAGAAGGGTAGAAAGGTGGCAGAAGACATAGAGGTTGTTTAGAAAAGGGAAGAAAGGAAAAGAAATTTACTCGGAACCAGTCACCTTCATTGGCTCCACTGCCACCTCCTGAAGCTCCTCATTTGGCACCTTCTGAAACTCCTCAACCATCGAAGATTTACCCTTCCTTCACATTGTATTTAATGGTAATGATTTAGAATACATGTATTTAATATATGTCCCCATTTAAGTATTTTTTGTGTAAAAAATTGAGCCAATCTTTTTCTTATAGACACCATTGGATCATTCAGACTCGATGTTGTTCTCTTCCCAATCCTCAAGAGTGATGGAGCATTATTCTCAACCTGCTTGTTCCAGTAGTTTCAGGTGAAACACTAAAGTTTCAACTTGTTGTGGTACATTATATGTCGATATACAATACTTATAATGCTATGTACTTCTGTTTCATTGCAGATACAATCAAGGTCCACTCGGACCAAATTGAATGAGTGCTGATATTTAATAAGAGTCGAAGGTAATTATATAATTTTGATTGCATTATCCAATTTCTTTTTTATGATCATGGTTTTATATGATGAGACTGAATGGAACTGTCCATGGAATGTTAGGCTGATGCATCGAAGAAGACCTTATCATTAGAGAAGAAAGACTGTAAAATGCCTAATATAAGAAAGACTGTTTTATATGATAAATTGCTTGGGACTTTCTAGTATGAAAGTTGAGAGGCACGAAACTATGGAGGATACAATTGTAAATCCTAGATTGGAGAAGAAAGACTGTAAAATGCCTAATATTTGTAAAGCCTTGAATGACTGGATATACCTGAAGTTTTATGACCTACTATACTTGTTATTTCCCATTTCCTGATAGAAAACAATTTCATATCACACAAGGCTTTTTATGCTTGCTAGAAGCTGACTCCTTGGGAAGTAGATGAAATATTTTGGAGCCTATTTGGCTTTTGGCATCTTGATCTGGCGGTGCTCAAACATTCTCTATTTTTTAAGTATCCTGGTTCATTTGTTTAGAATTTGTACTCTGAATACTGTTGATGAGCCTTTTGGTTGGGCATTGGTCTTTTGAGTTGTGACCAATGGCTGCTGCAGATATACAATTCATTGTCATAGCCTTATGCTTTTATCCTTTGTTTATGTACCATTACTTTTTTTGGGGAGTGGGGGAAGGCTGCGAGGTGAGGCTGAGTCATATTTTCAATTTTTCATATTCCCTTATTTTGAATTTTTCAGTTGAACATCAATTGAACTTCTGAACTTTCCACCGATACATTTTCAAGTTCTAAAACAGAACCTTTTTCTGGAAATCCAACCAACATGGTTTTGGATTTGTCTCTTCCAGAAAAAAGTGTAGTTGCGTTTGGCTTTTGGACATCTTAAAATTAGACATGACAATTTGTTGAGGAGTTTTAACTTTGAAGTAGAGTAATATGGAAGTAAATTTGGACTTAATATTCATGTTCTGCTTTCATAACCAATTTCACCCCTTTTACCCAATGGAATAGATAACCTGTTCATCAGAAATCACCGAGTGAATGAAGTCTCAGTACTTATTCTATTTGTGGACTTCAAAAGAATTGGTCAGATTGAATTTCTTTGGAGTTTACCAGAATGGCATTTATATCTTAAAATGATTTCCCCCAAAAGAAAAGAAATTGGTGCTGTCCAAATCTAATAATGAATTGACATTTTTGTGAATTGCTGCTAGATTATCTTTTAATTTACCTTGATCTGTCTTGAATATGGAAGGGCCTGATACCCATGGAAGATGTCTTCAATTTAGGCTGAAATATGTGTTAGATTCATATGAAAGTGGTAACTACAGAAAACAATTGCTGAATACTCCCAGAAAGTTAATCTTCCAGGTATTTGTTGCACAATGCATTTTAGTCTTGGCTGTTATAAAAGCGGTAAGAACATGACTATTATAATATGTATGTTGGTTTTCAAAACATATAGATTTTGACAGGATGTCCTTTAGGTTTGAGCTTCCAGTAAGACCCCTACATATATATTGTTTTCTATATACCCTATAATTTGCTAAGGTCCTAATTACCTTATATAACTCTATGGTTATGTGGCATGTAATTTAGGGCTATTTTTTTTGCTTCTCTTTCATTGCTGTACTCTGATAAATTCTGATAGAAGTTGTCCTCTCTTCTTTTTGCAGTGTCTGTGAGTTTGAAATATGGATATTATGGGACTTTTCATATGGTGTCTGGGACTTTTAGGTATGCTAGACACAAGCTCTATCTAGTTCTTCCTTTTTCTTTCTTCCATTTCATAAACACACTTGGCCTCAATGATTGATGAACCCACTCTATTTTCCCTTCAGGAGTAGCTGCAATCTTTATTTTTTTAATCTTGAAATACCTTGGAGCATGTGATGGTGAGGCATCTGAAGACAGTACAGTAGAGGAAGCACCAGTTTCTGAAACCATTCCATTAATGCAAGAGAAGAGAATTTAAATTTATTATGGGAGAAGTGAAGCATGTGAAGACAGTACACTTGGTTGTTTTGTTTATACCAAATACAGAGGATAATGGAGAATATGTATGCATATACACAACACAGTGGACGATTTGTGTTCTTATTATTCAGTTTGATAAACATGATGTCGGTATATCTGCAACCTAGGTCTTCTTCAACTTTGGACTTCTTGCATTTTCAGATCATCTGTTTTACTCTCTGACATTTTCAGATCATCTGTTATGGTCTACGACATTGGGAAAATTTTACATTTTTGTAAATGCCATTTGTATAGTTTATAGCTCAGTCTTTTCCAAACTGCCTATGTTCATCTGATATTTTTGTTAATACGAAATTATTATTAATATAAGAAGGAATAGAATGATTGCAAAACACGAAGCTGTAAGGAATTCAATACCTTGGTCATATTGCTCATTTTAAAAGGATTCTTACACTTGCTAGTTAAACCTACATCATAAAAGCCTTGGTGGACCAATATTAATCAGATCCTTTTCCTCTCAATTTATAGATGAAAAACACATTAATATTTTTGAAAAACACATAGCTTACCCTCAGTTTCAATATGATTTTAGTACTTGAGACAATATTTTGTCGGATTGCCTGAATTGTTAGAGTCGGACTCTCCAGGCTTTGGACCATTTTGCTTGTTATTATCATTATTCCCGAGGCTCTGAAAGTGAAATAGGAGTCCCTTTTATCACAGTGCATGCATGTAGTGGTAACTAGCTAGGAATGGATTCCCTCAACCGTCCCATGTGTGACCACTCTTATATATTGTTGATTGCAGGCTACACCAGAAACTGAATATGGTCGGATGAACATTGGTAGCTGACCATCAAAGAGAAAACTTAGTGGGGGCATTGAATCACTACGTGCAATTCCATGGATCTTTGCATGAACTCAGACCAGATTTCCTCTCCCAGTGTGGCTTGGATTTGGTTCAGCTTTCAAGCATGCCATTCAGAAGGATGTCACGAATCTCAAAAGCTAGAATTCAAAAGTTTCTTTTGAATCCAAGATCACTCCTAAATCCATTGTTTTGATTAATTTCATGAACTCATATGGCACAGTTTCTTTTGAATTAAACACTAAAGTTCAAGCACCTGTATCCCTCTACTGGAACAAGGCATTCATAAATTGGAAGAGTAATTTAGCCTGCCTCATGAAATGTTGATGCATTGGAATTCTTCTAAATACCATAAACAGTACGGATATCATATCACTTAAAAAAAAAGAAAAAAAAAATACTAAATACTAGAAACAAACTACAGTCAACTAATCAGTTCAATCTTCAAGATTTTTCAATTCTAGCTTCTCGACAGCTTCGAGGAGCTCTTCATACAACCTAGAATTTTGTGCATTAGCTTTGATGGCTCCTCTTAAGTAGCCTCTCAGATAAGCTGGAGATGTACTTCTACCACTTGCTGTATTTAATGTTGTCGTTTGGGAGCTTTCTCTTGTATGCTGGGAGCATTCCCCATGTGTGGTGCTACCACCCTGCGAACATACTGATCTGTTTAACCATTCGAACATCCCGCATCCAGGATTATCCACCTACACCAAGACAATTTTATAAGAAAACTATCATTGAAAATGGGCCAAGTGTACATGACAACTATCATTGAAAATGACAATTAGTAGATTAACACTGACCCCTGTGGAACGTGGGCAACACCGGAATTGTCGTCCATTGTTTGTAGTTGTTTTTGCCGTTCTAACTTTGCATTGCCCGGCTCTACATGGACATTGATTCAATTGGTCCACCCACATAACAAACATCTGACACCTCGGGCAACGATAGTATTTCCTTCCAATATTTTTTCCGTTATTGGTTGTACATGTCACACATATCACACCACAAGCCTTACATTTGGCATCCATGTTATTAATAGAATAACCTGTAATAACATATATATAAATATATATCCTCATCTCAGCTATAATATTAAAATAAAAGACTCCGAAATTATTTCAATTCAACACAACAGATCAATTAGCAGGCGGCCTCCTAGGATAAATTCCAAAGTCTCATGTTACCCAAAACCATGGAAAACTAAAATTGTGAAAATAAAATCCAAAGTAAAGGAAAATAAATTCCAAAGTCTCATCTTACCCAACACAACAGATGAATCAGCAGGTTGAACTGTGAATAAATTCCAAAGATAACTTATATTACAAGAATCTTATACCAAGAATAAGCCCTAAAACAAGCACACAATAAGCCCTAAAACCACACAATAAGCCCTAAAACAAGCACACAATAAGCCCTAAAACCACACAATAAGCAGGATTTTCGGTGGCGATCAGACTCAAGAAAATACAAAACGAGTATTACACATGGAAGCATATTCGGATTCAACAAAATGAGAATCGGCGGAGACAAACTTACCTCTCTGCTTTGTCTTCTCCACCATTCTGCTTTGGATTTGCTTTTTTCCCTCTCCTCTCTCGTCTTCTCTTTCTCTGTCTCACGAATCTCGTCTGAGTGAAAAGAAAATTTTTTTCATTTTTTTCCCTATCTGTTTCGTCTTCTCCTCCTGGCTTCTGCTTCGTCTTCTTCTCCTGCCTTCTGCTTCGTCTTCTCCTCCTGGATTCTGCTTCGTCTTCTCCTCCTGCCTTCTGGTTGGTCTTCTCCTCCTGGATTCGGATTCGCAAATCCTTTTTCCCCTCTCCTCTCTCGTCTTCTCTTTCCCTCGCTTCAAACTTCTGCTTCGTAAATCCGGATTCCCCTCTCCTCTCTCCTCTTCTCTTTCCCTCGCCTCTTTTGTTTTAGAAACTTTTCAAAATGGGCATCTTTTCCAGTGTTTGAAGCTGCACCATATATCTCTAACGACCTTTTTGGTTAAGATCGTTGGATGACCGCATTTCCACGTGGCGGTCATCCGACGATCTCCGCCTCATCTCCTATGCTCGTACGCATAAGAGACGATTCAGATTCATTATTGCTCATTACTGGCTCTGAAATGATTAGAAATACCAATTGGATTGAAAGGTATTAAGTTCACAACTTGTTTCCAAAACAACGTCAATCCAACATCAATGCTTTATAGAAATAACTAGCCATAGATTTGAAGTAAATTAAAAGTATCAACAAATTCCATGTTTCTGATGTAACCTTTACAGTAGGGCCGCAATAGGCTCGGATTAGGCTAGATTTTTCAAAATCCTAACTTCAACCCTCACTATTTAAACTCAATCCTAACCCTGTCCAACCCTGCTAGGGTTAAAAAATTTACAATCCTAACCCTGACCCTAGCAGGGTTGGGCCTAACCCTAACCTACCCTGATTAACCCTGACAGGACTGGATTGGGCCGAATTAACCCTGATTAACCCTGATTCAGGGTTAGATTGACCCTGATATTTCTGATTGACCTTAAACATATAACAAATTATCAAATAACAAGTATAACTTAAAACATATGACAAATACAATCAACCTATGATATTCTTTTAAGAACCTAACAAATACAAACCAAATCAGTTTAAGTGTTTAACAAGGAACAAATACAAATCATAACCAGTTTAAGTGTTTAACATAAAGATCTGATAAATGAAAAAAAAAATGATGGTCATGAACTCATGATCTGCAATTTGGCCTTCCCAACTCCCATCCTTGGTCCTCCTCTCACTCACAGTACATATTTTCTACAAAAAAAAAAAAAAAGAAAAAAAAAAGAGAAAAAACCATTAGAAGTAAAACCTATTTTATCAATGCCACAAAGTAAAAGAGAAATAAAATCAACTCCAATTCTCCAAAGTCCAAACATACAATACCAAACTTTTTCTTTATACTGGTTGTTTCCATGTAAAATGTTAGGAAAAGAAATTCTCCTGTAAAATGGGATTTACTTTTCTGTTTGTTTTACTGCAAAATATAAAGAAACACATCGGAAAAAAAATTATGTATAATATTACTTTCATGGAAAAATTTTCAATGAAAAAACAAGCATGTATGAATCAGATCTGAATACCAAAACATTGAACATCCTTGCTTCCACAAAAACCCAGAACCTGCAAACTCTCCAGGTCCAGTGTTTGTTTGAGACTCACTACTAATAATAAAAAAAAAAAACTGTTAAGCCAGAAACTGAATAACAAATTCCTTCCGGGTTTGATATCTGGTCTTGTTTTTGAAGGATATAACCTAAAATTTTAAATAATATGTATTACCTTAATAAATTCCACAACAAAAGGAAGGGTGAAATTCAAAAAAACAGTAATTATCATGAGTGAACAGAGAGGCCGATAACAAGTTCTTTTTAATAGCAAGATCATGATAAATATTGTTTAAAGACAAGGAAGAGAGAGGAGAAGATATGGTGGAAGACCCAACATTAGAGATGTGCAAACTTGAACCGTTGGCTACTTGAACCTGGTCAGAGCCAGTGTAAGGAGTAGAGATAGACATATTGGACAAATCTGAGGTGAGGTGATGCGTGGCACCATAATCTAGATACCAAGCCATATCATAGGAGGAAGGTTGGGCAGCATACATAGCATTCGGTGATGGACTTTGCTGGTGTCCATAGCTGTGGTTAAACCTCTGATAGCACTGAAGGGTTGTGTAACCAAGCCTATTGCAAACCTGACATATGGTGCGAGGACAATTGTCATGGGGCTCTGTAGGGAATCGGCCATGGCCTTTGCCACGGCCATGGGCTCTACCTTTTCTTTGGAATGGTGTATTGAACTGCTGTGGTTTGGTGGCCAAATTGGCTGAAGCTAATTGCGGGACAGCCTTAGCAGTACGACTTTGAATTGGAACCTCATTATTGTAGAGAATGCCAAGAAAATCGTCCAATCCAATAGGGTCAAGTCTGGAGGTGGTAGAGGAAACAAATGCATCATACTCAGGGCCGAGGCCATTAAGGATGCTTAACACCATCTGATAATCAGGTACCGGTTTAGTAATAGCTGCTAAGTGATCGCCGATAGTCTTGACTTTCTGAATGTAATCAACCAAGGGAGTCTTGCTCCTCTTAAGGGAGCGCAACTGAAATTCTAACTGCATAATTCTTGCTTGAGAAGAGGAGGAGAAGTGTTTCCCCAAGGCAGACCAGACCTTATAAGACGTATTTGTTGGACTTTATGTTGTCATTGTTGGCAACTTGATTGATGTGACAGTGTCTGTAAGCATATAGTCAAAGAAATAAGGAGAAAGAATGTTAGTGTAGGAGAGAGAGTGTTAGTGCAATGGCAAAGATGGGACAACCTCGCATGTGTGTATTACAGTGTTCTACATGTGTTTCAAATGACTTGTAGAGAGTTGAATGGTATTCTACACTGAGTTTGATGAGAGAGACTGTCTGTGGGCCCTACTGATGGTGTGGTCAACAAGAGGAACGAGAAACTGATGATCTGATGATCTGACAGTGTTTCTGGTGATGTGGCCAAGTTTCTATTGATGAGGCAGTGTTATGGCATCTTGAAGCATTACATGAAGAAAGAAGATGTAGAGAGAGAATGAAGAGAGAGAAAATAGAAATAGAAAGAGGAGAGAGACTATGGGTGGGACCCACGGTTGTGATGGCAAGGTGACATGTCAACACGGCAGCCCACGACACTTGGTATGCATGCACACAAAGTTTCGGGTTCAAATTCCAAGGTTTGACAGAGTTTTAACTTTGAGCCTATTTTTGGTGGGTCCCATTGCAGGTTCATGGAAATCCGACAGTGGAAAGATGTAGAACATCGAGTTATCTTTCCAACGCAACTTGAATCACTCAATTCCGACGTCGGATGAGAGAGATATCGCAGTTTTTGTCGGATCGCTCGAAAAAGTCATTTCACAAGTTGTTTAGGGGTAATTTCGGCATTTCACAAGTTGTTTAGGGGCAATTTCAGCATAAAAAGAGGAGAAGATGCAAGATCAGCGGCCAGATTGAAGCCATGATGCTCAGATCCACTTTGAATGGCCCAGATCAAGGCGGGATTGAGTGTAATGCGGTCTTTGCGTCTTGATACCATCGCCCGCATTCTGATTGGCTGGTAGCAATTTAATATGGTGCTCCACATCGCATGAAGAAAGGATCATGATTTGATGGTGCGCGCATACGGTGTAGCCATAGACGGATTCTGATCTTGTGGCCGCGTGCAACTCCAATCGTGCTTCGTGGGATTTATCCAGATCCAAGGGCTCAGGTCAAATCCCACCTTTCTAACTTTGATCCGATGGACGATTGTGCAGATTCTCTGATTGACCAATCAAATCGTGACAGCGCATCGGCGGCGCGGCTACGTTGCGGCGCGGGTGCGCGATTATAAAAGGAAAGATTCTTTTTTGAATCTTTTGGTTGGCAGAACTTCAAACTGCCATAACTTCTTCATCCGAGCGCCAAATCGGTCCGTTCAAGTTGCAGTTTCCATATTTTTTGATGCTCTATACATTGGGCGCCGTTGGGAGTCATAAGAATGCTGAGAAAAATTGAAAAGAGCATTTTGAAGGCAGAAAGAAGGATTTCTAGGATTTTATGCCCTGTGGGAGTGATGAATCACCAACTACCTCTTCTTTGTGTATCAATGGAGTGCTAAATCCCTATCAGAGGTCAGTAGAGCTTTTATTTTTATATTCATGGTGATTATGGGTTGTGTGAAAGGGATTTGAAGCCTATGAGTAAGGTGTGTTCTGTGAATCGATCTCTATCAACATTAAAGACTGTTGGAAAGTACCTGAGAGCAGTGTGAAGCTTCAGAGAGATTATTGGCCATTTAAAAGCATAGTTTGTGAGATTTTTCAATTCCCTTATCTATTTATGCTTTCAATTTATTGTATGCTAGCGTAGGTGCAATTGTTGAATACCTAGCTTGTGGGGAAAAATTGTAAGGCAAATTTATAAGCCTAAAAAATTTGTTATTTGCTTCCCGTGGGTGCGGATTAAGCGTGGTGTGCAGCGTGTGCTGAACACTGGTACTTGATACCTGAATTCCTAGCACATGTGTGCCCTCCTAGTTTTATACTGGTTAAATTGGGTGTATGTACTCCCTGCTGTGTAGACAGCAAAAAGAAGTGTATTGAGTATGTACGGAGCCCGTTGAGCATTACTCCGTGGAATAGCAATCACACACTGTGTTGGTGAACCACGTATATCCTGTGTTGTGGACTGTCTTTATTTTCCTATATATTTTAGAGTGCGTGGAATGACTTGTAGGATGGGTGTGTAAATCTGGTAGACCTGGCCACTGAGTGGTAGCGAGGTAGATTTGCATACGCTTATGTGTGCGTAAAAAAATATATCTCTATCAGCTCTGGGCTGCAGTAAATAATCAGGAAAAAGTTTCAGACACTGATTCACCCCCCCTCTTAGTGTCATATCAAGTTCATCAATTGGTATCAGAGCTACAGGCTCAGTGACCGCTTAATCAGCAACTCAGAAGATCAGAATAAAGATATGGCACCAGGAGAAGGTTTTAACAGGCCCCAATTGTTTGATGGGATAGAATTTGTATTTTGGAAGAGAAAAATGGAGATCTACATTGGGTCTCTTGGGTTTGATGTATGGGCTTCTATTGAGAATGACTATACTCCTCATGATACGAATGCTCCCACTATAGTAGACAAGAAAATTTTTGAAAACAATAGAAAGACTCTTAATGCTATTCAATGGGGACTGACAAACAGTGAACTAGCTAAAATCATGGACTACAAGACAGCAAAGGAGGTTTGGGATAGATTGATCAATATATATGAAGGAGATAAAAAGATCAAGACAGTCAAGCTGCAAACATTCAAAGGTCAGTTTGAGAACCTGAAGATGTATGAAGATGAAACCATTGACCAGTACATGAACAGAGTTAATGAAGTGGTTAATTCCATTAGAGGACTTGGTGAAGACCTAAAAGGTCATATAGTCTATTAGGAAATCTTAAGGTCTCTTACTCCCAAATTTGAATCAAAAGTATCAGCTCTTGAAGAGACTAATGATTTAGAACATGTGACTATTGATGAGATTCATGGAGCCTTAATAGCTTTTGAGATGAGAATAGATCCAGAAACCACTGTTGATAAGCAAGTTGCCTTCAAAGCCATGAAGAAGATGAAAATTTCTAAAAATCCAGATGAAGAAGAAAGTGAAGATGAAGCCACAGCTCACTTTACTATAAAATTGAAGAAGGGTACAGGAAGGTACAAGAACAAACTCCCATTCAAGTGCTTCAATTGTGGTAAGGTTGGACACTTTGCTGTAAAATGTCCAAAGAAGAATAAATTTGATAGTGATGATGAAGATGACAGCAATGACAGTTAGAAGGCCAAGAGCTTCAAGAAGAAAAAGCCTAAAAGGAAAAGCTTTATTTTCAAGAGGAATAGTGACACTTCAGATGACGACTCAGATGATATTTCAGAGGGTGAGTCTAGTGAGGCTTTGTTCATGGTTTTCCTTGAAGAACGATAAGAGAACAAAAATGAAAAATCAAGCTCAAGCAGTGACGAAGAAGGTGAAATAAATTTTGAAGCAGAGTTTCAAGCAGCTATGAAGGAACTTAATAAGGAACGAAAGAATAACAAGTTTGTCTCAAGAGAACTTAAAAAGCAGAAACAGTTGTGTTATGTGGGAAAAATCTCATCCATTTAAAATCTTACACGTGTCAAGCCCATCTCTGGAGCTGACTGCTATTTCTATGTTGCGCTTGGATTATGCCGCTCGGAGGTCACCTTCCGTTAGTGGCGGTGAAGCGGTCGGAGTTGCATACATATCCGGTCACGTTTCCCGATCGAAGGTTAGTGTCCTAATGCAACTATGTCATGACAGAGAATTCCTTTTCCTTGTATGATACGACGTCGACTATCACGGCCCTACAACCACCTGTCACGACACGTGTCACTCCTGTGGTTGACCGACTTAGCTTCCTTGGCTACGGTCTCCTACTCCTGCTCAGAGTCTATAACTTGGGTGCTCCTCAGAGCGACACCTGGCGGGCCTACTGGCGATCTACTTCTCTGAGTCCTGGTGCCTCCATGCTTCTTCCCAGTCTCTATAAGTAGGGGACGATCCCTCAAGGTAAGGGGATCTCACTATTCATAGTCTCTCTCATTCTCGCTTGCTCAAACTCTTTCATCGTCCCACTCTTTCTTTAAACTGGAGATAGCTTCCTGCTATCTCTTGATTGATTACATTGGGAATCTGAATTAAGCATCGGAGTGTACCCGGGGCTTAGTCGCCCAACTCCCTTGTCTCATCTCTGTGATTGCAGGTTACTCAGATCGTAGTCCGGTAGGCGATTTCCAAACGTAACAGTTTGACGCCCACCGTGGGGCCCTTTTGACTGAGTTTGACGATTAGCAGGCGAGCTCTCTAGTTTCGATGGCACAAAGAAGAACCCGAGCCCAAGCATCTAATCACCCATCTGATCCATCCATGCAGGTGCACGTAGATAGCAGCGAAAGTACAACAGGAGCGAACCGCGTGCAGACGCCGGCGCCAAGGCCGACTCCAGTCCCAACGCCCATTGCGACACCAACGGCGACGACATAGCAACCGCCTCCTCAATATGTTACCCGTCAGTAGTTCGACGAGTTGAAGCAGTTGATCAAACAGCTGGCCAGAGTCTTAGGAGGTGCTCGAGCGAGTAATTCGGCTGCCGGGGCAAGGGAAAACCCTCAGCAGGCCCTGACACCGAACGTGCCCCAAGGAGCACCCCCGCAGCCTGCGCGGACAGTATCCATGAGAGCCAGACCGAGCAATCCCCCCATGGGATACCATCAGCCCGCACGGAGCATGGCTGGGTTAGCTGCTCGGCATCAACCAGCTGATCAACACTAGGTGCCGGTGGCGCCGCCTCCTCCGGCTAGAGGCGCGGGGTCCTTCCTTGATGCCCTTCGTCAGGAGAGGGTTAACGTGGAAACACCAGAAACGGTCGCAGCGCCGCCTCTGGACACTCCACAGTCCGAGGTCGAGTGATGTTTGTTGGAATTAACCACTCGGCTCCAGCAGGTGGAGCAGAGTCGCATCGCTCCGTCGAGGACGGCCTATACTGCCGTCACCGCACTCTCTGATGAGATTATGAGGGCCCCCCTCCTGACAACTTCAAGATGCCTGTCTTGGACTCGTACAATGGAAGCACCGATCCCGAGCAGCATCTGGACGCGTTCGTCTCCACGATGCTTTTTTACCCCCTCAGCGACAGTCTTATCTATAGAGTGTTTCCTTCAATGCTCAGGGGCGCCACTCGTACTTGGTTCAACAACCTCCCCCAAGGAGCATTACATCGTTCGAACAGCTGTCGAACAAATTCTTGACGCACTTCCAAGCTAGCCGAGTACGCAAGAAGACATCATATCATCTGTCGACTGTCAAGCAACAGAAGGACGAGTCCCTGCGGGACTTCATCAAGCGCTTCAATACCGAAGTGCTAGAGATCAAGGACGTCGAGCCCGCAGTGCACATGTCCAGCCTCCAGGCCGGAATAACTGACAGAGAGCTTTGTTGGTCCCTTGCCAAAAAGCCCCCGAAGCACTTGGACGACCTGCTTGCTAGGTGTGAGAAGTACGCCTCCGCAGACGAGACGACGAAGGCCTAGAAAAATAACACGGTGAACAATTTGAAAGACGAGCAAAAGCCTGCAGACAAGAAGAGGTCTGAGTCGGCCGACCAAACACCGAACTCGACCGACCCTAAAAAGCAAAAGTCTGGCAAAGAACAAGCATACCGACACCCGTACAAGACCTTCGAGTACTATACTCCGCTCAATGCCTCGATGGCGGAAATCCTAGAGGTTATCAAGAATGATCGGAACCTCCGACCACCGCCGAAACCATTGGGCGACGGAAGGAATAAAGATCGATCCAGGTTTTGTCGCTTCCATCGTGACTATGGCCACGAGACGGAGGAGTGCAAATACCTCAAAGGAGAAATCGAGGATCTCATCCTACATGAATACTACGACAACTTTGTCAGAGATGCTGGCAGAGGACCAGCTCATGCTCGGCGAGAGCGTGGGTTACCACCGCCGCCCCTGCGAAAGCGCGGGTTACCACCCCCGCCACCAAACAACTGTCGAGTCGATGTCGACGAAAATCAAGGCGCCGCCGGAGAGATGACAGAGACCCGGATGGAGGTCACGCCGCCCCCAGACAGTGGGTCGGCGCCATCCAGTTTGGGTCAGTCGGAAGCCCGTCTGGGGCAAAGCAGGATATAATACTGCTAAAGAAAAGGCTCGGTGGTCGACAGCATACCACTTTCGGTCCATCCTGCCCTGGACAGAACCGAAAAGCAGAGGCAGAAGAAGGAAGAAGTCCCATCCGGCGTTGAAAAGAAGAAAAGCCGAGCGGAGGTTTGTGGGCAGCCCCTAACCCAAGGACCGATTGCACACTTCATTGGGCCTAAGCATCCCTGGTGACAACGGCGTATATGCCATCACCAGAGGACCCGAAGCCAAAGGAAGACAATCCTCACAATAATAGGAGGACCTGCGGCCGGAAACACTTCCAATCGGTCGGCCAAGGCTTACTCACGTCTGGTAGCAAAGACAGAGTGGCCATCCAAGAAAGCTCGAACAGGAGAAATAATCACTTTCAGTGACGAAGACCTCATCAACGTTGCGGTCCCCCACGAAGATGCCATCGTCTTCACAGCCAGGATCGGACACTGCGATGTCGCCAAGTGCTTGGTAGATACAGGAAGCTCGGTAGACATCATATTCTACCATCCATACCAAAGAATGCAGCTGGAGGACGACCAGCTCCAGCCAGTTACATTCGACCTGATCAGCTTTTCTGGAGACCTGGTCACGATAAAAGGAGGCATCCAGTTGCATGCAATCCTCGACCGTAAACCCAGGCAAAAGAAGGTGATGGTCGAATTTATGGTGGTTGATCGGCCATTCGCCCACAATGTTATCCTCGACCGTCCCTCATTGAACAAGCTCAAAGCGCGTATGTCTACGTAATATCTGGTGATGAAGTTCCCAACAGAGGACGGAGTCGGAGAATGCCGAACGGATCAAGGGACATCAAGAAGATGGTACGCCAGTGAGCTGAAGAATAGTCAGCGAGCTCTGAAAACAACGCAGGTGAACGCCATAAAGGCTCTAGAGATCGACCCTCCGAGCAGGGGAGAACCCATCGAAGAGCTGTTGCAAGTACCTGTGACAGAAGATCAGCCAGAAAAGACATTCCAGGTCGGCTCCCTGCTGCCTAAGAATAAAAGGGAAGAGCTGATAGAGTTTTTGAGGCAGAACCTAGATGTATTTGCATGGTCGGCCTCTGAAATGCCGAGAATTCCCAGAGAAGTGATCGAACATCACCTCGCGATCGACCCCCAACACAAACCGGTCAGACAGAGGAAGAGGTGCTTCGCACCCTCCCGACAGTCAGTGATAGATGAGGAGGTCCAAAAATTACTAATGGCTGGCTTCATCAGAGAGGTGGATTACCCAGACTGGCTCGCCAACGTGGTCATGGTGCCCAAGGCAAACGGGAAGTGACGAATTTGCATAGATTTCACAGATCTCAATAAGGCCTGCCCAAAGGACAGCTACCCACTGTCGCGCATCGACCAACTGATAGATGCTACAGCTGGGCACGAGCTGCTCAGCTTCCTCGACGCATACTCCGGGTACAACCAAATCAAAATGAGAAGAACGGACGAGGAGTGCACCTCCTTTGTCACCAACCAGGGGCTCTTCTGCTACATGGTTATGCCTTTTGGCCTAAAGAACGCAGGAGCCACCTACCAGAGGTTGGTGAATAAAATATTCAGGGGTCAAATCAGCCGGAACATGGAAGTGTATGTCGACGACTTCCTTGTGAAAAGCCAGCGGGTCGATCATCATCTAGCCGACCTCAAAGAAATGTTTCAAGTTCTCCGAATGCATAGCATGAAGTTGAACCCAACAAAGTGTGCTTTCGGAGTTGCGTCCGACAAGTTCTTAGGTTTTATGGTCTCGCAGTGAGGAATTGAAGCCAACCCCTCAAAAATCACGGCCATACTGAACATGGCTGCCGACGAGAACCAAGCAGGTGCAGGAACTGAACGGCCGAATAGCCGCCCTCGGCCGATTCATGTCCAAATCGGCCGAATGCTATCTCCCATTCTTCAAAACACTGAAAGGAGCGGGAAAGTTCGAATGGACAGAGGAATGCCAAAAGTCTTTTGAGGACCTCAAGGCCTACTTATCCTCACCACCTCTGCTGGTAAAACCCAACCCTGGAGATGAGCTACAACTTTATCTAGGAGTCTCCGACCGGGCGGTAAGCACTGTGCTGCTCAAAGAAGAAGACAGGATCCAACGGCCTATATACTATGTCCGCAAAGTGTTGTTGGACGCCGAGACTAGGTACAAGCCAATCGAGAAGCTGGCGCTTGCCTTGGTTACAGCCGCGCGGAAGCTCCGACCGTACTTCCAAGCATACCCCATTGCTATTCTCACCAACACACCATTGAAGAAGGTGTTGTCGAAACCCGATGTGTCTGGTCGGCTCATAAATTGGTCGGTGGAGCTCGGCAAGTTCGACATAAAATACGCCCCTAGGACCACCATCAAAGCACAAGCATTGGCATACTTTATTGTCGAGAGTACACTACCAGAAGAAGAGTTGGCTGAACCTCAAACCATAAAGGTTCCAGAGCCAGCCGAGGCCCCGTGGACACTGCAAGTGGACAGATCATCCATGAGTGGCCGAGCAGGGGTGGGCGTAATTTTAACAAGTCCGGAAGGATTCAAGATCCGATCATCCATAAGGTTCGGATTCCATGCAACAAACAATGAAGCCGAGTACGAGACCTTGTTGGCCGGACTCAGACTCGCAAAGGGCCTAGCCATCCGTCGGCTACTGGTCCAAGGCGGCTCACAGCTGGTTGTCCGTCAGGTACAGGGAGACTACGAGGCCAGACAACCCGAGAAGCAAAAGTACCTCGACAGGGTGAACTCGGCCATCACGGCCTTCCGAAGGGTCGAACTACAATACGTCGGTCGCAAAGAGAACACCGAGGCAGACGAGCTGTCTAGGTTGTCCCTGGAAGACATCAACGCGATGGACTCTATCGTATATGTGGAATTCTTGGAACACGCCAGCAACTCCGTAAAAAAGGTTGCTTCGGTCGGAGTTGTATCTAGCTGGTATGACGACATATACCAATACCTCCAGACCGGCGCACTTCCAGAAGATAGGAAAGATCCTCGGCGTATCCAAGCCAAGTCCAGCCAGTATACCATTCACAACGATGTGCTGTACAGGAGATCCTACACCATGCCATTACTTCGGTGCCTCAGATTAGACGAAGCCGAGCAGGTGATGAAAGAAGTCCACGAAGGTATCTATGGTCGGCACCAGGGAGGCCGGTCGCTGTTTCAGAAGATCCTCCGACAAGGCTATCATTGGCCAAAGATGCATGACGACTGCATTGAGCTAGTGCGCAAGTGCGACAAGTGCCAGTTCTACGCACCAGTACCACATGCTCCGGCTGCCCCTTTGCAGCCGATCACAAGTCCTCTCCCCTTTGCCATCTGGGGCATGGACATCATGGGGCCCTTCCCCAAGGCAACATATCAGCGACAATATGTCATCGTAGCCATTGACTACTTCACAAAATGGATCGAAGTCGAGGCCGTGGCAAAAATTGACGCAGCCAAAGTGGAACAGTTCTTTACACATTCGGTTGTCTACAGGTTCGGAGTGCCCAGAGTACTGGTGACGGACAACGGCACTCAGTTCACGAGTGCATCGTTCGTAAACTTTTGTACGGAGTTTCGAATTGACCATAGATTTGGTTCGGTCGGCCACCCACAATCAAGTGGACAGACCGAAGCCACAAACAAAACAATACTGTATGGTCTGAAGAAGATGATAGCAGACCAAAAAGAAAAATGGGTGGACATGTTACCGAGCATTGTCTGGTCATACAGGACGAACAGTCGAACACCAATCGGTGAAACGCCCTTCATGCTCACCTTCGGCACGGAGGCCGTTGTCCCCGTCGAGGTTTTCCACCCTGCCTTTAGGATGCTAAACTTCAATGAAGATAACAACTCTGAAGATCTTCGGATGAATCTAGACAACCTAGAAGATGTGCGAGAATCAACAATCCGAATGAATGCGTACCAACAGACGACCGCACGACACTATGATAAGACAGTACGACCAAAGCAGTTCAGGGTCGAAGATCTTGTCCTTAGGAAAACAGCGGTCTCCGACCCCACGCATCAGGGAAAGATGGCCCAGAACTGGGAAGGGCCCTACCGCGTCCTCAGAACTGGACGACCCGGATCGTACAAGCTGACCACCCTGGGTGGTGAAGAAATTTTGAGGACTTGGCATGCCACCAACCTCCGAAAATATTATCAATGAATGGCAGCATTTGTTATTTTCAATTTGTTTTTCTAGTCGGCCACTAAATCTCGGTCGGAGTATGAGTTTTTTCAATTTTTAGTAATCTCAGTTGTATACCGGACCCCCTGAGGGCATCCGCTTTGTTTCTTTTAATACAAAGTAACAGATATAATTCAATCAACAACTTACAACAACTGTCTTTTATAGCCATTCCTTCCGGCTCAGTCGATCTCAAGCAGGCACGAGTCGGGCATCGCCCTTTGGCGGGTCTACCTACCCCTACCCACAAGCTGGTAAGGGTAGCACGCAGACCAAACTCGAATCTGCCTACCCAGGTCCACAAGAAGACCTCGGTAGCATGCAGACCATACTCGAATCTACCTACCACGGTCCACAAGCAGATCTCGGTAGCATGCAGACCATACTCGAATCTGCCTACCACGGTCCACAAGCAGACCTCGGTAGCATGCAGACCATACTCGGATCTACCTACCCCGGTCCACAAGAAGACCTCGGTAGCACGCAGACCATACTCAAATCTGCCTACCCCGGTCCACAAGCAGACCTCGGTAGCACGCAGACCAAACTCGAATCTGCCTACCCCGGTCCACAAGTAGACCTCGATAGCACGCAGACCATACTCGAATCTGCCTACCACGGTCCACAAGCAGACCTCGGTAGCATGCAGACCATACTCGAATCTGCCTACTACGGTCCACAAGCAGACCTCGGTAGCATGCAGACCCTACTTGACTTTGCCTACACCGGTCCACAAGTAGACCTCGGTAGATTCAATACTTGATAATTTTTCAAAACTAAGCACACAACTGCTCGAAGGGACGTCCGACCATTCTAATGACTTAGTCATTTTAAGAAAGAATTAAGTGTTCTAGGCCTGCTCAGCTGTCAAGCCGACAACACTTCCGGGCTGGATGCGTTACCGAACACTCAACTCCGAAGACGAACAACAAAAAGAAGCAGAATACACAAGGAATGACAAATATAGATTTTCATTTATAAAGGCCCGCAAGGGGCACTAATACAATACCCACGAAGGGACAATTACAAACAAGGATTAAAATTTATAAGTATCCAGTACGGCTTCTCAGATGGAATTGGAAAGTTTCTCCCTCCTTTGCCAGACTAATGGCGCAGGAGTAAGAAACCAAGCCATACTCCTTCAGCTTTTTAGAGGATGGAAGGAGTCTCAAGATTGGTCTTCCTTGGTGGTCGGGTCCGTAGATGCTTCAAAGGGCAGTGGCACGTCCGGAAGCTCCACGATCGGCGTCTGGGGCATTTCATAGGGAGGTAGATCATCCTCCAGCATATTGTCAGCCTCCGCAGGCGCCGTTGGTTCCACCACATCGTCTTCAGCAAGGATCGGAATGGCCGACCAGTTGACGACGACGCCCATACTGAGGAGCAGCTCCTTCACGTACGCAGCCCCCTTCTGGAAGAACCCGCTGGCAGCCTCCTCCACGTCCTCCTCATACTGGGTGGACGACCGGTACTCCGCTACCGCCTGATCAGAGGATTCCTTATGAAGCTCCTCAGCCTTAGCCAGTGCCTCCTTGGCAATCCTGGAGTCATCCTCGGCCTTCTGCTTGGCGTCCTCCGCTGCCTGCAGCTTCTCCTTGGCCTGGTGAACCCGTTTGTGCTCCTCGAAAAGAGCATCCTCGGCCTTGTCCAAAGACGTTCGAAGGTTTGTCTTCTCCAAAACAAGGCCTTCGGCCTCGGTAGATTTGTCCTTCAACTTGCCTTCGGTCGCCTTCAGGGCCACCCGCAAGGAGGTCTCCAGCTCCTCCTTCTCCTCGACCTCCATCATCGAGGTCACAACCCATTGACAGACCTTGGCCAAGAGGTTGCTGGCCTGCGGATCACAAAATTGAAAAGTTAAGTTAGCAAACAAATTGAAGCAAAGAAAAGGAAGTTATGAGATCGTATTATTTTACCTGAGTGCTCGCGAGGAACATCCTCTTGAACAAGTCGTCATTCTCCATTGAAAAAGTAAGGGTCACGTCCTCCGGGAGATGACCCTCGGTGAGGATGACCCTAGCCACCCTCGAGCTCTTAAAAACAGAGTCCGACGGCTTCAAGCCGAGCGTCGGTGAAAATGTCATCGTCCCTGTCTTCTTCTCTCGGGCCCCCTTGGCCGGATGCGCGGGCTCCTTCTCCCTCCTTCTGGCGTCGACGGTCTTGGTCAGGTCGACCACCTTGGCTCCGTGATGAGGCTGGACTTCTTTCGTCGCAACCCCCTTCTTCTGCTCGTTTAACCGACCGAGTTGGACGGTCGGTCGTGCTTTGTAGATGTCGGTCGGCAGATCTTGCGCCGACCGAATCTTCTTCTTGGGCAGGCCCTCCACCATGGGCTTTTTGCCCTTGATGTCCTCTGCAGTACCGGGCGCCTTCGGAGGAGCAGCAGCCTGATCATTGGTCCTGCCGGCCTTGGTGGCCTGCTTTCGTAAAATCTGACTGACAATCCGATCGTTGGAGAAATTCACTGAGACAAGCAAGCAAATGGTTAGCGACAATAATAAAATTAATGCTCGGAGTTTAACAGCTAGAATCAGAACTCACCTAGTAGGCCGTGCTTGGCCAATTTCACAGGATCCGCCAGGTCAGCATAGCGGACTGTCTGGCCCCCTAGCACCTTGCGTTGGGCCCGTTTCTCCTCCGTGGTCAAGAAAGGGAACTTGTTGAACCCAATAGCATCAACTACCAGCCACATGTTCGACAGAGGAAGAACAGGGCCACCCGCCGGAGGACCCATGAAAAAGAACTTCTCTTTCCACTCGTGAATGGAAGAAGGCTTTTGAGAGATCGTCGGGAGCTTCTTCGTGCTCCTTTGGCTGAAGTAGTACCACCCGCTCATGGAACGGGTCTCGATCAGACTAGAGAATTGGAAGAGGGATCAGAACAGGTTCACGGTCGGAGTTTTCCCCAGTCAGAGGACGAACATAATGAAGGCATAAATGCATCGCCACCCGTTCGGAGTCAACTGGGAGGGGGCGATGCGGTACTCCTTCAAAATATCGACAACGAGGGGATGAAGGGGAAAGCGGAGGCCAGACTTCAGCGCGTGCTCATACACACAGACCTCCGCGACGTTCAGGCTACAGGCCCTCTCGTGAAGATGGGAGCCGGACCGAGACGTCGGTCATGGGCTCCTCCAACTGATATGTTCTGCGGATCTGGGACAAGGCGTTCTCAGAGACGACCTTGCTCGGCACCCTCCATGTAGGGAGTTTATCAAGAGGATGAATAATGGGACGACTGCTTCTCTAGCGAGGAGCCCGTCGAGCAGAAGTGCCAGCAGGGCGACTACGCTCAGCGGCATTGAAAGAACTCTACTCAAGTTCCTCCGTAGAGGCCGGATCGAAAGCCGAAGGGACGACTTTCAGAGATTTTTGGGCTATAGCCTTTCGACTAGAGTTCGCCGACTCGGTCTCTCCGACCCAAACTCCCGGCTAACGGAGTCTCGAGTCCTCGTCTGTCGACGAGGAGGCTCTGGGGTGGCGGAGAACCCTTCCATGGAGTCAGACGACCTCTCAGAAGATGATGTACGGTATTGGGCCATGGTTTCACTCTCTTTCTCTCTACCTAAAGGCTTAACACTATTGGACGAATGGGAGCTACTAACCATGAAATGGAAGAAAAATGGAAAGGAAGGATAGAGCAAAGTGAACTTACTGGTTATAATCGACGAAGGAAGCACGAATACTTGAAAGCTTTTCGAAGACTCCGACCGCGCAGATAGGACTCCAATCTCAGTTGAAGCAAATGGTCGAATGGAAGTGATGGAGTGGTATTTATAGGCGTCGAGTTTGAAAACCGGCTCTTCGAACTCCGACCACATGGCGGAACAACATTGGTCATCGCATGTCGCGCCTGGCGCGACATGACAGGCTAACGTCACCTACAATGATGGCGAGATATTATGTCGCCATTTCTTGAGACGATCGGATTCAATCTGCACCGTCTAATTGAGCCGACCATTGGCAGTGCGGTGGCTATTTATTGCGCCTCATCAAGAGGCGTGCCGATTGCTTTCTGGCCGTTGGATGCGCGTGGCGTTTTGACTTGCTGGAAATATACGGTCGAGCGGGATTGCGAATCCCGAGTTTGAAGCCTCGAGCCCCACGCAACGACTGATCGTGCGAACGATTGGTAACAATTGTCTCCCACTGAAGCGACGGTTCCGATCGTGGTGGACAATCCTCGGAGGGTGCTTGTGCGGCACCAGTTTATGGCCGATCGTACTCTTACTGTGTCCGAGCGAAGTTTTGATACTTTTATTCGGCACGATTGCACTGTCGAATTCGTTGAATCCGACAGCGCAAGGGGCATCTGTTATATGGGAACAATCCCATCCATTTAAAATCTTACAGGTGTCAAGCCCATCTCCGGAGCCGACCGCTATTTCTATGTTGCGCTCGGCTTATGCCGCTTGGAGGTCACCTTCCGTTCATGGCGGTGAAGCGGTCGGAGTTGCATACCTATCCGGTCACGTTTCCCGATCGGAGGTTAGTGTCCTAATGCGACTATGTCACGACAGAGGAGTCCTTCTCCTTGTATGATACGATGTCGACTATCACGGCCCTACAACCACCTGTCACGACACGTGTCACTCCTGTGGTTGACCGACTTAGCTTCCTTGGCTACGGTCTCCTACTCCTGCTCAGAGTCTATGACTTGGGTGCTCCTCAGAGCGACACCTGGCGATCTTACTGGCGATCTATTTCTCTGAGTCCTAGTGCCTCCATGCTTCTTTCCAGTCTCTATAAGTAGGGGACGATCCCTCAAGGTAAGGGGATCTCACTATTCACAGTCTCTCTCATTCTCGCTCGCTCAAACTCTCTCATCGTCCCACTCTTTCTTTAAACTGGAGATAGCTTCCTGCTATCTCTTGACTGATTACATTGGGAATCTGACTTAGGCATCGGAGTGTACCCGGGGCTTAGTCGCCCAACTCCCTTGTCTCATCTCTGTGATTGCAGGTTACTCGGATCGCAGTCCGGCGGGCGATTTCCAACCGTAACAAGTTGGTTCAAGACTTAAGAGTTCAAGATGTAGAGTCCAAGAAAATTATTGACAGTCTCAAGACTCAGCTTGAACAGGTATCTACAGGCCACTCCAAATTATTGACTGAGAATGCAGGTATGAGAGCTCAACTTGAAATACAAACTCCTGTGATGAGTAAATTTGAAGAGCTTGAGAAGGAATTTATTCAATTGAAAGCAAAAGTGACTGAATATGAAAAAGAAGAGCTTGAAAAACATCAAAAATTGAATCAACCTGATGAGTCAAGAAACACTCCAGTGCACCCTAGTAGCAGCAAGCTAGATGGAATTATAAATTCTAACAATGGCAACTCAAAGAAATAAGGTCCCATATCTTTTGTGAAAGAGAGTGGAAAGGGTAAAGCTCCTATGATTTATGTTCAAGAAGAAAATCATGTTCCTATTCCATAGACTACTAATGCAAGACAAGGTAAGAGAGTGAAGCACAATAACTTCTACAGAAGAAATTATCCCAATGCACCACAGAGACAGATGAGGTACATGGCACCTTCTAGGCCAAAATCTTATTTTCAGGGATATTGTTATAAATGCAATACTTATGGTCACAAGATAGCTACCTGTAAAATCAACATGAGAGAAGTCAGATTTGAAAGTAGAAATCAGTTTGCTTCCCTTGAAGAAAATTTTGTTGAGTGCTACAATTGTCATAACTATAGGCATATTGCAAGATAATGCAGAATAATTTTTTCATTCACGCCACCTCAGCAAAAGTGACACAACAAAGGGAGAATGGTCAAAGAAAAGTTAAGCAGAGAATGAACAAAAAGACTCCACCAGTTGTTAGAAAAGTGTGGAAAAAGAAAATCATTGCAGATTTTGTAGAAGGGAAAAGTGATGGTGTTGCATGCTTCGAGACAAAGACAAGCCGTCTCCTTGGATACTTGATAGTGGATGCTCTAGTCACATGACAGGTGATAAGAAAATGTTTCAGGAGCTTCAACAGTATGAGGGTGGTACAGTGAAGTTTGGAAATAATGAAGGGGCCAAGGTAACTGGAAAGGGTTCTATCAGCATTAACAATGGAAAGGTAAAACTCCATGATGTGTTTTATGTGTCAGGACTCAAGCACAACGTTCTCAGCATCAGTCGGATTTGTGACAGAGGATATGAAGTGATCTTCAACAAACAGGGATGTGAGATCAAAAGAGTTGATAATGGCAAGATTGTGGCTTCAGGACAGAGAACCTCAAGGAATTTATACACTCTGATAGAGAGTGTGCTCACCAAGCAGTGAGGTGCTTGGAGTGAAGGGGAGCAGTGTGTATTTGCTATATTCTTTTGCTCCCGATGATAGACTCAGGGGGAGTCCTATGGTATTTATGTGTTGAGTGGTGTATGCATATATTTGTTATCCTTCATCTCCTTATGTTGGACTCAGGGGGAGTCTGGTGATGTTTTTATGTGTTGATATAATGGTTTATTATTATTTTTAGGCCCATAGGATTGGAAAGATGCGGTGGGCACTCCTATGTGGCATGCCCCTTTGTATTTGTTGTCAAAGGGGGAAAAAGATCTCATGTGCAGAGTGAGTTGCCAACAATTCTAAAGGAGGAGATTATTGGACTTTATGTTGTCATTATTGGCAACTTGACTGATGTGATAGTGTCTGTAAGCATATAGTCAAAGAAATGAGGAGAGAGAATATCAGTGTAGGAGAGAGTGTCAGTGCAATGACAAAGATGGGGCAACCTCGCATGTGTGTTCTACAGTGTTCTACATGTGTTTCAGATGACTTGCAGAGAGTTGAATGGTATTCTACACTGAGTGTGATGAGAGAGACTATCTGTGGGCCCCACTGATGGTGTGGTCAACAAGAGGAACGAGAAACTAATGATCTGATGATCTGACGGTGTTTCTAGTGTTGTGGCATCTTGAAGCATTACATGAAGAAATAAGATGTAGAGAGAGAATGAGGAGAGATAAAATAGAAAGAGAAAGAGGAGAGAGAATGTGGGTGGGACCCACGGGTGTGATGGCAAGGTGACATGTCAACACGGCAGCCCACGGCACTTGGTATGCATGCACACAAAGTTTCGGGTTCAAATTCCAAGGTTTGACAGAGTTTTAACTTTGAACCTATTTTTGGTGGGTCCTGTTGCAGGTTCATGGAAGTCCGATAGTGGAAAGATGTAGAGCGTCGAGTTATCTTTCCAACGCAACTTGAATCACTCAATTCCAACGTCGGATGAGAGAGATATCGCAGTTTTTGTCGGATCGCTCGAAAAAGTCATTTCACAAGTTGTTTAGGGGCAATTTCGGTATTTCACAAGTTGTTAAGGGGCAATTTCGGCATAAAAAGAGGAGAAGATGCAAAATCAGCGGCCAGATTGAAGCCACGATGCTCAGATCCACTTTGAATGGCCCAGATCAAGGCGGGATCGAGTGTAATGCGGTCTTTGCGTCTTGTTACCATCGCGCGCATTCTGATTGGCTGGTGGCAATTTAATATGGTGCTCCGCATCGCATGAAGAAGGGATCATGATTCGATGGTGTGCGCATATGGTGTAGCGATAGACGGATTTTGATCTTGTGGCCACGTGCAACTCCGATCGCGCTTGGCGTGATTTATCCAGATCCAAGGGCTCAGGTCAAATCCCGCCTTTCTAACTTTGATCCAACGGACGATTGTGCAGATTCTCTGATCGACCAATCAAATCCGACAGCGCATCGGCGGTGCAGCTACGGTGTGGCGCGGGTGCGCGATTATAAAAGGAAAGATTCCTTTTTGAATCTTTTGGTTGGCCGAACTTCAAACTGCCATAACTTCTTCATCCGAGCTCCAAATCGGTCCGTTCAAGTTGCAGTTTCCATATTTTTTGATGCTCTATACATTGGGCACCGTTGGGAGTCATAAAAATGCTGGAAAAAAAATTGAAAAGAGCGTTTTGAAGGCAGAAAGAAGGATTTCTAGGATTTTATACCCTGTGGGAGTGATGAATCACCAACTACCTCTTCTCTGTGCATCAATTGAGTGCTAAATCCCTATGAGAGGTCAGTAAAGCTTTTATTTTCATATTCATAGTGATTATGGGTTGTGTGAAAGAGATTTGAAGCCTATGAGTAAAGTGTGTTCTGTGAATCGATCTCTATCAACATTAAAGACTGTTGGAAAGTACCTGAGAGCAGTGTGAAGCTTCAGAGAGATTGTTGGCCATTCAAAAGCATAGTTTGTGAGATTTTTCAATTCCCTTATCTATTTATGCTTTCAATTTATTGTATGTTAGCGTAGGTGCAATTGTTGAATACCTAGCTAGTGGGAGAAAATTGTAAGGTAAATTTATAAGCCTAAAAAATTTGTTATTTGCTTCTCGTGGGTGCGGGTTAAGCGTGGTGTGCAGCGTGTGCTGAACACTGGTACTTGATACCTGAGTTCCTGGCACATGTGTGCCCTCTTAATTTTATGCTGGGTAAATTGGGTGTATGTACTCCCTGCTGTGTAGACAGCAAAAAGAAGTGTATCTTAGTCCTTTTCCTTTTAATGACCCCACCCTATGGGGTCCCCACTTATACATGGACATTCCTCCTGGGGGTCTTGCCATCTGGTGATGGTGACTGCCCCTATCAAGAAAAAAAGAAAAAAAATCTTTGCTTTACACTCCCTCCTTCAATAGGCTATGGTCCACAATTTGCTTTTCAAGTTGCCTCCTAGTCAATACTGCTAATGGCTATTGAGTTTCTTTATCTCCGGAGCTCCAGACAATCGTCGTCCAAGATATCATCTCTTGGGCATCTCATTTTTCTGGCATTCAGTTCTTCACTTGCCTCGTCATTTGGTTCAGCCAACACATATTCCAGCCATTCCAGCTTCTGCTTCTGTGCTCTTGGTTACCCTCCTCTTTTCTTTGTTCTTATTAACTCTTCCTCCTATTGGAGGGAAAAGAAAATCTGATACATACTGATAAATACATTGTATGATAGGTACATATCATATTGCTTGGGAAGATGATGGTAGAAAATTTGACGGGAATTCTTTGATACTTTTCTTAGACTACATATCTAAACAACCAACCATAGCCTTAGCCAATGATATGAATCATCGAGTGGAATGACAGACAACTTACATATTGCAATGGTTGATTAGAGGATTATTTGTGCATGAGCGTGTGCGTGTGCGTGTGCGCAATTTATTGTAAAAGATTAGAGGCTTAGTTGAGTTGAGCAGAAAATGGAACCAGTTTGCAATCTTACCATCTTTGTAGAGTATACGCCCCATTCTTGAATCTTTCGCTGTGTTTGGTTGCAACTTGCAAGGGGTATCGAAGGGAAGGGAAGGGAAATTTTTTTAACTTAAAAAGAATACATTTATATTTATAACACAAAATGATTGTATAACCTAACTAAATTTCTTAACATAATTCGTAGTGATACTAATAAGATGTAAAATTTTATTTACTTTATAAATGCAAGGGATTTGAATGCAAAGTGAAGAATAAATCAATAATTAAATAAAGAATGATTTGAAATTAGTTACATAGAAATATGATAGCATTGTATTGTAATCATTACAAAAGTTTCCTTTTTAAGTTAAAAAATTTCACTTTGTTTCCTTTCATTTCCCCTCACAATCAAACACAGCCTTCGGGATTTTCATTAAAAAACACACTTTGTAATGAAAAAAACGATCTATTTAAGAAATTAGAAACAGTATTCATCACATATTAACAGTAAAATAAGAAAGATTGGCACTGGAAATACATTTAAGGGGAGAGGGGGGGAGATGAACAGAAGGAAAAATACAGTCAGATCCTTCCGCCCATAAGATAAAAACCCCAAACTGATAAAGATTATAAGCGATACATGAAGCACGCATAAAATTAGTACAAAGGCAACCCGTCACCCCATCTCTTTTCTATTTTTTCTCTTTTTTATTTATTTATTTTTTATTTGGGGGGGTGGGGGTGGTTTGGTTAACTGTGACTATTAGTCACAGCAAGCAAAATGTCCTTTTCCTTCTCTCGTACTTCTTGTTCTTCTGTAGTCAATTTCTGCATCAGAGCTGGATAAACCCACACAATACCTTTTGCTGATTTTGGAGTCCCCCATCTTAGAGAAGATGTCCTCTCCATCAGTAAATGCATGGTCACCAGGTTCATTTGGCTCAGAAACATCCTCCCTCAGGTTCCACGATTTATTATCTGCAACATGTTAAAAAGCAAGTCTTATCCACAGACAAGAAGCAATAATTACCAAACTCTAACATTCAAAAAATAACCAAGCTATCATTTTGTGCTAAAAGAGAAACCAAACTTCGGAAAGAAATCTAAACAGCTAGAACTCAATCCACCTAGCAAATCTAGGTACCTCTCCACCTATCTTGTATGGGGTTTGCGGATCGAACAATCTTTCTCCCATGAGAATTACAAGCTTTTTCATTAGTAAGCAAAACCCCTACCATATTACTGGGAGAAGTTTCTCTGAACAGCACCTTTATTTTCCACATTGTGTGCTGATTGGGCCATCTGACTATTGAATAGATGGGGCATCCTTTGAACTGTCTACATGTCAAATTTCCAGGCCATTCTTACATATATGGCCCAGCATTTAATTTACTATTCTTCCTTCATTTTTCAGCCATCAAATCAATAGAAGCCGAGGTGGCAATTTTAACTGTTGACAAATAAGAGACCATGTGGACTGGCAACTCATTTGTGGCCCACCATATATTAGTTTCTCTTGCCATCCGAATATTGACTAAAATTCATTAGTTCATTGTGCCACAGGGTATTATGCTTGAGGATTGAAAATCGCTGCATTGAGTTAGGTGATGAGGACAACCTGTCCACACAATTTGACGGCCAACTAAGGCACCAATCTAGAGAAACTTTACCCATTATCACAATTCAAAATTGCCTCAAATAGTCAAAAAATACTAATACCTCTAACAAGATGATTTTCATAAGCCAATTCATCAAACAGTCATGCATCTCAAGACACTTCGACAAAAAATAAATGGTCAGATTGACATATTTAATATCAGGACTTACCTGCACATCCATTGCACAATTTGCCCCGTATTTCACCATGCACTTTCGTGCTGACATGATCGGCTGCTAATTTCAGGCCTTTGTAATGCAACGAATCTGCCTGTGCAGCCTGTTCATTTGGCAATAAAGGGCCCATGCTTTCTTCCATGAATGATTTGTTGGAAGGAGCAAAGGGTGTCATGGTAAAGGAGTCATCCATTACATCAGAAATCTCCACATACTGAGGCGTGGTGATGATTTCATCTGCACTGAACCCGAAGGATGCTCTGTAAGCTTCGATTTCCTCTGCATCTGGCTTGCAATTTTTATTGGATCTGTTCTGCTGTCCATTTCCACCACTGGAGTAGACTTCGGCTTCCCTGGAAAGAGACAGTCTCCCTCCACTATGAGGATATGATGGAAGTGACTGTTGGGCCTGGTCCAGATAGAACTGTGCAGAAGTAGCAGGGCAGAAGAAACTCGAATCTTGAGACAGCATAAAATTTTTAGAGGTGGCTGTGCCAAGCCCAAAGAGCCTAGATGACCCACTCCGAGAATAATGAGAATCTTGCGTTAAAATTGAACCCCACTGTGCAGGGAACTCCTGCTCAGGGAAGGATGAGGATACACCATCACCAGGGGTCCCTGAAATAGGTGAAATCAGACTGCTAGCAGGACTCTCAGGATAAAGTGGATATGTTGCTTGAAGATCATTAGCAGCAGCATAATTCGACTTGCCAGCACTTTTGATATCAACAGAAGATGAAAGGAACTGAGCGAAAGGCACATCAGGGGATGAAGGAGTAGTAAGGTGAGCCAACTCCGGTGGAGGAGTAAGAGGAGCGGTAGATGGCTCAGTTGTAAAGGTAGAGAAAACAGGAGGAGAGACCAATTGCGTCTCGTGGGCATACGGCCCCGTGGCAAACATAGTGGATGAAGGCCCACCAGGTGAGTTGGCTGACATGGACAAGAAACAACTGGGTGATTGGGCGGTTGAAGGAAGAGCAGAATTCGTAAAGGATGCCGGTGAGGATGGCGGAGCTAGAAGGGATGGAGTTATTGTTGGTGCTTGGTTAGTCAGTCCAATGGGTTGAGGTCCATTTGCCCGATTTATCGATGTGTTCCCTTCTGGAATACGAGGAACAATGCGTCTTCCACCTTTTTTTGATCCAAAGCAGGACAACCCTCCCCAACAGCTTCCCCATCTCCTCTGCTGCCAAAAAGGAGAAGCAGTTATGAGCCCTGTTAAATTTCATACAATCTACACAGCACTTGACATAGAAAATGCAATGAGGAGCTTCTACACAATGCCATTGCCATATGAATGCTACTTCATTCTTAATTGAATATCATACTCCAAAACATCGTCTTTTCTCAATGAATAATAATGTCTTGCATTAGATATATGAAAAAAAAATATTATGCAAGCCATGGTTTAAACAAAAGAGCTTCAAGTTCAGTTAAGACCCAGATTTCTTACAAAAAAATTGGTCATGTAAGCAAAACTGCCCCAGTTCATGCACTTCGTTGGGATTGATTTCTCCATGTTTTGGAAGATGAAGATTCTCCTATTCTCTCTTTTACCATTACCGACAACTAGCAACGGTGAAGCACCTTCCCTCAATCACCATAAGGCCCCACTAGCCACGTTGAGGAAAATGAATAATGACATTGAATCACCTAATAAGTTTTAACATCGTGGATCCAATTCTGTAACACCAGTTTCTTCCCCCCCTCCTTTTCTGTTGGTTTGCAGAGGGGGGGGGGAGGGGGTTTCACTCTCATGCATAGAAAACATAAGTTCATCAAACATAAGGGGCTACTTACCACTAGCAATAGAGAACTATAAGCATCCTTTACTGACTTCCCAATAGAACATCACATATTCCACCTCAGTGACATGCAACAGATATAAGCAGCATGCTATGATCCCAAGACTAGGAAAGTAACTGATAACCAGCATGCTAGATATAAAAAGCATACTATGATCCCAAGAGTAGAAAAGTAACTGATATAAATCTAACTAGCTTCAGTTGACAACACATCCAATGAAATCAGTCTGAAGTTCCTGGGAGCTGAAAGAGCTCAGCAGCAAAACCAGGGTAAAAAAGAATATGTGCAACAATAGACAATCTCCAAGATCTTAATGTATGAGTTGAGTCATAACTTCTTGCGGTTTTACAGAAGGTCAAGAAAAATATGGTAAAATATGATCCCCCTCACCCGGAAAAAAGGAGGGAAAACAAAAGAGGAACCATAAAATGGAGAAATAGAGGATGATATTATACAAAGAATTAGACTAGGGTGGATGAAATGGAGGAGTGTGTTCGGAGTGTTGTGTGATCGACGTATTTCTTTAAAACTTAAAAGGGAAATTTTACAGAACACTTATACGATTAGCAATGAAGTACGGGGCTGAATGTTGGGCAGTAAAGAAAAACCATTTTGTTGATTTGAGGAATGAATGACTGTCCATATGACAGTCCAACTTTACTTAAAATTGAGGAGCAAAGGAACAAGTTCAATGTTACACTTATACCCATATTACAACACTCCTTCTCAAGTTGGTGCATGGATATCACACATCCCTACTTGCACAATATAGGATAAAATGATTTTGCTACTTAAACTTTTAATAAAAATATCGGCTAATTGATCATTAGATTTAACAAAGGGATATCAGCTAATTGATCTCTAGATTTACCTAAGGGATTGCAAATCAGCCCTTGTTCCAGCTTTTCCTTGATGAAGTGACGATCAATCTCAACATGCTTGGTATGGTCATGTTGGACCGGATTGTGAACGATGCTAATGGAAGATTTACCGTCACAGTAAAACATCATCAGGAGAGGAACAAGAAGACCCAGCCACCCAGGTCCTTCAAGAAGCTCTGAAGCCACATCAATTCACAAATACCATGAGACAAAGCATGGAACTCTGCTTCAGCACTAGAGCAAGCAACCACAAACTGTTTCTTACCATGCCAAATGACCAAGTTACCGCCCACAAATGTAACATATCTTGTAGTGGACTGACCGACGATCATCATGAGAACTGGTCCAATCAGAATCTGTAAAGGCCTCAACTTGCAAAGGACCATGGGGAAAAAGAAGTCCCTTTCCTGGAGCAGATTTCAAATACCGTAGAACACGAAGCACGGGTTCCCAATGAGTGGAGCATGGAGCATGCATAAACTGACTAACCAAGTTGACAGCAAAAGCAATGTCTGGATGGGTGTGAGATAAATAAATCAGTTTTCCAATCAAAAATTGATATTGACCCTTATCCACAGGATCACCATCTTGACTGGAAAGGTGAAGATTAGCTTCAAGAGGGGTATCCGAGGGTTTGGAGCCAAGCATCCTTGTTTCAGAGAGCAAATCCAAAGTGTACTTCCGCTGCGAGAGATATATACCCTTATCAGAATACACAACCTCAATGCCTAAGAAGTAATGCAGTGTACCAAGATCCTTGATCTCAAACTCTTGACCGAGATAAGTCTTCAGACGAGAGATTTCATCAATGTCATTTCTGGTGACCATAATATCATCGACATACAATTACATAGAGATCTTAGAACCAAACCACTTGATGAAAAAAGTGTGATCAGCATGACTTTGGGTGTAGCCTATAGACACCATGGCTTTGTGGAATGTCCAAACCAAGCACAAGGAGACTGTTTGAGTCCATAGAGAGCATGTTTAAGCATACACCGTTTCCTTCCTGTTTCGGGACTAGGGAACCCAAGAGGAAAATCCATATACACCTCCTCAGCCAACTCACCATGAAGAAACGCATTCTTGACATCCAACTGCTACAAATCCCAGCTTAGATTCACACCATAGGAAAGAATCACATGGATGGTGTTCATCTTGGCAACAGGAGCAAAAGTTTCCTGATAGTTAAGGCCATATTTCTAAGGGAACTCGCAGGCTACCAAATGAACCTTGTACCAATTCATAGTACCGTCGATATGTTATTTCACAACAAACACCCATTTGTTGCTCACTGTGTGCTTCTGGGGAGAAAGAGAAACCAAGTCCCATGTATCGTTCTTCTTGAGAGCCTACATCTCTTCAACCATGGCTGCCTTCCACCGTGGATTTGCAAGAGCCTCTTGCCAGGTCTTAGGAATAGAAAAAGATGGCAGGGAAGGTATGAAAGCACAGTAAGATGGAGACAAGGTTGTGAGAAACCACCTGAGCAATAGGGTGTTGTGTACAAGTTCTCTTTCCCTTACAAGCAGAAATAGTAAGTGGAGGCATCAGATTCAGAAAAACTAGAAAGTTCAGGATCAAGATTACTAGATAGGAGAGTATCAAATGGAGGACCAGGATCCGGAGGTAGCAGCTAGTTGGGTAGAGCTAGAGAGTCTGTGGTGGTGTCTATTTACTGTGCATGATTTCTGTGAACGTAGACTTGCACTGGAGCTGGTATAGGAGCAAATATCTCCTCTGGACAGAAACCAACTCATGAAACACCACATCCATCATCGCAAAAACATGATGAGACGAAGGATGGTATACATTGTAGCCCTTCTGAGTCACAGAGTAGCCAATGAACACACAGTAGAGACTCCGTGGATCCAACTTGCCAAGATGTTAATGGTTCCGAGCAAAACAAACACAACCAAACACCCAAGGTGAAACTGAAAAGGCAAACAACCCTTGAAGTGCCACCATAAGAGTCTGAAAGTCAAGTACCCGTGTCAGCATTTGATTAATAAAGTAGGAATCAATGAGAACAGCCTCACTCCAATGCTAAGAGGGAACCTACACCTCAAAAAAACCGGGAGCAAGCAATCTCCAAAAGATGTCGGTTCTTGCGATTGGCAACACCATTCTAGGCTGGTGGATCCACACAACTGGTCTGATGAAGGTTGACTAGGTGGTAAGATATGACTGGAAAGCACCATCTATATATTTCGAGCCATTATCATTGTTAAGTATCTAGATGGTGGCATTGAACTATGTGCGAACCAAACTGTGAAAAAGCCAAAAACAACCAAAGACCTTACTCTTATGGCAAGGGAAATAAACCCAAGTAACACAAATATGACAATTAATAAATGTAACAAACCACCTATAACCAGAGGTAGAAGTACAACGGGAGGTCCCCCACACATCAAAATGTATTAATTTAAACGGAGCACCACTTCTATTATTTAAACTGGAATAGGAAGAACAAGTTTGCTTGCCAAAATACAAGCATCACTAAGGAAATCTTTGTGGTTACATTTCCAAAACAAATGAGAAAAAAATTTAACTAATGTGCCAAATGCCTATGCCAAAGGTGTAAATCAGAGATACTTGGAGCTGAATTGGTTTGATGAACTTGACGGACATCAGAGGGAATCCAATCGTGATCTAGTAAATAGGGAACACCATGAACTCTACAACAATCCACAACCAATTGCTTTCCCTGTTTCCAGATCATGAAAGAGACAATGAGAAGGAAAAGGTCACTTTGCAATTCAGATCAATAGTGGTGCGGCTAAGGGAAATAAGAATAGTGGAAAAAGTAGGAAGATGGAGAATAGGAGAGCAATTGATGGAACCCTTCCTAGAAACAGAGGAGAGGGAACCATCATCGACTCGAACCTCGTCTAGAAGAGCTAATCATATGGTCAATGGCACTAAAGTCAATTATTCATGGTCTAGAGACAACTGACGCACAATGACCACCGAAATGAATATCTGGGGCAGCTGAGGTAAATGCCTAGTGAACCAATGAAGTAGCAAAGGCAGAAGTAGGCTCAACTGAGAAGGCTCCAAGCACGTCATCAAACACTGAAGCATGGCAAGCTCATCCTCAGAAAAAAGAAGACTCAACACTAGCTGGAGCAGGCTCCGGAGTCTCAGCGTGGTGAACACGAAAAGCCCAACCACGACCATGACCACGACCACGGGAGGTAAAGCCAATAGGGCGCCCATGGAATTTACAACATAATTCCTTAGTGTAACGTTCCTTAGTCAAATACTCACACTTCATAGGCGCGACAGTCAAAGGGTGAGCGATCACTGGAACTAGTGGAACCACCTCGAGGCTGAAAACCAATCCCGTTAAATTGGGAAGATCGATCTGGGGGAGCAAGGGGCAACATAGCAATGCGACGGCTGTCCTCCAACTGGATAAAAGAGTAGGACAGCTCTAAGGTAGGGAATGGATCTCAGCTGAAAACTTGGACACGGACCTGATCATACTCGACATTCAGGCCAGCGAGGAAGTCATATACCAGAAACTTGTCTTCTCACTTCTGAAAATTGGTGGCATTTGTAGAGCAGATAGCCTGATAATTGTCATAAAATCTAACTCCCACCATAGAATACGAAACTCTTAAGTAATATTGAGACAGATAGAGATCCTTTTGCTTGGTCTCATGAAGCTTCTTCCACAATTCATAGACTTGAGCATCATTCCCAACCTGAGAATATGTGTCCTTAGCAGCTTTCCAAATCTTGACAGCAGTATCCAAGAGAAGATAGCCCTGAGCAATTTGGGTTGGCATAGAGATCCTTATGCTATGTATTTAGGAAAGTTTCCTAAACCATTGTTTTCTTCTTTGTTATATAAAGGAATCATAGGAGAAGGGGAATACATATTTGAATCTTCAATTTCTAAGAGTTGTGCGTCCTCCTTTTCTTCTCTCTTTCTTCTCTCTTTGCCTTCTCCTTACAGTTTTTGGTTTGCAAGTTTCTTCTTTGCTAACTATAACACAGAAGATGGTTCCAACCTACTAATTTGTTACTACTCTTGAGTGTGAGGCATGCCAACTGGGAAAACACCACTGCTCATCCTTCCATCCTCGTGATATGTCCCAAAGTTTGACCTCTTTTCCTTTGTCTGTTCGATATTTGGGGTCCTATTAGAGTTACGAATAGATCTGGTTTTCTTACTTTGTTACCTTTGTGGACGATTATTCTCGTACCACTCGGTTATATTTGTTAAAGAATCATTCAAAGTTCCTTCTTGTTTTTCAACAGTTATATTTAGAAATAAACACTCAATTTGGTGTTAGTATTAAAACTTTTTGGTTCGATAATGCACTTGAATACATCAAACTGCCATCTCTTCCTTTTATGCTTCCAATGGTCTTATTCACCAAATCAGTTGCTCTTATACCCCTCGACAAAATGGGGTTGCTGAATGCAAGAACCGTCATTTATTGGAGGTCGCTCATTCCTTTTTTTCTCACTTGCACTTGCCTCGGTATTTTTGGGTGATGCAGTCTTAACCGCTTGTTACTTGATTAGTCGCATGTCCTCTTAGGTTCTTTAGGATCAGTCCTCTTTTTCACTGCTTTATCCATCTTCACCATTATTTTCTTTCCCACCTCATACCTTTGGGAGCACCTGTTTTGTCCATGATCTTCAGCCTGATCCAAACAAATTGTCCCCTCGCTGTTAAGTGTGTCTTTGTTGCCTACTCTCGCACTAAAAAAGGATATTCGTGTTATGATTGTCTCACATGACGCCAGTTTGTTAGTGTGATGTCACGTTCTTTGAGAACACACCATATTTTTCGGTTCTTGGCTCTGACGCGGTCCCTGGCCCCACTGCCCCACTTTTGATCTTGGTTCGGATCATTGATGTGGCTTACCTACCAGCAACGCCGAAGTCTCCGGCCCTGGCTCCTCTCCAGGTGTTCAGTCGTCATCCCCGGCCCATACTAGCACCTGTTCCTCTCTCATCGTCTCCTCCTTCGACGTCCCTTTGTCTGCTGATCTTCCTATTTGCACTCTGCAAAGGTACCTGCTCTTCCACTCAGCCATCACAAATAACCTATCCTACTGCTCAGAATGTTTCTATCTTCCATCTCCCATTACACCACCAGTCATTTGCTTTCGCCTTATCACATATTGAGGTTTTAACTTGTACTGAGGAAACAGGCTATGAATGTAGGATGGATGCTCTTATTACACCGCAGATGTGGTCTCTGGTTGCCTTGCCTCTAAATAATGAGGTTGTTCGTAATCGTAGGGTGTACCCGATGAAGCACAATCTTGACGGTTCAGTGGAACGCCTTAAAGCACAATTGGTTGCTAAAGACTTTACCCAGACTAATGATGCTGATTATTTTGATACCTTCTCCCCGGTTGCTCTCTTATTCTGTTCGGGTTCTTATATCCCAAGCAGTCAACCTGGATTGGCCCCTTTTTCAGTTGATATTAAGAATGTCTGTTTATACGGTGATGTACATGAGTAAGTCTATATAGATCAACCTCAGGGGTATGTTGCTCAGGGGGAGATTGCTGCTCGTAGAGTTTGTAAATTCCAAAAGGCAATTTATAGCATGAAACAATCCCCTCATGCGTGGTTTGATAAGTTTCCCAAAGTTGCAGTTGATTATGGGTTCACACCGTGCTATTCAAACCACTCAATCTTCGTTTGTCGTCATGATTCCAAGGTTATTATTTTTGTGGTCTATGTGGATGACATTATTGTTTCTGGAAATGACTTGACAGGTATTGATGAGGTTACAATCTACATAAGTCAGTATTTTCAGATGAAGGATTTGGGTGTTCTCTACTACTTTCTAGGCATTGAGGTGGTTCAGAGCACCAAAAGTGTTAGTCCTTCTCAGCGGAAGTATGTTCATGATCTTCTAACAGAGATAAGTATGCTAGGTTGTAAACCTGTTGATACTCCGATAGATCCTCACCAAGCTTGTTACATGTGAGGATACGGATTTTGTTGACATCCACCAATACAAATGACTTGTTGTGAAACTTATTTATCTGACTATTACTTGATCTGACATCTCCTTTGCTAGGGTAATTAGTCATTTATGCATGCTGCTCATCGAATTTTGAAGTATCTCAAGGAAGCTCCTGGATTGACCCAAAAAAAAAGAAAGGAAGCTCCTGGAAAAGGGCTGATTTATCATCCTCATAAAAGCATTGGCCTTTGTGGTTACTTTGTACTGATTGGGTTGGTGCTGACGATAATCGTCGGTCTACTATGAGTTATTGCACCTTTCTTGGAGGCAATCTTATAACTTGGACATAGTAAGAAGCAGACTCCAGTAGCTTGGTCTACTGCAGGGGTTGAGTATCATGCTATGGCTCATACTTCCCAAGGTTTAAATCTTGTGTTTTGGAGGAATCTCAGCTTCCTCTGAAACCGAGATCTCGCCGAGACACTGCATTTAGTCCGAGACAGCTTAAAAAGGCTTTAAGCTGTCTCATTGGCCAAAATACATTTTTTAGGTCTCCAACTTCAGGAGAACCTCATTTTTACATATATGAACACATTTAGAGCCTAAAGTTGTAAAAATAATGACTTTGTGGTTGTTTGGGTTTACATCTATGTTTTGGCAGTCAACGCTAAATTTTATTGTAAACTTACGCTAATATTGGCTATTATATTCAATCAAATATGGCAAATGAGACAATAACATAATGCATTAGGGGAAAGAGAAACAAAATAACACTTCATTATAAATCATTACATCATAGTTCAAATGTTTAATACTGGATGATCCCATAGTCCCCATGTGCCCATAGTCCACAATTCCACAATCCTCATACAGATACAATGTCTAGTAATACGTAGAGTGTCGTAGATGATCCATCTTACTATCATCATACATCTTGGAAAGTTGTCGACGCAAATTGTCTTCCAACTGAGCAACTTAATCTTCCCACGACATTCTTGAGGCAAAGTAGTTCTGGTAGTTTTGCACATGATTCATAAATATAACATAAGTAGCTGTCCGAAGGATACCTATCTTTGGGAAGAATGGAATAACTTCTGAAGTAGTACTCTGGTGCGTAGACTCTTGCAGAGGTACTGATGGAATGGAATAGAAGTTGGTTGATCCACTTTGACTCTGTGTCTGTGCTCTTGCATCTGAACGATCGTCGAATGAAGAACCCTAAGCAGTCGCAGTGGGATAGGGGACGAAGTTGATATCAACATAATCATTTGAGGTGTATGCTGAACCAGTGCTATATCCAGGAACATTCCACTGCTCCTGTCTACTGTAGTAATTGATATTCTCCTCTACAGTCAATCCTAGTAAGCCAGTAAAGAGGCTATCAACGTCGACATCCATCATGCTACTGCAATCAGCATCTTCATCATGTTGAGATTGGGAATGATGCCGAGGCCTACGTGAAGACAAGCTTGGTCTACATGACGAGATGGCGCACGTGCACCATGGTCATCATCCTGTGTTGCATGAGTGTACTGACTCTCCCCAATGTATCTAACAGGTGATGCTTGTGGCTCTGGATCAGCCCCAATATTGACAATAGTGGCTCGACCTCCACCTGGGTCTCCACGCCCACCCCCATTTTTACTACCACTAGCTCAACTACCACTCCAACTCCACTCAGGATCATCTGTATCAGTGCCAGCAAGAGGATCAAATGGCACGGGTGACCGTGTATGGATGCGACCCTCTTCCGAGGCTAGAAACTCGTCGACATCAGTATCCAAATGGCTGGCCAAATGGGGGTCAGGCATCCCCTTGGGCTCGTCCATCACTGGTACTCCTCTATCCCGCACCCACCCCACGAATGGATCTTCCTCTTCAGAGTCAAGTTGGAAGATGTTCGCGAGCTCGAGCGGGGTATCATCCTCCTTATCATGGAACATGTTTTGCACCCTCAGCCTCATGTCGTAATGCACAAAGACCAAGTCATTTAGCCGTTGGGAGCCAAGTCGATTCCGCCTCTTTAAATGAATGAGGTTGAAAGTACTCTAGTTTCGTTCACAACTAGATGCAGAGCATGTCTCAACTAACACTCTACTTGCTATCTTCTCTAAAGCAGGTGCATCTTTACCATACAACACCCACCATTCAGCTGCATAAGAACAATAACATATTTTAATTTCGTATAAATAAAACATAAGATAATTTAATTTTGTATGTGATTTAAATGTAATACATAAAACATAAGATAATTTAATTTCGTATGTCATTTAAACGTAATACATACACGGATAACTTTTGTCACGTCCAGCCATTGCAGCGGAGAACCCAAAACTCCCACGAGCTTCCCTTAAGGTTTTAATCTACACACAATCGAAAACTTATAAATATTTGCAATTATAATATATAATTTTGCCATATTTCCAGTAATTGAAACATACAACTCATTTGTCAATGTCTGTGCTTAGGGATCTGGCTCCAACTTCACAACTACTAACTTCAGTGCCTCAATGAGTTATGCGTTCATGCCAAGTACATGCGTATTCCGGTACTTAGGGTTCAAATAATATGCTGAAATATTTGACAGTGGACACGTGGTTAAAGCAAATAAAAATTATATTGGTACATAAGTAACACTAAAGTAAATACATCATCAAATTTACTCACCAGCCTTATGCAATGGATGCATGAGTTGGCTCTCCCATCAGTCATTGATGATGTTTATGTAATTCTTATAACCACGTGGTATCAAAGCTTTATCATGTACTTTTAATGTGTCCACAACAGCATAAAGGAGTGGCATGGTAGGTTTTCGCTCAGCATCTACCAATTTCAACACCTACACCACATGATGCAACATCCTGACTACCACATTTACGTTTTGTCAAAATTAATCTGAAACAATGGTAGTCTGTGCTTCCACTCCCTGGGGGGTATCTGACTGTCTCCACGAAAACCAATCCTCATATGCAAACATCGATCTGAGTCCGGCCATCTTCGCCTCAAAGCTCTTCAATGCTATGAAGTTCATAGCGAATTTGGTGACGCCTAGTCTGACCAAGTCCCCTCCACATCTCTCCCTAAGCATGCTCAAGGAATAACCATGATTGTAGATAAAAGTAGTTACTTGTCTTGCTTGCTCAACCACTCTCTTCACTTTACTTATCTTGCTAATGTCCTTCAACATCAAATCAATACAATGGGCAGCACATGGAGTCCAGAAGGGATTGTAGTCGGCATTATTCATTAACATCTCCCTTGCCTTCTTAAAATTGCAGCCGTTGTCCGTCACAATCTGGACAACGTTCTAAGCTCCCACCTCAGCCACCACCTGTTGCAACAGCCCATAAATATAGTCTGCATTTTTTACTTCAGCTAATGCACAACAGACCTAAGGAACACCGTCCTTCCATCACAATAAACCATGAAGTTGATGATAAACTTTCTAGTAGGACCAGTCCAACCATCACACATAATGATTACTCCTAAATCTTCCTAATTCTTTTTCTGGCTTAGAATCCAGTCTTGTAATTCCTTCTTATGTTGAGGCAAATGATGAGTCATTAGCTCATATCGATTTGGCCATCTAATCCATGTACCTGCCTCAGCAACTGCATTTAGCATGCTCTGAAAGAAAGGGCCTGTAGTGGTGTTTTCTGGGATGCCATGATAAAACGACCACTTAGAGTAAAAATACCCTACTGACTCCCTATTCTTTCCTCCAAACATTGCCTTTATTTTTTTCAGCTTGCTACCTTGGTTCGTAAAGACTCCGGGATCTTGCTCTAGAACTTGAACATAATCATCCCGTCCCCGAGACTGAGGCACAGGTTCTTCCCTTCTACTTCGTAATCTAGAAAACCAAGAACCAATCCCTTTGCTACGTCTCTGTGGCTCAGGCTGAGCAAATCCACTACCACTGCCACCTGCTCCAAATGTACCTGCTCCAATCCGTCTTCTTTCCACATCTGATCTAAAGGTTTCTTTACTAGCCATTGCTGCATGGCCCATCTGTCTTGCCTCTGCCTCTGTCATATCCTCTACATCCCATCCCTCAGCCTCATGTTCCTCATTGGATTATGGTATAGTGCCTCGAACTGCCTCCTCAAAATGCTATTTTTCTCTTTCCATTGCTGCCCTCCTCTGCTTCCCTCCCCTCAACTGTTCACCTATGGCCCTGGATATCTCCATAGGACACTGCGGGCATTTGGAAACATCTTTGCCCAATCCACTCAAGTGTTGCTTTAGTCTTGTGATGCCGCCAGACTGGAGCTTCTTCCTACAAAAATTACACTGGGTCTTCTTTCTATCACCCTAAAAGGCAATCTCATACTGCCATGCAGGGTCAGTACGGGAACTGGCACCGTTGCCTCTATTGTCTGCCCCAGAACTTGGTCTAGACATAATTTTCAAGCACAGTTTCATAGAAAACACAAACTTCAATAACCTTACAAACTTGAACATAGTAGAAATTACATTTCAAAATTTTCCTCATTTTAAATGTGATCAAAATATTTTTCCCTATTTCATAGCATTTTTTAACAATTTTTAATTACTGGAAATTATTTTTTTTAATATAAATAATTTAAAAAAAAACATACAACAACCGAAATCAAAATCTGAAACCGTAGGGCAGTAGATCGGCCAACGGTGATTAACATATAAATAGGTCATCATCATCAAATGAGTAATAATAATAATTATTATTTTAATTTTAAATTGCTGGAAATTCATTTTTAAATGCAAATAATTGAAAAACAAATACCAACAACAACCGAAATTGAAATCTGAAAACGTAGGACAGTAGATCGGCCAACGGTGATTAACATATAAATAAGTCATCATCATCAAATAAGTATAAATAATAATTATTTTAATTTTTAATTACTGAAAAGTCATTTTTAAATGCAAATAATTGAGAAAAATACCTACAACAACCAAAATCGAAATCCAAAACCGTGAGCTTGTAGATCGGGCTCACGTATCTAACATATAAAAATTTCATCACATTCTACAAATTTTTTTCTCTCTCATAGTCTCATGTAAAAATCTAATTTTTGGACAAGAATCTTACCTTCAACAGTTGATACGGAACTCCCATAGCAATCCCCGCAGTCCGAAGCACCATCGGCAGCAAGTTGAAAGTCCAAACAAAGAAAAAAGAGGAAGAAATGAGGTAGATATGAAAAACTAAGCAAAATAGAGAACAAAGCTGTTCTCGGTCGAGTTCTCGACCTAGAACAATGATATGTCTCTTTTATAGAGAAAAAAAAAAAAACTCAAAAAGCAATTTCTCGTCGAGATATTGCGAGATCTAGTGAGATCTTGGCGATAACATGCATGGCCGAGACGAAAAGGGATATCGTCCTTGTTTTCGTCTCGGCTAATGTCGAGATTGGCGAGATCTCGCCGAGATTTTATTCCATGATACTTCCATAAATTAAAATCTCGAATCTCGAGTCTCGAGGTCGTCTTGACCTTGAGAAAAAACGAGATTTCCGAGATCTCGGCGAGAAACTGCAAAAAACCCAAGAAAGGCAAAAATGCAGTTTCGAGGCTAAAATGGCAATTGAAAGCCTAATACTCTAAGGAAACCCTATTTTAACATAGAGTAAATTATAGGTACATCCCTTGTAGTTTGCACTTAAATCAGGTACACCCCAAACCTTTCAAACAATTTCAAGACACCTCCTTAAATCAAAATAAATTCCAAAAAAACTCACTCCGTTAGTGAATTTCCGTTAACTGACGACAAAAGCTAAGTTAGAATTTTAATACTTAAAATACTCTTTTGCATAAGTTAAAGGACCATTTTTCCCTATTTTAAACCTCCCATTTACCTAAAACCCACTCCGTTAATGAATTTCCGTTAACTTATGGGAGTGGGTTTTTGTGTAAATGGGAGATTTAAATGGGGGTAAAATGGTCATTTAACTTATGCAGGAGGGTATTTTATTTATTAAAACTCTTAACTTTTAGATTTTGCCGTCAGTTAACGGAAATTCACTAATGGAGTGGGTTTTTGTGGAATTTATTTTGATTTAAAGGTATCTTTGAAATTGTTTGAAAGGTTTGGGGTGTACCTGATTTAAAGGCAAACTATAGAGGAGGTCCTATAATTTACTCTTTAACATATATAAACATATTTAAACCATAATGTTATACTAGTACAAGAACAAAAAAGGTCAAATAAGCTAGTAAAATTATCTTTTAAGAGAAGAATAAACATAATAGCACTTAATTAGTTAATTGTCATAGTCAAAAAAACCCAAAGTAGTCAAATAGACCATACAATCATAATTCATACATTATGTCGAGACCAACTGAGAACTAGTCGAAAATGGGTCGAAAATGTTGAGAAATGGTCAAAAATGTCGAGATCAGTCGAGAACTAGTCGAGGACTGGTCGAGAATCTCGAGATCTCGTCTCGTATGAGATCTCGTCTCGACCTATTCGAGAACTTTGAGAGAGATCTCGCCAAGATTTTGAACCATACATACTGCTGCAAAATTAATGTGGGTGAAATCTATTCTTGGAGAGCTTGGCTTTCCAATTAAACAGCTTATTCCTAAGCACTGTGACAATCAGGCAGCCATCCATATTGCTAGCAACCCAGTCTTTCATGAACGCACAAGCATATAGAGGTCGATTGTCACTTTTTTTGTAAGCTGTTATGAGCTTCCTGATATCTACTCCGTTTACAAGTTTTAGTTTCAACTTAGTGATATGCTCAAAAAAGCATTATTCAAGGCTCAATTTCTTCTCAATTGTTCCAAGCTGGGCATTGATGATATTTATGCTCCAGTTCCAGCTTGAAAGGGAGTGTAAAGTTTTAGTTGTTGTCTAGGTGTCACCTAATATGGTGTAAGTTAAATTCCCTTTCTATTTTCAATAGCTTGAAAGGTCAGCTAGAGTCTAGGCAATCCTTCTTTCCTGGTTATTCTTCCTTCCTTATTATTCCTCTTTTATAAATAAGGAATGGGTGAGGGGGAGAGAGTTAGTTCGACAAATTCTCTCCCCCTTGATGTTTTTCTCTCCACACTCCTTTCTCAGTTTTCTTTCTTTGTGTATACTGATTCAGGTTTTGGTAAAGTCACAGATACATTAGAGAGACAATACTGTTAAAAAATTACATTATATTGAACCAGCGCTATGATTGCATGTAAAAAAGTTACATTATATTGAACCAGCGCTATGATTGCATGCTATTTCCAGTGCCAATTTAATGTCAAGGCCTGCTATTATAATTTCGAGCCACTACTCCACAGCCAGCACCAATTTTACAATTTGAAGAGAGCGAAAATCTTATGATTCCAAAATCGAGTGCAAATCCATGATTCCTAAACCTTCTTGATCTCCGACTATCTTCTCCCATGTCCTCAGAACATGCAATTGTGCTCCTCACATAACCCTTGATCCTAAGCCCCCCACCCACCCACCTTCCTTCCTTCTTGCTCTTTAATAATTTAGAAAAAATTTCCTGTCGTCAATCCAACCATGGGAGCTTCCAAGCACTGACCACCAATGTGCCACAAGGAATAAAGAATTGGCAAATCCAACCCTTGAACAGAAATGGCATGGTCTAGATTGGTGACATGTCAATTTTTGCAGCAAAACATAATCATTTACCACCTATGTATTGGCATCATTTCTTTGGGTTTTTAACCATCCATTTAATTTTTCAAAATGTAATGAATCTTCAAAGCCCTATACTGCCACATGGCTACCCTGATTGAGTGTAAAATTGGCAATAATTAGGGTATCATGGAGGGTACGTGTACATAAAATTTGGGTCTTAACTGATCTGTTATGTGGTTGATATAGGATCCAACCTCCTAACAACCTATGGTTGAACTTAATTACTGCTTATTTATGGTACATTATACTTCAAAACTATATTTTACAAGTATCCTAAGCGATTCCTTACATATCTTTAGAATTTCTTGCATCCCATCGATACATCTCCGAGACGGCCCTTAAACCACCCACCCAATATGTCAACCAATACCTATACTCAACACCTTCTTGATTAGTACCTGGCCGGCCACCATGTAAATGTTTGGATAGTGCTTATAGTGGTACCACATCAACTAATAAATAATGTATAATTTCAAGATGTAATACTCTTGTTACCATTTTTTAAAAATAGCAGTCCACCTCGTCCCCAAGATAACAATTACTCTTAGCATCAAAAGAATTGCAAGATTCCAAATGAAGATAAAAGGATTCCCATAGCCAACCTCCCTCCCTCCCCCCTCCCCCCCCCCACCCAAAAAACCCTAACATAACTGGGGGGTGCTGAACTAAGAAAACCCAAATATATATATAATAGTACTCAGGATTCTGGGGTAAATAATTTCTTTTAAATAATTCTAAATATACTATTATCTGTGTTGTAAAAAAATTCATAACTAAAATTAAGAGGTCCAAATTAAATATAAACATGATTAGATTTGACAAATTATACCAATTCCCATTTACAAAAAAAAAAAAAAAAAGTTTCTAGACTTTTTTTTTTATGAATAACATTCCAGACTTAATTAGGCTATATACTTCTAGCTGTGGGCCTTAGGTCTTTTTTAATATATGACCAAAAGATTTAGCAAGTAAAAAAAAAGAGAGAAAAGGAAGAAAAAATGAAATAAAGACTTCCCATGAACTAGCTTGCGAGATATGAACCCAAATACATATCATTTCTACTTAAGCTGCTGCATAGATTTGGCTGTGGATCCTGAGCCTTTTTATATTCTTGGTACTCCTAAGTTTTTATCTATTTTTTTCTTCTTCTTTTTTTTTTCCTTTTGTGTGTGTGTGTGTGTGTGTGTGTGTGTGAGAGAGAGAGAGAGAGAGAGAGAGAGAGAGAGAGAGAGAAGAGAGAACATCAATGTAAGGAGCTTTTGTAGATGAAGAAGTGCTTGAACCAGGTCCATCCCCACTTCTTCCTCTTCCTCCTCTTGCTCCTCCCCCTCCTCTAGAAACTGCTCCCTCTACTCAGCTTTTTCTTTTTACAAGAAGAAAAACAGAAAAAAAAATTAATAATAAAAAAAAGAGGCAAATTCTAGCGAAGACCATCCGGCTGACATGCTATTTGGCAAGCTGTTGCCGACACTGGATAACATAGTCTGCAAGAGGGAAAAGTCCTCCAATTTACGAATGAACTATAGGTCCAGTTCAACATGCTTCTTAATATCCATTTCCTTGTCCATAGTCATTATCATGGTGTCTAATTTATTCATAAAATATTACGAACTTTGTTCCTTAACAATTTTCTATTAAGTATGCCCCTTTTCATTATAGATTTTGCCCCTTAGAGCATGGTTTGTTTGAGGTAAATTAACCCAGATGTTTCAAAAAGAGTAGAAGGATTTGTTTCATTCTTCTTCCTCAACCCTCTCCCTTTATCTACCTCCAGCAACCTCCTTTTAACCTTGGCAATCCAATGAACTCTCTACAATTCTCTATAGCAATCTCTATTTCTCTGCATTCTCTAGTGCCTGGTTTGCAGAGAGGTTTCATCTCCGGCAACCAGGTTTAAAGTGGGGCTTAACAGCTTCATTTTAGATTGTATGCTTTAAAGGTTTAACATTCCATGCCTTCTCACACCCACCCAAAAAAAAAAAAAAAAAAATGTTCAAGGTTACATCAGTTAAAGTTTAGGGTTTCACGGGTCTCCAATGATTTCGCCAGAGCAGAAGAAGAATGGTATTCAAGCTTTTGAAATGAATGATCCAGAAGAGGAAAACTATGAAAATGAGCAGAGTCCTGATCTTCCTTTCTCTTTTTTTTTTTTTTTTTTGACAAAACGAAAGGTCACAGGGGATATAAATCCATCAGATCCCTGAAAATTAAGATACAATATTGAATGAACAGTAAAACATTATGGTAAACAGCCTAAAGTACTGCAATAACGTCACTACATTAACAACATTTGTTGGTTTTTTATGTAACTTAATGGTCTTAGAACTAGTAGCATTGTTAAATAATTACCAACAGTATAAAAATCCATCCCGAGGACCATGGGTTAAGCGTGATCAATTAAAGGAGAGGACATATACACACCAACCCATAAATGAGGTATCAAAAACATCCAGTAAAAGGAGTGGCAAGGAAAGACAACATCATTCCAAGTGCTAGCGGTGATTTTTTTTTTTGGATGAATGAATAGATATATTAACAACACCCCAGAACCAAGGGGAACAAACCTGGGTATCCAAAGGACAGAGCCAGACTAAATACAAAAGAATTACAAGATTGAAGCGCCACCAATAAAGCACAGAAACCACAAGAAGAGGATAGGGAGGGGGGGACCACCTCATCCGGGATTGATATTCCAAGAGGATAGAATAAAGCGATCCCAATCAGAGATCGAAGAAGGGGGGGGGGACAAAAGAGTCATCAACCCACCAACATCAAATGTAATAGCTTCCCAAATCTGTTCAATCGCCTTTGCTACCCATATTCTTAAGTTTCTCTCGAACCATATATGACACACCATTACTGCGAAGGCAACCTTGACACTAGTATCGCCCAGAGATCTACTTTCGAATTTTTTTGCAATCCATCTCCATTCTTGATCAAAGCCCCGAATGTTCTATGATGAAGCCAGTACTTCTCATTAATCTTTCCCCATACTTTTCTAGAAAAGGGGCAATCGAAGAACAAGTGGTGGGCATCCTATTCGGCAGCCCAACATAACCCGCATCTTGCACTTTGAGTGATTCCCCGACTACACAGCAAGGATCCTATGGGAAGAGAACTGGTTAAGGCTCTCCAAAGAACAAAGTTGTGCCTTGGGTAAAACACTTTGAACCACACTATATCAAACCAATCAACCTTGGTACTTCGAGATCTGACAAGATTCCAAGCTGACAGAGCTATGAAGGCACCATTAGGAGATGCTGTCCAGCTCACCATATCACCCCTTGGTATACGGGTAATAGAATTGAGAATATCCCAAGCCTACATCAATCTAAAAGAGGAAGTTCGGCCAGTTGACCACAACCCATCCTGTAAAATTGATGATACAGTTGCAAGCCTGTCACTTCCATAATCGATTTGGATGCTGTCACCAAGGGCATGAGAAAAGACCCCATGAGGATACCAATTATCAAGCCATAAGAGGGTTGAAGATCCATCATCAATAATTGACTTGATATGGGGGAGAGCCAACTGCCTGTGATATAGGATAATCCTCCACACCCAGGAAGAATCATAACAAGCAAATACCGACCAAGTAGAATCTCTCTTGAGATAGTTACAGTATATCCACTCAATCCATATGCCGTGCTTTTTCTCTACCACTCACCACACCAGTTTCATGATACAAGCCATATTTACCTCTTTAATTCTCCGAAGTCCCAGACCCCCTTCCTCTTTTGGTAGGCACACCTTTGCCCAACCAATAGAGTGAAAAACTTGTTGTCATCCCCCCCTTCCACAAGAAGGTACTCATTAGGCTTTCAATTTTTTGGATAATAGTGCATGGCAGCCCAAAGATACCGGTCCAATACAGATATGAGCTTTACATCACCACTCTAACCAACTCCAGCCCACCCGCATAAGATAAGAACTTGGCTTTCCATAGTTGTAACATGTTCCTCAGACTATCAAGAATTGATATACAGTGGTGGGCTGAAAGTCTAGCCGATATTAAAGGAAGCCCAAGATAGATAACTGGCAACGAGCCCAACGGAAAGTCCACAATGTTTTTAAAGGTCTCGCGGAGGGGATCATCAATACCTGCAAGAAATAGAATAGACTTGTGCTTGTTAATGGAAAGATCCGACATATAGCTGAAGCGATGCAGAACATCATCAATGGCCTGAAATGACTTCACATTTCCTTTAGTGAAAATCATGATATCATCCGCAAACGCTAAGTGAGTGAACTTAATAGCCTTGCACTTACGGAAGAAATCAATGAGATGCTGCTAGGCCTTCAACTAGATGCATCTAGAGAGACCTTCCAAGGCAATACAGAACAGCAAGGGGGACATAGGACATCCTTGCCTTATACCTCGTCTAGCATTGAAAAATCCAACAGGACTTCCATGGACTAAGACCGAGAATCTAGGCGACGAAATACAAGACAATACCCACCGGCGAAAGGTGCTAGGAAATTTCATCTTGGCCATAGCTTCTATAAGGTATTCCCAACTGACATAATCATAAGCTTTATGGAGATCTATATTGAAAATAGCAGCAGGAGAATGACTTTTCCTATCAAAGCCCCTAGCAAGATCATTACAAATCATGATATTATCCCCAACATTGCGCCCTTGAATAAAGGGCGATTGGTTTGGGCTAATCAGATCACCAATAACCTCTTTCAACCTAATAGCAATAATCTAGGCAATAATTTTGTAAATAGTACTGCATAAGGATATGGGCTTAAAATCACCAATAGAGCAAGCACCCTCCTTCTTAGGGATGAGACAAAGGAGTGTTTGATTGATTTCTCTAGCTTGATCCGGATTTGAAAAGAAACTATGGATAGCCAAGATCATATCTGTCTTAATAATGTCCCAAGCAGCCAAGAAGAATCTCATAGTAAATCCATCAGGACCAGGGGCTTTTTGAATTTTAATAAACTTTACTACAGCAAGGATTTCATCTTCTGTGGGGATGCCAGCCAATCTGTTACTTTGGTCTTGGGAAATGGAAGAACCAAATAAATCCGGAGAGATACTGTCAGTAGGGGTGTAATCAGTTGAGTTATACAAGTTGTAGTAGTGATCTTCTGCCATCATTTTGATCCCAGCCACATTGGAAATAGTAGTACCATCCTCAGTCATCAAGGTAGAAATGTGATTTCTGTTGTGATTAGCCTTCACTGATTTGTGGAAAAAATTGGAATTTCTGTCACCCAATTTCAACCAATTAATTCTGGATTTCTGCTTGAAGAAGCTTTCCTCTTGATTAATCAGTGCCGCAAGATTAAGAGATAAAGACTTTTCTGCTGCCACTAGATCATAACCATTCGCTTGTTGCTGGAGACTGTTTTGAATATTATAAAGAGCTGCCCTGTAATCCTACACAGCACTAGAAACGTTTCCAACACACTCTTTGTTCCATTGAACAAGAGCCCATATAGTCTCCCTTAATTTCCTAGCGAAACTTACCAAAGGCTGGCAGAAATCTAGAGCAAACCTATTCCAAACATTTCTAACATCTTTGAACTCATCACGCGAAGCCCATAGATTGAAGAATTTGAAAGGCTTGGGCCCGAAAGAAATATATGGGGAAATGGTAAGAATAATCTGGCAATGATCAGATATCCCTGGGGGGGTCAAAGCGCGTCTCCGAAGAACATAGCATAGACAACCACTTGTCATTAACCACAACTCTATCAAGCTTACAAGATACCCTTTGGTCGTCATTTCTTCTATTAGACCAGGTATAATTCATTCCCGTCCATTTCAAGTCAACCAAACCATTGATGTCAAGGCAAGAAGCAAATTCGCCGACTGATTGATCATTGAAGACACCTCCTTGCTTTTCATTAGCATACCTGACCACATTAAAGTCTCCCATAATTCCCCATGGGTTCCCTCCCACGGTCGGCTTAATAGCTGATAAATCTTCCCATAATTTTCTTTTATCACTTTCATGGTTAGAGGCATAAACAACTGTTATGAAGAAGACTTTGGAATTAATCATATCCTCAACTTTAAAATGGATAAATTGATCAGACATACTCACCAAGGAACAAGAAACCTTGAGGCTGTCCCATAAAATCCACAGCCAGCCATTAGGATGATAACCGTAGTTTACTTAACAATTGCCAACCTGGAGCTATAGCTTTAGCAATGTCGGCAGCGTTGCTTTCTTTAACTCTTGTCTCCCCAATAATACAAAAAGAAATATGATCCTTCTTCATATGAGACCTGACTTCAGCTTGCTTTGGAAGAGTATTAAGACCCCTGATAATCCAGTAGAAACCTTTCATCTTGAACATAGAAAAATACAGGACAAACGATCCAATTAGAATCGGTTAGCTTCATCCATACCCAACGAAGCTCGTCAGGCTTTCCTTGCCAGTCTCGCGGATCTCTTAGCTTTAGTTCTAGAGCCAGAATTAACCATCTCATCAGAAGTAGGTTCATCTCCCATCATTCTGCCATCATTAGAGCTCACCACTGTACCAGATTCTTCACCTAGGACCATAGTTGTCAGGGCGGCAAGGCAAACCAAGGCATTGGAAGCTTGACAGGGCGCGTAGGTGACCAAGGCGCCCGCCTAGGTGACCAAGGCGCCCGATTTTTCAAGGCGACCCAAGGCCACCTGGGCGCCTAGGCATGGCCTAGGCGTCGCCTTGACAACTCTGCCTAGGACAGCAACGGAAGGGTTCAGATCAAGGATTGGGCAGAAGGGAGTGGGCCAAGAGGTGTTGGGAGAGAGAGAATTGGACCGGATGTTTTCAATACACGGCAAACGATCAGAGTTGGTAGTCGGGTAAGGAAGAGAGGAAATAGGATTTGGAAATGGGTTTGGGTTTGGGTTCGGAATTGGTTTAGTTTTAGGGTTGATGGCAGTTGGGTTGTTGCGGAGTAATGGTTGGGATTGGTTCAAAGGTTGGTTAATTGGTTGGTTAAGGTTTGGGTTTACATAGGATTGGTTCATATGGAGGGTTTTGGTTTAACCAACCCCTTTGCTTTTCCTTGAGGAATAAGCAACAGTCGGGAAGGGTTAATACCAAAAACTGAAATCGCAAACTGAACATTTGAAAGACGATGCTGCTGGTTTCCCGAAGAAGGAAGTGCAAGCAGAGGGTTCGACAGGACCTGATGAGAGGCTCTAGTAGGCGACGACAGCCTATCCGGATGATTCAGGGTGGCAGGACTGGGGGATTCTGAGAAAGCTTCATCTCTGGCAGCGGCAGAGGGTGCGATTGACTCAAGGGTTTGGATTTGCTCGATTGAAGGATCAACCGTCAATTCTTCCTCATCCAAGCCAAGAGCGGAGGACCTGTTGCAGGTACGTACAGAGTCTATCTCTTGATTGGGTTGGTTCTTACTGATTTGGCTTCCTCTGATAGGGTCTTTGATCGCCACTTCCACGTCACCGTCATCTTCTCCATTCATCCCTTCCTCATCAGAAACCCTAGCGGAATTAGGATTCCTAACGGTTTTTTTCTCCATACTGGACGAGATTTGGGGGCCTCTTTCCATTCAGAATTCTTAGAGGCCTTTTCTTGCACTGTGGAAGCCGGCCTGCATGATCCAGTGTTGTGGTCGAACACTCTGCATAAGGTACATAGCGGCGGTTTCCACTTATACAGCACCTTTTGTTTCCAAAATTTACCTTCCCCTGATTTGATTGTAACCGATTCCGGGAGAAGGGCATTAGCTCAGACAGAGATACAAATTCTGGCAAATGCCAATCATGACTGAGCTTGAGTGCATCTATCCGAGAATAAGGGCATCCCAATGACTGACCCAATAGAACTCAAAGCTTTCACACACCAAAGGTGGAAAGGTAATCCTGGAAGGGATACCCAAATCGGTATAAAAGTGTGATTCATATTGTCAAACCAAAGAAATTCATCTCATTGCCGGAGGATTATTGGTTTCCCAGCAACATACCAAATCCCTCTTTCCAGGATGTTTATTTTATCATCCTCATTAGCAAATCTGAACACGAATGTACTATTGTCACCCAAACTAAACTTCACACCCTCCGCGAGGTGCCATTGGCGGGATAGAGATTTTTCCACAAGCTGGAATGGCATACGCCTCCCCACAAACTGACCCACGAGAGTATTAGACCATTTGGCTATCTCGTCTTGGAATTCACTGTCCTCATACGATGCATAGGAGGGATCATCTTCAAGAGTCGGAGGGTCAAAATGCGTGGAAGCCCTTCACCTAAAGTAGTAGGTGTTGTTTCAAACAAGGCACGCCACTGGCCCTTGACACCAGTCACGGGAGGATCACCCAAGGTCAAGGAGCGAGATTATCGAGGGGGAGGGTCCAGGATTTCTCCTTCTTCAACCGCATCAACTGACCGGCTAGATGGAATAGAGGGAGGAGAAGGAGAAAGGAGGTTGGAATCCATGGCCAGAGGTGGTCCGGCCATGGCGGGTAGAGGTTTAGGACCATTAGAGAAAACTTTGTTGACTTGTGCTAGCTGTAAATTGTGTTGGGCTCAGGTGAAAATGTTCAACATTTATTCTTTGAGTGCTCCTTCTTCGAAAGGGTATGGGAGAAGATCCTTGAGAAGCGCTGGTCATGCTATAGAAGGATTTGGCCTTTTGATCATGAATGGATCATAGTTGTCAAGGCGTCGCCTAGCCGACGCCTAGGCGTCCGGGCGGTTTATACAGGCCTGGGCGCTAGGGCGCCTTGTGTACATGAGAAAGGCGGTCGCCCAGGGTGCCTGGGCGACGCCTAGGACGTCCAGAATGCCTGGGCGGTCGTCTTTTTCTCATATTTTTCCTTGATCTTTGAATTTTATTTAGGAGATTTATTAGGCCAGACAGGAACAACATTTATCAGGCAGTACTTATTTATGACTAATATCATTTAAGTAAATGCTTTTTTAATTATCAGGCAGACAGGAACAACATTAATTTTATATTTCATTTACTTAAGATATTATTCATAAATAAGCAAATACCCCCCTATTTGAATCCAATAAAAATAGTCTAAAATTCAAATTCCAGAAGGATAAAAAGTCAACCCCCCAGTTCAAGAACAAAAACCATATTTTTGGGTGCGAGGGCGATTTTCAACTTTTAAATGCTAGGTTTTTTTCTAAATATAAAAATTCTATAAATCTTATTATAATAAATCATCACTCAAAACCAAGAGTGCGCCAAAATAATCTTTTGCTTTGATGCCCAAAAAATAATTTACGTTCAGACGACTTTAAACAGCATTCTCGTATTCCGAACAAGGTTTGACCGGAGTGTAACTCCTTCATTATAACTTGGATTCAAGCAATCTCGGATTTGTTGGAAAGCTGATTATGCTAGCTTTGCAACGAATTCAAAATTGCTTGAATCCGAACTATATTAAAGGAGTTACGCTCCGATCAAATTCGTTAAAAGTACGCAAATGTTGGTCATAAATAATTATTTACTTAACTCTAGACATAATCCCAGGTCTTAATGGACACTAGCAAACTTAGGTCCACACTACATATTAATTAAGTTATGTCTTAAATGTTGATTAATTATGTAGAATGTTGCATATATATAAACATTAATATTTTAGAAATAAAAAAAAAATGCACTTGGAACGCCTTGGTCGCCTAGGCGCCCAGGATGGCCCCAAACGCCTTGGATCGCCTTGTCGCCTTGACAACTATGGAATGGATGTGGATCTCCAAAAAAATCCAAAGGAAAATTTATATGTAATACTATTGTCAAACTAGCAATTATTGTGATAGTATACCATATTTGGTTTGAAAGAAACATGCGTATGTAGGCGGCCAAATCGAGATCTTTTGCTCAAATCTGGGAAGCTATTATGTTCAACGTCCGTGATTTGATATTGCCCGTTTCCTCCTCCCCCAAATTCCGAGAGGAATAGATTCATTCTATCCTCTTGAAATCTGCCCACCAGCTGAGGTGATTTGTGCTCCAATCTTTTCCTTCCACTGTTCTTTTTTCTCCTTTTCTTATTTCCTGAGCTCAGCCCTAGCTTCGTAAGGAGCTCGTTCTATCCTGGGCAGCCTCACTCTATCCTTCGGATACCCAGGTATGTTACTTTGTTGTTTCTAGGTGTTTTAATATATTTATTCATTCACCCCCCAAAAAAACAAAAAAACGTCATTCATAATCAATATAATAATGTTAAAAGGATTAAGCAAGAAATTGAGTCTCTCCCAAGTAGTTAAAGAGAAACAAGAAGAGTATAAACATTGAGGAATGTCCCAAGTAAATTAGGAATCTTCCACTGTAAGCATCAGAAGTTCGAGAAACAAACGAGACAAGAAACTCCCTTCAAGCATCAGTAGAGCTGAACGTTATCTGACCCTGGAAAGCAATTGCACTTGTGGAGCAAGAGGGGAGGCAGAGGCAACCGTGGTGGTGATGGAAGAGGTACATTAAATTAAGAATCAAGCAGTAAGGGAAACAATCAACGGTGACAATAAATCTAATATGAAATTATAACGGCATAACAGCATAGAATGTGGTACGGAGAGATCAAGCAACAAGACCAAGTCCATCTGCAATAGTAGCATCAGCAAATTATTATTTTTATTTTTTTTGGCCTATTCCCAGCCAAAACGAGGGGTGATTTACACTAAAAGGAGTAGGATAGAAATCCAGGTAGCTGAAGGCAACTACCAATTTAATAAAGGCACGGAATTTTCGGCATGATTAACCCAGATCTAGAGAGGAAAATAGGATAGTAGCATAAAAGAAAACACAAGGGAAGGAGGATCGAGAGAAACATACCCGTTCCGGCTGGGGAAACCTAGTCTCAGCAGAGCCGACAGCCGTCGCGGCAGCGTTGATAGAGGCCCCGTTGCTTCCTCCGCTATTGACTGCCATGCTTAATGAGCTTCCTCTCACATTTTCCAAAGCGACGAACAAGCGAAATTAGTTACGGAAAGATCAAGTCTGAGATGGAAATTTAAGAAACCACAACAGAAGAGAGGGAGAGAGTGAGAGAGCAAAGTGCAGGAGAGAGGGAGAGAGAGAGTGATGTGAACTGGGAAATAAGAGTGACTGAGTGACTTTGAGAGAGAGAGAGAGAGAGAGAGAGAGAGAGATTTCAATTCGTACCTACAGGTAGGGAGAGTGTAGTAGTAACTAGTAATAAGTGTGCTTACCAAAATTAAATAAATAGCAGAAAGTATATAAATTTTTAGGGACCGTCGGGGCAATCGGGGGTAGAATGGAATCTCCCATGCCCTTTCATGTCACCGTCGGATTTCCTTCACCCCATCTCAGCCGTCCACCTATATACTACTGCAAAGCCCCTCCACAATCTCATCACTATTTGTATCGAGTGGGTCCCATAATCCATATGTGGGTCCACACTCTACAAACGATGAGAAAATCCAGTGGAGAGTAAGAGTATACTATGCGTGAACTGAGTTCCACGTAAGGGGTTTTTTTTTTTTTTTTTTTTGGGTAAAGAAGCTCCCACGTAAGTTGGGATCCTCACTTTCTGTCGCCCCTATCTGTCTAGATTTCTTCGCTGTTCGCACTGCAACTTCCCCTTCCATTATTCCCTGCTCTCTCTCCTGCCCCTCGTTGTATCCCTGTCTGCTAACAGAAAATGCTATCAACTCTACTTCATCAAGTACCCGCAGCAGCCTCTACCTCCCCTCGTTAACGCTGACTGTGCAGAGGATGATACTTCAAGTTCAAACCGCAGTAGCCACTGCTCCCCCCCGTTGACAATGACAGTGAGCGGAGGAGAATTATCTTCAATTCTAGTGAGTGCGGCCAGGCAATAATAATTTCGGCCCCATCCTACGCCCAGTGCTTGGCAATTTTTCTAGTTGAGTTCTTGCTGGGATTTTTTAATTTATATCCCCTTCGACCTCTTTCATACATCTTCCATTTGCCTTTCGTTGTTAAGAAGATATGGGAGAAGGAAAAGAAGAGGCGAGATTTTCCATTTTCGACTACCTAGAACACGAATCGAGATCCTCTGTAGTGACTGATCAAAGTATGAATGCCCAAGGGTCTTAGCTGTACCCCAGGAGAGATCTGTCGAACCATACCACCCCTGGATTTATTCGCATGCTCCTCTTCCTGAACATGTTCGCATGCCCCTCCCTTCTTGAACACCCGAACCTCCCCTCTCCTCGTAAGTCCCCCCGCTAAAGCACAAGAAATACAACCATGGGTAATAGATGATGCACGAAGGACACATAGTAAAGGGGGCCGTACCCCAGCAAGGATCCCTGACACCACTCCCCATGGACCACCATACTCCCCGTTAGAGTGTTGGCTATGACACAAGGTCACCAAACACAAAACAATCACATTAATCTCATCCATCACCAAACATACCCATCATACATAAAGCGAGTAAGACATGGCATGTGCGTAAGATAATTCAAGCCGTACCTCAGCAATGACCCCCAACTCCTCACTCCCTTGGTTCGCCATGCCCCCGCTAGAGTGTTAATAGTGCCAACATGATCCCTGTGCCATACATCACCCTCCGAGTACCACACGTCACATGAAGCATTATACATGGTCATTATTAATAAGGTTGCACCCCAGCAAAGGCCCCCAGTTTTTCTACTCCCATGGTTCACCGTACCCCCATTAAGATACTGGCAATCCCAACATGATCTGTGTGTCTGTTCATCACCCTCACCTGGGTATCCACAAGTCACATGCACCATCATAAATGACCACACATACTAACCAAACATACATAATTATAGTTGTTATGCAAATGCATGCTCATACATAGTTGTTATTGGATGACATGTTATAAAGCATGAAAGTAGATATGTTATAATTCAACAACAATAGTTAATGCACATTACACATGCTCAAACTCTCAAGACTTGACCCCTCAACTGGAGGCACCAAGGGTGCTCTTGAACCTTGAAGCCGACTGAAGGTTCTGCCTTTACCCATAGTTGGATTGCCTACATTAATTAGATAGTTTCATTAGGTTAGCTTTCATGTCTTTTAATCAGTATGGATAGGTCCTAGGTGTCTATACGTGGTTCCTAAGATAAGCCGAAATCCAATGGTTGGTCCCAATAGGTCCTAGCTGGGTTTACTGGCTAAAAGAACCAGAATCAAATGGAGATTCCAGAAGGTACATCTTTCGATTCTTCCCTCCAACTAACACTTAGAAGAATTCTCCCTTTTTGTTATTTAACCGGAGGATGTAAATGGATGGTGTATCATCTGGCACAACATCCAGATACCCTTTTGTGATCAGGTGAGCTTCACAGTAGGCTCACAGTAAGAAATTCAGAGGCAACGCCGGGTGGTGTTCCCTCCGGCATATCCCGGACAAGCCTATGGCATACTGCCTTCAAGTACATAAAGACTCCGGAATACTTTCGGAGGATGTGCCCCCTGTAATCTTCTGAGGCTCTGATACACACCGGAGGATGTGCCTCCTGTACTTAACCTCTGGAGGGTCCTTCATATTAGGGTTTCTGAAATAAGAAGGAGGCAGTGGCGGATGATGTTCCCGTCATAGCATCTGGCTCACTTTACTACAATCACTACCTAAGTTAAGTCTGATAAGTGATTCGAAGGTTATGGTCATGACCTATCCTCCGGACCAAACCTCTGGATAGGGTCCAAAACCAAATACGAATCTTCTAAGGTTTTCCAAGGTTAGGGCCTTAGTCACCACCACTTTATCACTAGAGCATTCAGTGGGAAACTTGTTCTCATTCATAGTGAAGCCAGTGGAGTCCCCAACAACTCTAATGCAACTTGGTTCAAGGCATAGGGTCCAAAGTCCAAACCCTAGTTCCTAGGTTGAACTTGACCTCCATTAATGGATATTACTAGTGGTCAAGCTCCATCATGGAAGATGGGTGTATACTTCAACAAGACAAGGAAAGGGAGGGTTTCTTGTACTTACTTGGTGTGATGGAAGCTCATCTTAAGTTCCAAAGATGTTACACAAGCTCCAATGACCACCAAGAGTTGCTCCCACACTCACTTTCTCACTTATCTCGATTTTAGCAAAGAATGGAGTGACTAATGGGCTCTTATTTATAATCCTAAGGACAGAGAAATTGATCCACCTTAGACTAAACCGGATAGAGTAAACTGGGGGATGTTCCATCCGGTAAATCTTTTGGTTAGGCCAAAAAGTGGCCCCGAGCTCAATTTAGGGGACCCACTTCAATGGATTCAATCAAGAAGGCATCTAGGGCTTTCCTTGCACACATCACCCCTATTGGGTGATCTTAAGTTGACTTGATACTATAGCGTGGCTTTTGATTGTCAACTGCATGCCAAGTGTTAACTTGGTAAGACCCGATACAATGGAAATCTAGTTTGGTGGGGATTTCGGGTGTGGGTCTTACAGGTTATGACGTCTCCATGTGCATATGGCTTTCCCAGGGTAGATATGCTACAGATGCATTTGGCATAAGTCCCCTTTCTGAAGGAGTTTCTTGTAGCAGGTCCTCCAATAATTGCTTCTACATAGTGATCCGGATGGCTACGCCTCTGGTAAAAACCCCAACTGGCAAACTCGTAGTGTAAGACCTGCACTCCACTAACCTGTCTAACCGTGTTGTTCTAGGTCTTTCCATCATTGCTGGATCGAGTGGGCCAACCATGTGAAGATAAACCACTAGATCAGGTAAACTAATCAACTCAAAAATACTAAAAACTAAGTGTATGGTCGACTACCTGGGTAGGTATAGTCAACCATACGATGAGAAATAAATACCAATGATAAATTAAATGTACAATCGATGTTTTCAAGCATATGGTTGACGGATTTTGTGACCGTACATCCGACCGTACGACTCCAAATCGGATTTCGAGTTTGGAAACTTTTCAAATAAAAGGGGGATTTCTTTCCTATTATTGGAAAACTCTATATGGAGAGTTTCTCTCTATATAAAGGACGTTTCTCAATCCATTTTCATTCTTTTGGAACAATATCAAACCCTAGAGGGAGAGAAGGAAGAGAAGGAGAATGAGAGAAGACTAAGAAGAAGGCTGAGAAGAAGGAGTTTTACAGACTCTCTGCAACAAGTAAGGTATGAACCTTATCTCTGTAGCCTTAAAACACCAAGAGTAAGAGTTCTAATGTAAAATTATAATACCAAACCCAGTGTAAGGATTCAACTATGGGATTTTCTGAGCAGATCTAAAAAGGGGATCCGAGAAAATGTGTTAGCGTAATTAATGTGGTAAAACTAAGAATTTTGGCCTTAGAATGATCATTAGGGAGGACCCCGTTGATGAGTCAAGAGGAGGAATACGTATTGGAAGTAAGAGACCACATTAAACTCGTATGGTCGCAGCTATGGTCAACCATAGGATGACCAGAGTATCGACCACAGTCATTCGGGAAGAATTCAGAAATCGTATGGCCGCAGGTGTGGTCGCATATAGTGCCACCGTAGGACATCAACCGTATGAGGTAAGGTCGACATCAGCATGAGACCATAGGACCAATCAGACACCTATCAGTGATCTGTTTCGATTTTCGACTACTGTATAATATTACACATGAATGTTAACTTAAATTCATATAACTTCTAGGTTACTAAATTGATTTAAAAAGAGTTACAAGGCTTGGAAGGAGATCAAGTATTGTTAGAAGGTGAAGGAACAAAACCTAAATTAATTGGATAATAACAAACTATGTTTATTTTATTTCGTCCAATGCCATGAATGATTTTATGCTTGTGTGTTTGTAATGTGCATCTCACATGTCATCCAATATTATTGTTATTCTTGTTCATGCATATTTACTTTATTGTTACCACCATGTTGATTGATGATGATAGGAATAGGCATGTGTTTGTGAGTATGGTTGGTGTGTTGTGTGGGGAAGGGTGTTTGACCCCTAAACCATGCTTCACATTGACATCATCGTAACGCCATTACCTTAGCAGAACTATTATATCGTAGGGCATCAAGAGACGTGGTCTCAGACCGTATGATCTTTGACTCTGTCGGGGGGCCTTAGCTCTATCTCTATGGACTTATTGAGGGATGTTGGGGTGAGGCCTTGGATACATTGGATGGTATTAGGATTGGTTAGTTGCGAGCCCAGTTTGTAAGTCCTTGCCAATAAGGGCTTACGTGTTGGTATGGGTAGGGCATCAGGGGATGTATTAGCAGTGTGTGATCCGAACATTTCAGCTCTATCTCTATTCCATGGTGGGTGCATGTGGGGAGGCAATGGTGTTTGATCCCTTGGGTGGATTCACACACTCGTGTATAAAGGTGCGGTGACAACCAAACCTTTCTATAGCACATTGCAAACTTAAAAACCAGACTAAAGATATTGAATTAAATGCATGCATATGTTTGTGCATTGTTTTGTTTGCTCACTGAGCCATGATGTCTGGTTACCCTTTTGACATCGAATATTTTTAGTTGATAATGCAGGACCTACTGTAAAAAATTTTGTGAATGCACCGTCATATGGACACATGGCGGCTATACATGTAGAAGCTGTTGAAGATGCGCATGGTCTGTCATGCGAGTGCAACCAGTGTGTCTTTGAATAGTTTAGCTATTTTGATTACTGGACATGTAATCGATTATTTTATTTTATGTCTTGAGTTATTTAGAGATAACTAGATTAAATATTTATTTTATCACTGTTAGATACTCAGTTCATTATTTATAAAGACTTTCGCTTACTTGTTTATTGTCTCTGATTGTTACCGTGGAATGTATGTGTGGTTTGATATGGTGGGTACGACCTATATGAGATCCTAGTTGAACCACTGGTTTATTGAAGGTTCATCACACTACTCTGGTTAGTCTACAATTGGGTTGTGACAGCTTGGTATCAGAGCTTTCAGGTTCTACCCATTGACCTAACTACATTTACATGAGTCATGAACTGAGTTAGGAAATTAAAACCTGTAATAAGAACACATTATAAGCATCTTATTGTTTAAGACATAAACTAAGAAAGATAATAATGCACATAAGTAAACGACAAACAAATTATATATATATATATATATATATATATATATATATATATATATATATATATATATATATATATATATATATATATATATATATATATATATATATATATATATATATATGCCAAACGAAAATGAGAAGAATGTATATCCGAACCAGAGTACGGTCCATAATCCAGACAGTTACTCTGTAATATAAAAGGGAGAAAAATAAAAAGAGTAATCATGGAGCTGGGGGTGTAGGTGGAGGAGGTACCTTACGATCTCGATCATAGTCTTCAGCATATACTCTCGTGAGCCAGGCTACCTGAGTCTGGGTCGCTTGAAGACAAGCTGCCAGATCTGCTATCCGTTGGTCTGTAGAGCGCTGAGCATCTAGCATCTCTCCTACCCTCTAATCCCTAGCACGCTGGGCGTCCCGTCTTAAGCAGTAATGTCATCATGTCGTTTGATGGAGGACGTGAAGGACCAGTTGAGTGAGAAGTCCGAGAAGGGCCAGCTCCTGTAGAATGCTATGGTGATGGAGGTATGACATCCACATCCATGTACATCATCCTCCTCCTCATCATTACTCACGTTTGCCTCTGCTGCTATCGCTGCTGCCACCTCTGTATCTGCTGCTGCCACCCGAGTAAGAGGACGTCTCATGGCATTCCTCTCATCATCACTGACCTGTATCTCTCTCATCCCCATCCTACATATGACCTCCCAATCAAGGTCAGCTGAGAAGGTGTCTTCATAGATCCTCTCATCCTCCAAGTTCACCTGTAGGTAAGAAAGCAGACTGGAGATCAACCGTCCATTGGGCAAGTTACCTATCGAAATTAAGCAACATGACTATGTGCATAGTTTGGATGATAATGTAAGGAAGACAGACAGGCTGTCTAGTGCAGATGTAGTACAGTAAGTACTGAGTCAACTGGGAGACCATCTTGTAATGTCCACCCTGAGGAATCAGATTATGCTGAATGATCTTACAGTATACCCATGGCTCAAGACGTAGGTTGACTGCCTTCATTTTCCAGCGATCGTCCTGAAGAATTTGACTGCATACCTCTGCGCATAATAGTGGATAGGAACTTGAGTTCCTTAGGAGCACAATAGACCAAGGGACCGGTGCTTGAGATATCCAGAAGATCCACCAGCTGTTGGGTATTGAAGGAGATAGGAACCCCTTTTACCCAACTAGTGATCTGAAGCTCCCTCCCACTGTCTATATTCTCTGGATCACCCTCTACCTGTAGGTTGTAGTAGAGCTGCTTTACCAAATCTGGATGGGTCCAACCCTCGTACAAGATCACCAAAAGATAGCCCATATCCCTAAATGCCCTCTCCACATAAAATAGGGCTAAATGGGCTAAATTAACACACCGACCCCCTTCCACCTTTTTTCGATGAAACCATGGATATTGTACCTCCGTTTCGATGGACCTGAAGAGATTAGGGTCATGGACTAGGGGAACCTTGGTGCGAACCATGATAACTACGAGAACAGAGAATAAGAAAACAAGTTAGAAAATTTTGAAAATTTGGATAGTATAATGACGTAAAATGGGAAAAAGCCTCACTTTTCACCCAAACACTTAGGCAGGAGGACTTACATAGGTCACAAACCATCCTGCAAGGCTCATTTAATCAAAAATTTCAACTAAGTAGTTTGAATTTGAAGAATTTTGAAACTTGGGAAAACCCCAAATTCTAGGTTAAAATTGGGATTTTCAAAATTTTTACCAAACCAACCGATGAAACTCGAATGTTCTTGAGGGTTTTCATCCGTTGGGTAGCCAAGAGCAAGGACCACCAATAAAAATCAATTTTTTACGGTCAAGAAGATATTAATTTGAAGAAAACTCTATATATGGCGAAAACCTATGTATGAAAATGGAAAAGAAGAGAAAAGGGTAGAGAACATACCTTGAGGAATGGGATGAAGATTGTTGATAGATGGAGAAATCACCAAAGTCGTGCGATTGACACTGTAGCAACCTAGTGGTGGCGAGTTGAGTTGAGACCGTAGGAGGAAAAGAGAGAATGAGAGGAAAAAGTCTTGAAATAGGTTTAAAAACCTAATTTTTGAATCGTACGGTCGCACAATTCGACCAAAATAGTCGACCCTACCATCGACCTTACTATCGACCATAGGGTCTCGGGAAGTTTCCAGGGTTCGTATGGTCTAACCTATGGTTACATTACATGGGACCGTACGACATCGACCATATGATTGACTATTGTCTGTTTTTTTTTTTTTTTTACTCTGTTAGACCTATTGCCTCATAATTTTGTTTTCTTCTCTCTCCTTCTATTGTGAGACTAACAAAATATTACCATTCTATCTTGTCTCACATGTGTAGCCTTTCCAATACTATTTTACCTAGGAATTTAAATGGTTGGGCGTAAATTAAGCAGAAGGAGACAAAATGCAAACCCACCTCCACCACTTACAGAGGTCAATGACAACAAAGGTCAAGAGGACAAAATGGAAATATTGGGAATCAAAATGTTGCGCCTTAGGATGTTCACACCCAGGCCAACCCAACTAACTTACCAGAACCACCAACAGATTGGCCACTGTAGTAATGAATTTGGCACAACAAGTGCAACAGATACAGCAAATGCAAGTGAACATGCAAACTACTATGGGAATTGCTTCCCCAGCTACACACAACATTTATACCTGCAGGGCAAGCTAGTACCGTACTTGGGGGTAGCAATACTATGACCCAAGCATCTGCTATGAACAATATGGTACCCCAAGCACCTCAAACACCAGTTGTACAAACCCAAGTACAAAATCCTGAAGCACCATAAGGCAGGTATAACCAAGTTAACTATCAGTACCAATTGCCCATGTATGGAGTATATGCACAGTATCAACTGGACCACTCCAGGTTGATTGAACGTTTTCTAAAGATGAAACCGAAGGAGTTTACAGGCAAGCCGTCAGATCCATTGTGGCCAGCTCACTGGATTGACGAAATGGAAAGGAACTTTATGATGATGACTATTAATGAGGAAGAAAAAGTGTTATGTGCCACTTTTATGTTGAAAGGAGATGCACACCACTGGTGGAAATCCACTCGGGGTTATCTGTTGACAAAGCACAACCAACTGACCTGGGCTACCTTCAAAGAAGTTTTCTTCGAGAAGTATTTCCCCAGGAGTTTCAGGGATCAGAGGGAAAAAGAATTCTTGAGCTTATATTAAGGACAGATGATTGTAGACGCTTATCAGCAGAGTTATGAAGAGTTATTATTTTTTGCTCTCTCTAGCATGCAGGAAGAAGATACCAAAACCCGAAGGTTTGTTATGGGACTTAGGGGAAGCATCCAAGAGCATGTATTGGGACTGAAAAAGAAAATATATAATGAAGCCGTACAGATTGCTTGAGTATTGGAATCGAGCCAAAGGGAGAGTTACTTTGCTCAAAACTAAGGTATCAAGAGGTCGAATGGAAACACATTGAACGGAGGGAACTCAAAGACATTCAAACCCTTCCGCACTCAAGGTTTCAATGCTACAGCCAAGACTACTTTAACAACCTAAACTCAACAGAAGCAGGGTAATACTGGAGTCAAATGCTTCAACTACGATCAAGTAGGGCATTATTCAAGGGATTGCTCTAAGCCAAGAAAGCAGATACAGTAAGGAAAGGTTTATGCAGTTACTTCTGAGGATGCTGCCGCATCACCTGATGTGGTCACAGTAATGATTGAGCTTTTTGTTTTGTACTACCTTGTATTCACATGTAGATTAATTCAAGAAGAAAAAAATCACAAGTATCGTACCTATTATTGGCAAACCTGCCAGAGTACTCTTTGACTCTGGAGCCACCCATTCTTTTATATCTGTGTCGTTTGGAAAGAAACTAAGTCTACCCCTCAGACCTTTGGACTGCAAATTACTTGTACGGTCACCTATGGGATTAGAAGCGGAGCTAGACCAAGGCTATGGACCATGTGCAATTCTCATAAATGGATGAAGTTTGAATGCTAACCTGGTGCAACTCGAGATGGCAGACTTCGACGTCATCTTAGGGACGGACTGGCTATCCCAGCTTTTCATGAGTTTGCTTTGTGCTGAAAAGAAGATATCATTCAAGGACAAGGAAGGAGTAGAGTTCAGTTTTACAGGAATCAAACTTCCCTGTAAATGAAAACTCATTCTTTTTGCATTAAAGGCTAGGAGATGCCTCGAGAAAGGAGAAATTGAGTACCTAGTATATGTAGTTGACCTTACCAAGGAAGCACCACCAATGGAAGATATTGAAGTTGTGCGTGAATTCCCAGATATATTTCCTAAGGAACTACTAGGATTGCCATCTGATCGAGCGACAGAGTTCGTTATATACCTCATACCCGAAGCCGCACCAGTATCTAAGGCACCCTATTGAATGGCTCCTATTGAAATGAAGGAACTGAAGGTACAACTACAAGAGTTACTAGACAAAGTTAATATTCGACCTAGTATATCACCATGGGGAGCACTGGTATTGTTCGTGAAAAAGAAGGATGGTAGCATTCGACTTTGTATAGATTACCAAAAATTGAACAAGCTCATGATAAAAATCGGTATCCGTTGCCTCAGATCGTTGACTTATTCGACCAGTTGCAAGGTGCCAATGTGTTCTCCAAAATTGATCTTCGGTCAGGATATCATCAGTTGAAGATCAAGGAAGGTGATATTTCGAAGACAACATTCAGAACCAAATATGGACATTATGAATTCCTAGTTATGTCTTTTAGACTGACTAACACATCTACAACTTTTATGGAACTCATGAATCGGGTATTTCACAATATGCTGGATACATCGGTCATTGTATTTATTAATGACATCCTAGTCTACTCCAAGGACAAAGAAACTCATATTACAAATCTTAGAGCCGCTCTGTAGTGATTAAGAACAGAAAAGCTTTACACTAAATTTACTAAGTGTGAGTTCTGGATAAATGAAGTCGCTTTCTTAGGCCATGTTGTATTGGCTAAAGGAATTAAAGTCGATCCTAGTAAGATTAAAGTTATTATGAAATGGGAAGCACCTAAGAATGTTGCAGAATTAGAAGTTTCTTAGGTTTGGCTGGGTATTATCGACAATTTGTGGAAGACTACTTTAGAATCATCGTACCTCTCACCAGTGTGACTAAGAAAGGGGAAAAGTTTATCTGGACCAACAAATGTGAAGAGTGTTTCCAAACATTGAAGGCAAGACCGATATCAGCTCCCATCATGACTATCCCAATCCCCAGACAACTATTTACCTTGTACACCGATGCATCTGGGTTAGGTTTGAGATGTGTTCTCATGCAAGGAGAGCAAGTAATTGCATGAGCTTTAAGACAATTAAAGATACACGAAAAGAATTACCCTACTCATGACTTGGAGTTAGCAGTGGTGGTACATGATATCAAGATATGGAGACATTATTTGTACAGAGAAAATTTTTAGATTAAATCAGATCATAAGAGTCTCACTTATCTTTTCAATCAGAAGGAGTTGAACATGAGACAGAGAAGATGGCTGGAGTTGCTAAAGGACTACGATTGTGATATCCAGTATCATCTAGAGAAGGCAAACATAGTTGCTGATGCACTAAGCAGAAAAATGATGATAAAATCTCAGGAAGAAGCTAGCACAAATGTTGCAATGTGTGTCACAAGAAAAGTATTCAACTGTGGCAATGAGCAGTTCATGATTGATAAATCGGGTGGATCAACCGACCTAGGATTTATTCATCAATTTTCAAACATGTTTTCTACATTGAAGATTGTACCTGATCTGATAGACGAAGTAAAAGCAACAATTCAATCAGATCCCTATCTGAGGACAGTACAAGAAGATCTGGAGGTAGGACCATTCCTGATTTTACTTGGACTTCAAAAAGGTACTAAGACACAAAGGAAGAGTGTGCGTACCTGAAAGTAAAGATTTAGACATCAGGCGCAGACTAATGAAAGAAGGCCATGCTACAGCTTATTCGATCATTTTGGAAGTACAAAGATGTATGATGATTTGAAAAAACTATATTGGTGGAGGGGAATGAAAACGGATGTAGCTAGATATGTATCTCAATGCCTAAATTGTCAGCGGATAAAAGCAGAAAGGCAAAGACCTACAGTGTTGCAACCACTACTAGAACTAGCATGGAAATGAGACTGCATTACTATGGACTTCGTCATAGGGTTACCATTGACTCCCAGAGTAGTTGACGCAGTCTGGGTGATTGTAGATCGTTTGACTAAGGCAACTCATTTCATAGCTATACGACCTCAGTATACCTTGAAAAGGTTAGCTAAGCTGTATGTGGATAATATTGTTAGATTGCATGGTATACTTGAAAGCATAGTGTCCGACAGACATCCACGCTTTACCTCAAAGTTCTGAAAAGGATTATAGAAGGCTATGGATACAACACTGAAATTTAGTACTGCATTTCACTCTCTGATCGATGGATAGTCAGAGTTCACCATTCAGATTTTAGAAGACATGCTCCGAGCTTGTGTAATTGATTTGAAAGGATCATGGGATGAGAAGTTACTATTAATCGAGTTCGCTTATAACAACAACTGTCAAGATACAATATAGATGTCACCCTATGAAGCACTATATGGTAGGAAGTGTCGAACTCCTTTGTTTTGGAAGGAAGTTGGAGAACGGAGTATTGTTGGACCAAAATTTGTAGAAGGGACTTGTCGAGTAGTCAACATTATCAAGGAAAGGGTCTGAATAGCTCAGAACCATCAGAAGTAGTATGCAGATAATTGATACTGAGACCTTGAATTCACCACAGGTTATAAGGTATTTTTGAAAATATCTCCTATGCGCAGTTTAAAATGGTTCAGACAGAAGGGAAAGCAATGTCCCAGATATATTGGACTTTATGAGATTTTGACATGTGGAAGGATAGCATATCAGTTAGCACTACCACCATCAATTTCTAGTGTACATGATGTATTCCATGTCTCACAACTGAAGAAGTACGTCAGAGATCCAACACGTGTTAACCACAGATCCACCAAATTTGATTAAAGACTTGACGTTCAAAGTGGTACCTTTTGAAATCACTGGTTGAAAGGTTCAACACTTTTGCAACCGCAACATCTATTATGTTAAGGTTACTTGGAGAAGCCAAGATGTGAAAGAAGTTACATGGGAAGAAGAGAATGCTATGCGGAAGCAATATCCTCACTTATTCGACTCGGAAGGTATGTGCAAATTTTGAGGACTAAATTTATGTAAGGGGGGAAGTTGTAAGACCCATACTCTACTAACCGGTCTAACCGTGTCATGCTAGGTCTTCCCATCATTGCTGGATCGAGTGGGCCAACCATGTAAAGATAGACCGCGAGACCAATTAAACTAATCGACTCAAAAATACTAAAAACTAAGTGTATGGTCGACTACCTGGGTAGGTATGGTCAACCATACGATGAGAAATAAATACCAATGATAAATTAAACGTACGATCGATGTTTTCAAGCGTATGGTCGATGGATTTTGCCACCGTACATCCGACCATACTACCCTAAATCGGATTTCGAGTTTGGAAACTTTCCAAATAAAAGGGGGATCTCATTCTTATTGTTGGAAAACTCTATATGGAGAGTTTCTCTCTATATGAAGGACGTTTCTTAATCCTTTTTCATTCTTTTGGAATATTATCAAACCCTAGAGGAAGAGAAGGAAGAGAAGGAGAAGGAGAAGGAGAAGGAGAGAAGACTAAGAAGAAGGCTGAGAGAAGGAGATTTAATGACTCTCTGCAACAAGTATGGTATGAACCTAGTCTCTGTAGCCTTAGAACACCAAGAGTAAGAGTTCTAATGTAAAATTATAATACCAAACCCAATGTAAAGAATCAACTATGGGATTTTCTGAGCAGATTTAAAAGGAGATCTTGGAGAATGTAGAGTAATTAATGTGGTAAAACTAAGAATTTTGGCCTTAGAATGATCATTAGGGAGGACCCCGTTGATGAACCAAAAGGAGGAATAAGTATGGGAAGTAAGAGACCACATTAAACTCGTATGGTCGCAGCTATGGTCGACCATAGGATGACCAGAGTATCGACCATAGTTGTCACACCCCAATTTTGGTCTAACCAGAATGGTGTGATGAACTGCCAATAAACCAACGGTCACCCAGGATCTCGCATAGGTCATACCTACCATATCAAACCACACACACATTCCACCTTAATAATCAGAGGTAATAAACAAATAAGCGAAAGTCTTACAGATAATGAACTGAGAATCTAACAGTGATAAATAAGTATTTAATCCAATTATCTCCAAACCACAAGACATAAAAATAAATAATCAATTACATATCCGATGTTCAAATTATAACTAAACTTAAGCAAAAACACATTGGTTGCACTCACATGATGAATCATGCGCATCTTTTTCAGCTTCTACGTCCATCGCAGCAAAGTGTCCATACGTCAGCGCATTCATATATTCTTCAACGGTAGGACCTGGATCATCAACTAAAAATATTCGACATCGAAAGGGTGAGCACACATCACGGCTCAGTGAGCAAACAAAACAATGCAACAAACAGATGCATGCATTCAATTCATATCTTTGGTCTGATTTATAAGTTTACAATGTGCTATAGAAAGGTTTGGTAGCCACCACGCCTTTATACACGAGTGTGTGAATCCGTCCAATGGATCAAACACCATTACCATCCCACATGCACCCATCATGGAATAGAGATAGAGCTAAAGTGTCCAGATCAAACACCGCCAACACTTCCCCTGATGCCCTACCCATACCAACACGTAAGCCCCTATTGGTGAGGGCTTGCAAACTGGGCTCGCAACTAACAAATCCTAATACCAAATAGTGTATCTAAGACCTCACCCCAGTATCCCTTAATACGTCCATAGAGATAGAGCTAAGGCCCCCTGACAGAGTCAAAGACCACACGGTCCGAGACCACCTCCCCTGATGCCCTACGATGTAATAGTTCTACTAAGGTAATGGCGATACGACGATGTTAGTGGGCAAAACTTGAGTAGAGACAGAGCTAGAGTCTGGTGACAAGGTCGAAGACCACCATGCCACGTCCTCCCCCTGATGCTCGACTCGCATCCAACACACCAACCACACACATACATTCACATGCCTATTCTTAGCATCATCATCATCATTCTGTTATAAACAAACAAAATTAAATATGCATGAACAGTAATAACAGGAATATTGGATGATATGTGTGATATGCACATTACAAGCATAGAATCAATCATGGCATTGGACTCAATAAAAATAAATAGTTTGTTATTATCCAATTAGTTTAGGTCTTGTTCCCTCACCTGTTAGCAATACTCGATGTCCTTCTAAGCCTTGAAATTCTCTTTGAATTGATTTAACAACCTAAAAGTTATAAGAATTTAAGTTAGGGTTCATATGTGACATGTTACAGTAGTCAGAAATCAAAACAGAGCACTGATAGGTGTCTGATTGGTCCTATGGTCTCATGTTGTATCGACCTTACTATCTACGGTCGAGACCCTATGGTCGCATATGGTGCGACCGTAGCTACGACTATATGATTTCTGAAATCTTCCCGAATACCTATGGTCGATCTTCTAGTCATACTGGTCATGCTATGGTCGACTGTAGCTGTGACCTTGAGATTTCTGATCACAATCTACATGAAATTTAAGTTCTTCTTGGGTTAGTTCTTCTGTTCTTCAATGGGGTTTATTCTAAGGTCATCCTATGGCCATCATTAGTAATTCTTATCAACCCTAATCATTAAATTCACTCTTCATGGTTCTCCTTGGGATTTTCTCAAGGAAATCACATAGATCATAATAGGTTGATATTGCCTATCTTCCATATAAGTCTTATACTTAGAGTTTACATCTCCAGAGATTCATTTCATACCTTTGCCTGTGATAGAGAGCCAATCTCTTCTCAGCAAACTCTTCTCCTTAGCTTTTTCTTCTTCTCCTTCTCTTCCTTCTTTTTCTCTAGGGTTTGCTAATGTTCTAAAAGAGTGAAAAAAGGCTGAGGGACGTCCTTTATATAGTGGAAAACTCTCCATATAGAGTCCTCTTTCAATTAGAAAAGTAATCCCTTAGTTTAGGAAAGTTTCCAAAACTCGGAGTCTGATCTAGGTTCTCACGATCGATCATACAGTCGCATAAACCGTCGATCGTAAGGTTGAAATCATCGACCGTGGGGTTTTGGACTTGAGGTTTTTGGTTCCCTTCCTTATGGTCAACCAAACCTACCCAGGCATGCGAACTTAGGTATGTTTTTAGTGTTTTTAACTCGATTCTCATACCTGGTTTGTGATCTATCTTCACACGCTCGGTCCACTTGGTCCAGGAATGATGGGAAGACCTGGCACGACATGGTTAAACCAAGTTAGTGGAGTGCGGGTCTTACAACAGTCATTCGAGAAGAATTCAAAAATCGTATGGTCACAGGTGTGGTCGCATATAGTGCGACCGTAGGGTATCGATCGTACGAGGTAAGGTCGACATCAACATGAGACCATAAGACCAATCAGACCCCTATCAGTGATCTATTTTGATTTTCGACTACTGTAACATATTACACATAAATTCTAACTTAAATTCATATAACTTCTAGGTTACTAAATTGATTCAAAGAGAGTTACAAGGCTTGGAAGGAGATCGAGTATTGTTAGAAGGTGAGGGAACATGACCTAAACTAATTGGATAATAACAAACTATATTTATTTTATTTCGTCCAATGCCATGAATGATTCTATGCTTGTGTGCTTGTAATGTGCATCTGACATGTCATCTAATATTATTGTTATTCATGTTCATGCATATTTACTTTATTGTTACTACCATGTTGATTGATGATGATAAGAATAGGCATGTATTTGTGAGTGTGGTTGGTGTGTTGTATGGGGAAGGATGTTTGATCCCTAAACCATGCTTTACATTGACATCGTCGTATCGTCATTATCTTAGCAGAACTATTATGTCGTAGGGCATCAGGGAAGGTGGTCTCAGACTGTGTGGTCTTTGACTCTGCCGGGGGGCCTTAGCTATATCTCTATAGACGTAATGAGGGATGCTTGGGTGAGGCCTTGGATACATTAGATGGCATTAGGATTGGTTAATTGCGAGCCCAGTTTGCAAGCCCTCGCCAATAGGGGCTTACGTATTGGTATGAGTAGAGCATCAGGGGATGTTTTGGCTATGTTTGATCCAGACACTTCAGCTCTATCTTTATTCCATGGTGGGTGCATGTGGGATTGTAAGATCCGTATCGATCTAACCGGTCTTACCACCTTGTACCAGGTCTACCTATCATGGTCGAGCCAAATGGACCAAGTGCGTGAAGGAAATAGTGAAACCAGGTATTAAACTGATCCAAAAATAGTAAAATAGAGGGCAGGGTTGGACCCCCTCATTAGGGAGTCAGACCCCTGAAAAATTGGCCGAGGGTCGGACATTTTAGATCCGAGGGTCGACGGGATCATCGACCCCCTCATCGACCCCCTCTTTGCCGACAGAAATCGTAAATAGGAAACTTTCCAAATTTCAAGGGGATTCTTTCCTAATCTCAATGGGACTTATTTTGAGAGGTTCTCCTCTATAAATAGGAAGTCCCTAAGCCTCTTTCACTCCTTCTGAAACCCTAATTGAAAGTGAGAGAAAGAGAAGAGAAGGAGAAGAGAAGGAAAGTTGGAGAAGAAGAATAAAGTGAAGAATTCAGAGAAACCTCTGAATCTCAGCAAACCTAAAGGTATGGGTATGTTTCCATTAATGACTTAAGACCTTAGAATAGTTCATGAAGAGGGTATGATCTAGGAGAAACCCAAATCATCCATCCATGGGAGGATTTCAATGAAATCCATGGAAGAAATCATGGTAGGCAAAGTAAGGAAGAAACCTAGAGTTTTAAGCCATAGAACAAGCATAGAATGGATTGTGGAAGTAAGTCAAAGGACCCAAATATGAAAGAATGGACTGTAGGATGAAATTCTTGACTCAAACCACGGGGGGTCGCACATGGGGTCGATTGGGAATCGACCCTACCAGACCACAGGATCGACCCCCAGCATTCAGGAAGTCCAGGGATGGGGTGGTCGCACCCAGGGTCGATGGAACATCCGACCCTGGCATTGACCCTACCCCTAGGGGTCGCAGTAAACTGCTACCCTACCTGCGACCCACCCTGCGACCCTCGCTTAACATCAAGCCTAAAATTGTCGGAATGACTTCTAACTAAATTCTATCAACTTGTTAGGTTTTCCTATTGATATAAAAGTGATTCTTAAAGCTTGAAAGATGATCTACACTCAAGCAAAGGTGAGGGAACAAGACCTAAACTAATTGGCTAATAATAAACTATTTCTATTTCTTGAGTCCAATGCCATGACTGATCCTATGCGTGTATGCTTGTAATGTGCATTCAACATGTCATCCAATATTCCTGCTATTAATGTTCATGCATATTTAATTCGGTTTATTTATAACATGATGATGATGATGCTAGGGATAGATATGTGAATGTTTGTGTGTGGTTAGTGTACTTGATGCGAGTGGGGCATCAGAGGAGGTGTTATGCGGTGTTTGATCTGGGCACTTTAGCTCTATCTCTACTCAAGTCTTGTCCACTGACATCGTCGTATCGCCATTATCTTAGCAGAACTATTACGTCGTAGGGCATCAGGGGAGGTGGTCTCGGACCGTGTAGTCTTCGACTCTGTCGGGGGGCCTTAGCTCTATCTTTATGGACGTATTGAGGGATGCTTGGGTGAGGCCTTGGATACACTATTTGACATTAGGATTGGTTAGTTGCGAGCCCAGTTTGCAAGCCCTCGCCAGCAGGGGCTTACGTATTGGTATGGGTAGGGCATCATGGAAGGTGTTATGCGGTGTTTGATCCGGACACTTTAGCTCTATCTCTATTCCATGTTGGGATGGATGTGTACGACAATGGTGTTTGATCCATTGGGTGGGCTTACACACCCTGTGCATAGAGGTGAGGCGGCCACCGAACCTTTCTATAGCACATTGCAAACTTATATACCAGACCACAGATATGAATTGAATGCATGCATATGTTTATTGCATTATTTTGTTTGCTCACTGAGTCGTGATGTGTGCCCACCCTTTCGACGTCAAATATTTTTAGTTGATGATGCAGGTATCACTGTGGAAGACTATATGAATGCTTCTGTGTGCGGGCACGTTGCTGCGATGGAGGTTGAAGACATAGTAGAGACGCATGACTCCTCATGCGAGTGCAACTCATGCGTTTTCGATTAGATTTTATTTGAACTATTAAGGAAATGTAATTTGATATTTTATTTACTTATGTCTCGGTTGATACAATATAATTTGATATTTTATTTATGATTATCACAGTTAGATTCTTCAGTTCATTTATTATTAAGACTTCTGCTATTATGTATTTATTCTGATTATGGTTGTAGATGTGTATAGTTTAATTTAAAAGGTCACAGCCTATTAGAGATCCTGGTTGAACCATTGGTTTATTAGCGGTTCATCACACCATTCTGAATAGTGCAGAATTGGGGTGTGACAGGGATGGCAATGGTGTTTGATCCGTTGGACGGATTCACACACTCGTGTATAGAGGTGCGGTGGCCGCCAAACCTTTCTATAGCACATTGCAAACTTAAAAACCAGACCAAAGATATTGAATTGAATGCATGCATATGTTTGTGCATCATTTTGTTTGCTCACTAAGCTGTGATGTGTGCTCACCCTTTCGATGTTGAATATTTTTAGTTGATGATGCAGGACCTACTGTAGAAGATTTCGTAAATGCGCCGTCGTATGGACACATGGTGACTATGGATGTAAAAGTTGTGGAAGATGCGCATGATTTGTCATGCGAGTGCAACCAGTGTATCTTTGATTAGTTTAGCTATTTTGATTACTAGACATGTAATCGATACTTTTATTTTATGTCTTGAGTTATTTAGAGTTATTTGGAGATAACTGGATTAAATATTTATTTTATCACTGTTAGATACTTAGTTCATTATTTATAAAGACTTTCGCTTACTTGTTTATTATCTCTGACTATTACCATGGAATGTGTGTATGGTTTGATATGGTGGGTACGACCTATACGAGATCTTGGTTGAACCGTTGGTTTATCGACGTTTCATCACACTACTCTGGTTAGTCCAGAATTGGGGTGTGACACATGGTCTGCCAAGGCCAGCTACTATTTAGCTTATGGCCTTTTAATCTTCTTATTGGGGTTAGACTGTTGGACTTTTTAATTATGTTGGGTTCTTTACAACTCGGATAACATAAACAAGGCTCATTGATCTTTAAAGATGATGCCGAGTCGGCTACAGCAGTTCTTCTCAAACTACATTTCTTTTACAATTCCTCCTATAACATAGTTAGAGTTACATAGTTCTGTGGATGGGTTAGAGCACGTCCCCTAGTTTCGCTCAATTTGTAAGGGACCATGATGATCATCCCTACGGGTCCCCTTGGGTCGCCTACTTTCTTGAGTGGTGGAGAATTTTTTGGATCGGCCTCTAGATCATCCTTATCTTGACTAGTTATCTTGTTGTTTGCATCTGTCTTGCAGTCCATGTGCTACTTCCCTTTATACGATGACCTCTCATACTTCGAAGACTTGAAGGTCCTTTTTTCTGGTTCAGGCCCACTAACATACTCTTTCAGGTGACCTCGTTGGATTAGTTGCTCTATGGTTACTTGCAGTGCCTGGCACATGTCAGTGGTGTGACTATGGTCACAATGATACTTGCAATACTTCTCATTAGTTCTCTCACTAGGGTCAGTGATCATTTGTAGAGGAGGTGGAAGGGCATTGCTCGTGCCCTTCAGATTGTACATAATATCTATCATTGACATGTTCAACGGAGTGAACGAGAAAATGTCACACCCCAATTCTGGACTAATTAGAGTAGTGTGATGAACCGTCAATAAACCAACAGTTCAATCGGGATCTTGTATAGGTCGTACCCACCATATCAAACCACACACACATTCTACGATAATAATCAGAGATAATAAACAAATAAGTGAAAGTCTTTATAAATAATGAACTGAGTATCTAACAGTGATAAATAAATATTTAATTCAGTTATCTTCAAATAACTCAAGACATAAAATAAAATAATCAATTACATGTTCGGTAGTCAAAATAACTAAACTAATCAAAGACACATTGATTTCACTCGCATGAAGGATCATGCGCATCTCTACAGCTTCTACGTCCATAGCCACCATGTGTCCATACGACGATGCATTTACGTAATCTTCCACAGTAGTACCTGCATCATCAACTAAAAATATTCAACGTCGAAAGGGTGAGCACACATCATGGCTCAGTGAGCAAACAAAACAATGCGCAAACATATGCATGCATTTAATTCAATATCTTTGGTCTGATTTTTAAGTTTGTAATATGCTATAGAAAGGTTTAGTGGCCTCGGCACCTCTATACACGAGTGTGTAAATTCGTCCAATGAATCAAACACCATTCCCGTCTCACATGCACCCACCATAGAATAGAGATAGAGATAAAGTGTCCAGATCACACACTGCCACTTCCCCTGATGTCCTACCCATACCAACACGGAAGCCCCTATTGGCGAGGGCTTACAAACTGGGCTCTCAACTAATCAATCCTAAATGTTATCATCTAGTATATCCAAAGCCTCACCCCAGCATCCCTCAATACTTCCATAGAGTAGAGCTAAGGCCCCCCCATAGAGTCAAAGACCACACGGTCCAAAACCACCTCCCCTGATGCCCTATGATGTAATAGTTTTTCTAAGGTAATGGCGAGACGATGTCAGTAGACAAGACTTGAGTAGAGATAGAGCTAGAGTCTGGTGACTAGGATGAACCACAATATCACATCCTCTCCCTGATGCTCCACTAGCATCCAACATACTAACCACACACGTACAATCACATGCCTATTTCTAGCATCATCATTATCATCATTATCATATTATAAATAGACAAAAATAAATATGCATGAGCAGTAATAATAGGAATATTGGATGACATGTGAGATGCACATTACAAGAATACAATCATAGGATCAATCATGGCGTTGGATTCAATAAAATAATTTATTATTATCCAATTAGTTTAGGTCTTGTTCCCTTACCTATTAACAATACTCGATCTCCTTCCATGCCTTGTAACTCTCTTTGAATCAATTTAGAAACCTAGAAGTTATATGAATTTATGTTAGGATTCATGTGTAATATGTTATAGTAGTCAAAATTCGAACAGATCACAGATAGATGACTGATAGGTCCTATGGTCTCATGCTGTGTCGACCATACAACGTACGGTCGATACCCTACGGTCGCACTATATGCGACCACACCTGTGACCATACGCTTTCTGGATTCTTTCCGAATGGCTGTGGTCGATACTCTAGTCATCCTATGGTCGATCGTAGCTGCAACCATAAGAGTTTAATGTGATTTCTTACTTTCAATACGGATTCCTCCTCTTGGGTCATCAACGGGGTCTTCCCTAATGATCATTCTAAGGCCAACATTCTTAGTTTTACCGATTTAATTACTCTAACCCATTCTCCATGATCCCCTTGAGGTTTACTCAGAAAATCCCATAGATGAATCCTTACATTGGGTTTGGTATTATAATTTACATTAGAAACTCCTACTCTTGGTGTTCTAAGGCTATAGAGACAAGGTTCTTACCTTACTGGTTGTAGAGAGTCTGTAGAACTCTTTCTCTCAGCCTTCTTTTCTATCTTCCTAGTCTTCTCTTCTTCTCCTTATCTTCTTTCTCTTCCTCTAAGGTTTGGTAATGTTCCAAAAGAGTGAAAAAGGATTGAGGAACGTCCTTTATATAGAGAGAAACTCTCCATATAGAGTTCTCCAGAAAAAGAAAAGAGATCCCCCTTCTTTTTGAAAAGTTTTCAAACTCGAAGTCTGATTTGGGGTTGTATGGTCTCAAAATCTGTCGACCATATACTTGAAAACATTGACCGTAAGGTTATTGGTCAGTGGTCTTTATTTCCTATCATATGGTCAACCATACCAACCCAGGTAGTCGACCATACACTTGGTTTTAAGTGTTTTTAAGTTGATTCTCATACCTGGTGTAAGCACCCCATTTTTGCTATCCCTAGCATAAGTGAATCCATATGATAAGTTTCTGGCTTTTAACCTAAAGTTTTGTGATTCTATAATGAACCCCACAGCAGGGTCATAGGCTATTACCTACTTGGATGTATAGGTCGTGAAATTATCTTCGAAATGAGACCGGAATCATCAAATTCTGACATCAAACAAGGAAGGTATCATCGTTTGAAAGTGCAAGGGTATTTACGTAATTATCGTATGATGCATGCATTATCGTTTGAACTTCAAATCATCATATCTTGGTCATCCGATATCAGAATCATATGATTGAAGTACCAATATTCCTCATTTTCAGTCCTTTTCAAAGTGGACGTGAAAAATCTCGGGTAAAGGTCACCGGTGGGCCCCATGTAAACTTTCATGCAAAATTATCGATAGAACTTCAAAACTTCATATCTTTGCCGTTCTACGTCCGATTCAGATGATTCAAAGGTCATTATTCGGTATTTGTGGTGTTCTACAAAGTGGAGGTGAAAAATTCGAAATAGAAGTCTCCGAAGAGTCCCATGCAAAATTACATATGAAAATGATCGTTTAATTTTTGAAAATTCATATTTTGGTCACCCTACATCCAAATCAGGTAATTTCATTTTCAATTTGTTTCAATTTTAGTACTCTACAAAGTGGACGTAAAGGATTCCAGGCAGAAGTCTCCGAATGATCCCATGCAGAATGGTTAGTCAAATTATTGCTAATTGGCCCGCTGAAACTTCAGAAATTCATAAGTTGGCCATTTTATTTCCAAATGAGGTGATTCAAGTTCCAATATTCTTCATTTTTAGTGTTCTACAAAGTGAACGTAGAAAATTTAGAATAGAGGCTATCGAAAAATTCCATGCAGAATGACGATGGAAATGGTTTATGAAATGATAGAAAAAGTCAATCTTGGCCCAAACTCAGCTCAACCACATATGACTGGACCAATCAATTTCGGCCAACCCAACCCTTGGGTTAACTTTAAACCAGGCTAAACAATAAAACCCGATTCCCCATATGTCATATTTTTCTTATGACAAAATAAGAAAGAAAAGATCATGGCCAGCCACGGGTTTTCAAAGAGAAGCAAGGGATATGCACCGCAGGGTTTCAGGAGAGAAAGATCTCCATGTTTTTTTTTTAAAAAAAGGAAAGAAAATATTGGGGCATGTGTCATGGTTTAAGAAGGAAAGAGAGTGAGATAGCAATCTTGATGGAAGAACATGGGGTGTTAATTTTAAGAAGAGAAAGAAATATGAGAGAGATTGGTCATTGGAATCAAATTTGGAAACAGACAAATCCGATGGGGGAGAGATTAGAAATTAATAATTAAAGAAGAGTGAGAGAATAAATGGGATTTAGGAAGGAAAATAGAGATTGGAAAGAATAGAAAATGGAAAGAAAAGGTATTTCGGTGGGCCTAGTTTATGGAAAAAGAGTGAGAGAGAGTTGGCATGAGAATCTTTTGGGGAATGAAATAATAAAAGGGGGGATGGCTGAACACGTTGAAAAAGAGGAGGTAAGCTGGAGAGAGGGAGATGAAGGCAAAAGATGGTGAAGAAGAAGAAGAGTAAAGGAGAGGGGGAGGGACTCAAGTAAGCCGCCCCTCCTCTAGCTTTTCTTTTCTTTCTTTTGTTACCTGTAACCATAAACCACTCCAGCCACATCACTGAACCGCAAGCCACACTTGTCCTTCCTCCTTTGCTGCAAACTGATAAGCCTCAACCCATCTGTCCAATACCTACCCACTCCACTACACTGTTAACCACTTAATCAAACCCTCCATATAGCTTACTCACCCCCATCTGTCACCATTATTTCAACCATCTTCAACATCTGTTCAGTCCATCACAACCCTTTGTAGAACCCAACTCCCTACTGTCACATACTCTCCACATAACCTGCTGCAACCACTTACCTCCTCATTAACCAAATCCAACCATTGATCTGTCCCTTCATCATTTATCCAATTATAGCCCTTTGATCTCCCATCAATCCTCTGATCCCATATGCTTTAATTTAATGTGAAATCTGATATGAATGTGTTTGAGTTTCATATCTAAAAATTGATCCGAATGCTTGAATTTCATGTGATCAAAATTTGATTCGAAGAGTTTGAATTTGATTAAGATTAATTTATATGATTCAATATATTTTTAATTAAATTTGATTGGTTGGGTGATGATCCTATTTTGATAATGAGATAAAGTATGGACCATGGGATGATAATTTTTTTTTGATTGAGATGAAATTGAATTGATCCTATCGATTAGGTGAATATGTGATGGAAATTGAATTGATCCCATCATAATAAAATTGAATTGATCCCATTGATTATGTAAATTTTGATGAAATTGAATTGATCACATCGATCATATGAATTTTGATGAATTTGATCCGATCATTTGAATTTGTAATTGAATTGATAAGATCATATGGAATTTTGATTGATCCGATCATATGATTTTTGATGAAATTGAATTTGAGCAGACTGTGAAATATTGTGATGAAATTATAATTGATCAATTCATATGGAATTTTGATTGATCCAATTATGGCATTATGATAAAAATTGATTCGATTATGGCATTATGATGAAAATTGATCCGATTATGGCATTATGATGAAAATTGATCCGATTATGACATTATGATGAAAATTGATCCGATCATATGGAATTTTGATGGAATTAAAAATAATCCGATCATATGCTTGGAATGATATGATTAAAATTGAACCATTGATTTCGGAATTTGATAAAATTGGATCATTGATCTTGGAGTTTTGATTTGATCCGTTGATCATATTTTACCTTGATTTGAGTAATCTGTATGATTAGATTATTTAATTTGAGTAATCTGAACTGTTAGATTGTCATCTAAAGTGATTTAAATGGATATGAACGGTTAGATTATCATGATAAGTGATCTGAACCGTTAGATTATCTTTGGGAGTGAGTGGAATAAATTTGAATGATTGGATTATCATCAGGAATGATGTAAACCGTTAGATTTTCTTCATACTGTGTTTTAGAAGAATTTAAGCCATTGGATCTTGATCATAACTGATTTAAAATAATTTGAACCAATGGATCTTAGTTTGATTATGAGATCTGAGCCGTTGATTTTGGCTATTTTGATGAAATTTAGGAATTTGATCTGAATATATTATTGAAGAGATAAAAAGATATCTAACCATTGATCAAAGATCTGATCTTGAGATATTTAGAGATTCACATTAGATCCCAACCATAGATCTTGAGAATCTCATCTGAGACACATTGAGACATAATTTGATTGGAAATAATACATGAGATGCCATTTTATTTGTCTGCTATATCTTGATGAATGCTCTCACATGTTTGCTACTATAATGATTCACAAGCTTTCTTGCCATACATGAGATGATATATGTTGTTTGTTGTCATATCTGAATGATATTTTCTATTTTGGTAATAATTTAATTTATGCAACACCCTAGTTGAACTGCCATATATGCACATTTCTAAAAGACAATCTAGGCGTGGGGACGTACATTTAGGCATCCATATTCTTGGAAATGGTATAATAGAAAATAATAAAAATTTTAACAATGAAAGAGAATACTTTGTCAAACCTTCCAAAATTAGAGCTTAAGATGAAATGGTAGCTTAGGACGATTTCTGCCCCTCAGTAAGCCCTAAACCTAGAATAAGTTCTTAATCCTAAACCTAGAATAGGTTCTAAATCTTAAACCTAGAATATGTTCTAAATCCTTAACCTAGAACAGGTTATTTCAGCCATTTTCGAACTACGTATATTCTGATTCCTAGGGCAAACCCTAGGATACGTAGGGTATTTGGGAGAAATCCAAATTCAGATCCACACCTGAGTCCACTCGGACTATCCATAGATCCACTAAGATATTTATCCACATTCCAACTCAGAAAGGGTTATCCACATTTTGATCTAGAAAGGTTATCCATTCTTAGTTCCATTAGGACTATCTATTAGTTCATATGGACTATCTAGATACTAACCCATAGGATTTCTCATCCTTTCAAGTACAAACTTCAACTTGAACAATGAACTTAATCATGCACAAGCATAAATCACAGTCATAAACTTTAATCACACCTAAACTACGATAGTGAACCTGATTTTCGAAATAATTTCGTGATACGTAGGCAATCTAATGGATACAGAATCGGTTCAATGATATCAAGCCACTTGGTTTGGTTCGGTTTAATAGATAGAGTTTAATATAGGAAAGGCAAAGGAGACCGATTTTGATCGGACGGTTTGGGTGCCTAACCCCTTCCTATAACCATAACCTGACACTTACCCAATCTCTGATGGACCAAAAATCTAATCTAAGGGTCATGAGTCAATTGAAGTCTTATCTTAGGGTGAAATTTTACATTTCTAAGGTCCTAGACCTTAATTTAGGTGGCAAATTCCAAAAACTTCTCTTTGTCCTCACAGTGGCGACTTCACTGGGGATATAAACATCAAACTACTAAATGAAAACTTTCCTTGTGTGAATTAGATGCTAGCTCTTAGGATACTATATTTATACTTCTATAATATTGTTTTGGGGGGAATGGGTTCAGTCATACATTCGTGCGAGTAGTCGAACCGGGTCCCATGCAAATGGGGTAGCCCGCTAGGCGAAACACACAACCTTGGCCAATACTTTGTAAGATCACGATCGGTGAGCAACCTCTAACGAGCGTTGCTTGGGTCCGCCTGTGAATGCGTTATGCTACTCCACGTTGCTTGATTCTTGCAACATAATATATAAAGAGATTGGGGGCCCATTATTCATCGTGCATTCAGTGATACATTACCCCGTCCTTGTCAAGGTGGTCTTTTCTGTCCTAACCCAGATTGTAGTCCAATGATTGTTATTTTTGGTTCATCCCTGAATCGACCTAGTAAAATCTGCTTAACCATCACATCCATGTTCGAGACGTCGAAATTCTACCCATTTTTTGTCCTCGATTAGTCAACATGTTAGAATCTACACGATGAGTATCTTGAACTCTCACCCATTGGGAGCATGAGGTATGTATACACCTGTTCCACGTCATAGTGGACGGTCACTATACACCCTCCATTAAAAAAGCTCGATGTGTCGAACCTCTCATTGTTAACACGTCGATTTCAAAAAAATGAGCCAAAAATCCTTGTCAAGACATAGATACCATGGTCAATAAGAAATTTACTAGTTTGTTCCTCTATGAACCACTTTTGCTAACCATCCCTAATAAGGACAATAGATTAATATATCCATTTCAATTTCATTGAATTCGCTAACCCAAGTGGCCAGACCTTGGTACCACTGATTATCCATTTTTTGGAATCATGAGGTCCCAAGACCGAACACATGGCTTAACCAAATTCAACTAAATTGACTCGGATATGTTTACCTAATTGCCCTTATGAGGGAGCTAACTTTGTTTGGTTAAGTCATATTTGATTGTGCATTTGACTTCTTCCATTACTCTAGATGTCTAGAATCTTGATATTTCTCCATTGGATTTCAATGCCTTTGGAAAAGAGAATCAATCTGCAACCATATTTACCCTTTTAGGGTGAGAGGCCCCTACAACTAGGAAATTGTCTTGATCTCCCACCTTGAGATCCATCCATGTTATCTTTCTAAATGAATCAATGGAAGTCATGAATCTAGATCTTGATTGAACATCAAATTTTGTAAGAAAGGAGACAACCAGATTTGGGAACACAATCAGTAACTCAGTAAATCTGGTCCAATAGAGCATTCAGTTTAGGCAGCGACAAACACCTATACCTGAAAAAGTTTACAATATTTCCGTATAGTTAGTCCTTAGGCTTACTCAGATATCATATTCAGTTCATCTCATAATCAAGGAGAGTTTTAGCCCCTAGGCAAATCCAATCACTGTTCTCAATGCACCTCTGAATTAAGGAGAGATTCAACCCCTAGGCAAATCCAATCACCCTTTCTCCATTCACCTCTGAAATAAGGAGAGATTCAGCCCCTAGGCAAATCCAATCACCGTTCTCGATTTACCTCAGAATTAAGGAAAGATTCAGCCCCTAGGCAAATCCAATCATAGTTCTCGATTCATCTCTGAATTAAGGAGAGATTCAGCCCCTAGGCAAATCCAATCATTGTTCTCAATTCATCTCAGAATTAAGGAGAGATTTAGTCCCTAGGCAAATCAAATCACCATTCTCCATTCACCATTGAATTAAGGAGAGTTTCAATCCCTTAGAAAATCAAATCACCATCCTCAATGTACCTCAGAATTAACGAAAGATTCAGCCCCTAGGTAAATCCAATCATAGTTCTCGATTCATCTCTGAATTAAGGAGAGATTCAGCCCCTAGGCAAATCCAATCACTGTTATCAATTCATCTAAGAATTAAGGAGAGATTTAGTCCCTAGGCAAATCAAATCACCATTCTCCATTCACCTCTGAATTAAGGAGAGTTTCAATCCCTTGGCAAATCCAATCATTGTTCTCGATTCACCTCTGACTTAAGGAGAGATTTAGCCCCTAGGTAAGTCCAATCACCCTTCTTGATTCACCTTTGAATTAAGGAAAGATTCAGCCCCTAGGCAGGTCCAATCATCATTTCGGTTCATCCAAAATTAAGGAAAGATTCAGCCCCTAGGCAGATTTAATCACATCCAGTTCATCTTAGAATCAAAGAAATATTCAGCCCCAGATTCAATCATCATTTTTGGTTCATCTCAGAACTGAAGAAATGTTTAACCCCTAGGCAGGTTCAATCATCACCTCCTAGATTATTTTAGAGTGGAGCAGACATTCGGCCCCTAGGCTTTTCACCCTTCACCTCCTGTTTAGGTTCTGGTTCATGTCGAAACTAGGAAAATTTTCATTCATCTGAATTCAATTAGCCACTAGGCTTATCCAACCATCAACTTTGGTTAGGATTCTGATTCATGTCAGAACTAGGGAAAGTTTCATTCATCTGAATTCAATTAGCCACTAGTGTAAGACTCGTATCGAACTAACCGGTCTTACCACCTTGTACCAGGTCTACCTATCATGGTCGAGCCAAGTGGACCAAGTGTGTGAAGAAAATCACAAGACCAGGTATGAGTCTAATCCAAAAATAGTAAATGTGAGGGTAGGGTCGCATGCCTAAACAGGTAGGGTCGACCCCACCTCAAAAGAAGTCCAACCAATGACTTTCTAGTCGTAGGGTCGCATGACTAGAAAAACGTAGGGTCGATGGATTCTGCGACCCTACGTTCGACCCTACGATGACAGACAGAAATCGTAAATTAGGAAACTTTCCTAATTCCAAGGGGATTTTGCCTAAACTCGATGAGACTTATTTTGGAGGGTCTTTCTCTATAAATAGGACGTCCCTTAGCCTCTTTCACTCATTTTAGAACCCTAATTGAAAGTGAGAGAAAGAGAAAGAGAAGGAAAAGAAGAAGAGAAGGAAATTGAAGAAAAGACTAAGGAAGAGGAGGAAGTTCAGAGAAACCTCTGAATCTCAGCCAACTTCAGGTATGGACCTAATTCCCTTCATATATTAAGAGCCTAGAATAGATTATGAAGAAGTTAGGATTAAGAGAAACCCAAATCATCCATCCGTGGACGTGTTCCAAAGGAATCCATGGAAGTAATCATCATAGGCAATGTAAAGTGTGTAAAAATCATAGTTATGAGCCATAGAACAATCTTACAATGGACCTACAAGACCACAGGATCGATCACATGCCCTCGGGAAGTCCCAGGGAGGTGTGGTCACCCACGTAGGGTTGAATGGTATCCGACCCCACGTCCGACCCTACACCGTAGGGTCACAGAAACTGCTACCCTAGGTGCTACCCTACCTGCGACCCTACGATTTAGGTTAGTTTAAATTTATTGGAATTAATTCTAATTAAAATCTATCGACTTGTTAGGCCTTTCTACTAATTTAAAAGTGATTCATAGAGCTTGAACGAGGATCTACGCTCAATCAAAGGTGAGGGAACAAGACCTAAACTAATTGGCTAATAATAAACTGTTTTTCGTTTATTGAGTTCAATACCATGAATGATTCTATGATTGTATGATTGTAATGTGCATATCACATGTCATCCACTATTCCTGTTATTACTGTTCATGCATATTTAATTTCATTTATTATAACATGATGATGATGATGATGCTAGGAATAGGCATGTGAATGTATGTGTGTGGTTAGTATACTTGATGCGAGTGGAGCATCAGGGGGAGGACGTGACACTGTGGTTCATCCTGGTCACCAGACTCTAGCTCTATCTTTACTCAAGTCTTGTCCACTAGCATCATCGTATCACCATTACCTTTGCAGAACTATTACGTTGTAGAGCATCAGGGGAGGTGGTCTCAGACCATGTAGTCTCTGACTCTGTCGGAAGGCCTTAGCTCTATCTCTATAGACGTGTTAAGGGATGCTGGGGTAAGGCCTTGGATACACTGTTTGACATTAGGATTGGTTAGTTGTGAGCCCAGTTTACAAGCCCTTGCCAACAGGGGCTTATGTGTTGGTATGGGTAGAGCATCAGGGGAAGTGTGATGCGGTGTGGTCCTAAGCACTTTAACTCTATCTCTATTCCATGGTGGGTGCATGTGGGGGCGACAATGGTGTTTGATCCATTGGGAAATTCCACACATTCGTGTATAGAGGTGCGGCGGCCACCTATCCTTTCTATAGCACATTGTAAACTTATGAACCAGACCAAAGATATGAATTGTATGCATGCATATGTTTATTACATTGTTTTGTTTGCTCACTGAGCCATGATGTGTGCTCACCCTTTCGACGTCGAATGTTTTTAGTTGATGATGCAGGTACGACTGTAGAGGATTATATCAATGCTCCTATGAACGGACATGCTATGGCGATGGACGCTGAAATTATGATGGAGTCGCATGATTCGTCATGTGAATGCAACTCATGCATTTTTATTAGATTTGTTTAGATTATACATAAAATGTAATTGATTATTTTATTTACTTATGTCTTAGTCAATGAAAGATAATTGAACATTTTATTTATGTTATCACTTTTAGAATTCTCAGTTCATTTAATATATAAGACTTCTGCTATTGTTTATTTACTCTGATTATGATTGTGGATGTGTATGGTTTAAGCAAACGGACACAGCCTATTCGAGATCCTGGTTGAACCATTGGTTTATTAACGGTTCATCACACCATTCTGAATAGTGCAGAATTGGGGTGTGACAACTTGGTATCAAAGCTCTCAGGCCCTGTCTATTAAACCAGGATACTTCCACAAAAATTCGTGAACTGAGTTAGGATGAAAATTTAAAAGGCTGTAATAATAACACACTATAAGCACCTGTGTTGTATGAGACAAAATTAAGAAAGAGAATAATGCACTATTAAAAGGAGAAACAAGTTTTATATACATCAAATAAAAAGCACGTTTATACATATCCAAAGCAGAGTACAGTCCACAACCCGGACAATTACTCTGTAGTACAAAGAAGAACAAAAAGAAAATATACATCATGGAGCTGGAGGTGATAGAGGAGGAGGTGCCTCACGATCTCTGTCATAGTCCTCAGCATATACTCTAGTCAACCAGGCTACCTGAGTCTGGGTCGTCTGGAGACTAGCTATCAACTCGGCCATCCACTGATCAGACGCACGCTGAGCATCTAGAAGCTCGCCCACTCTCTTATCTGTCATGTGCTGAGCATCTAGAAGCTCTCCCACTCTCAAGTCCGTCATGCGCTGAGCCTCTCTGATCTCACACAGTAATCCCATTATATCATTAGATGGTGGGTGTGAAGGACCAGCCATGTGTGAAGGAGCCCGAGATGGACCAACTCTAGTAGAATGTGGAGGTGATGGAGGAGGTATAGCGTCTACATCCATATACATGCGATCCTCATCCTCAGCATCACCCCCATGGACCCCTGCTCCGGTTGCTACTGCCGCTGCCGCCTCAACGTTTGCTGTCTCTACTCGAGTACGAGGACGCACCAGAGCATTTCTCTTATCATCACTGACCTGAGCATCCCTCATACCCATCCTACAGATGGCCTCCTAGTCAAGATCCGATGAGAGGGTCTTCTCCTGAATCCTCTCATCTACTAAATCAATGCCTAGGCGGGTGAGCAGTGTAGTGATCAGACGTCCGTAGGGCAGGTTGCCTAGCTGACCAGGCAGCGTAGCATGGATCATCGTCCTCATGATAATGTAAGGTAGGCAGACAGGCTACCTAGTGCAAATGCAGTAGAGGACATACTGAGTCAATTGGGAGATCCTCTCATAATGTCCACTCTGGGGTATCAGGTTGTGCTGGATGATCTTGCAGTACACCCGAGGCTCTGGACGTAGGTTGATCACTTTCATCTCCCAGCGATCATCTCTAATAAGCTGACTGTCAATCTCACATGCATCTCCAAGGATAGGAACTGGGGCTCCTTGGGAGCACAGTACACCAAAGGGCCATCATTTGATATGCTAAAAAGATCAGCCAACTACTGGCAGTCAAATGAAACCTCTACCCCTTTGACGTAGCTCGTGATTCTGAGCTCCCTACCTCTCTCTGTGTCATTGCGATCCCCCACTACCTGGAGATTGCAATAGAATTGTCTCACCAAATCAGGGCGGGTATAAGCCTCATAGGTGATCACAGGAAGCTAGCCCATGTCACCAAAAGCACCCTCCACGTTGAACAAGGCTAGACTAGCCAAGTGCACACAACGACCCCCTTCTACTTTCTTACGCTCATAGCGAGCATACCGAGCTTCGGCCTCGTTGGAGCAAAAACGAACTGGATCATGAGTCCTAGGAACCTTGGTATGAGCCTTACTATCTGCCAAAACAAAGAAAAACAAATAATAGATTAGTAATGGTAAAAAAACTCAAAAAATTTGGCATTATAACGACATTATTTGGCCAAAAGCCTCACTTTTCACCCAAACACTTCGCAGGAGGACTTACATAGGTTCCAAACCATCCTGCAAGGCTCATACAGTTGGAAATTTAATCTAGAAATATCGAATTTGAAGAAATTTCAATAAATTCAAAAAATCTAGAAAATTAGGTCAAAAATGGAAAATTTCAAGTTTCTCGATAACCAACTGATGAAACTCAAATATTTTTGAGGGCTTTCATCCATTGGGTGACCAATAGCAAAAGCCCCCAATAAAAATTAAATTTTTATGATTAGAAAAAGTTTAATTTGAAGAAAACTATGTAAATGGACAAAAACCTAGTTTAGAAAGCTTAAAAATGCGGAAACAGTAGAGAGCATACCTTTAGAGAAGGAGCGGAAGTCGCAAACGGAAGGAAAGATCACCGAACACTAGGGGTCGATACTGTAGCAACTCAGGGAAACGGGTTGAGTTGGAAGAAAGGAGAAAGAATGGGAAATGAATCCAAAATCGGGTTTAAAAACCTGATTCTGGATCGTAGGGTCGCAGAATTCGACCAAAATATGCGACCCTACGTCAGACCCTACCATCGACCCTAGGCTCTCGGTGATCTGACAGAGAACCATGGGTCAAACAATTACCGACCCGCTCTCGGTGAGCTGACAGTGTTCTTAGGGTCGCATACCCTAGGGTCGCATAAGGACCGACCCTACCATCGACCCTACGATGGAAAATATAGTATTTTGTTAGAATGATCTGAAAAATTGAAAATTTATATTAATTAGATGGATTTTTACTTAAGAACAACTTATATTGATTGCCTCACATGTGCTATGATTGTTTTCAAACACTACCACCACCAGAATAGAAAATGGCTGTGCGAAGGGTGACCAGACGAGGCCGTAATCCAATTCCACCACCACCACCTGTGGAGGAAGACAGCCATGTAAATCATGAAGCACAGGAGAATCTGAATACGGCACTGCCAGCGGCTAGTGGCCAGACAAATCCTACAAACTTGCCAACCCTACCTACAGATATGGCTACAACAGTAATGAACTTGGCTCAATAGCTGCAGCAAATACAGCAGGTGCAAGCCAATATGTAGACTGCTATAGGCATGGCTTTTCCAGCTGCACATACGACACCTATGCCAGCAGGACAAGCTAGCACAGTACCAGGGGAAGCAACACGGTACCCCACACACCTCAAACACCAGTCATGCCGGCTCAAGTACAAAATCCTGAGGTAGCTCAAGGCAGTTACCAGTATCAACCACCTATGTATGGGGCCTATGCTCCATATCAGCTGGACCACTCTCGACTGATCGAGCATTTTCTGAAGATGAAGCCCAAAGAATATGATGGTAAGCCAGCAGATCCTTTGTGGCCAACACACTGGATTGATTAAATGGAAAGAAATTTTACGATGATGACAGTGAATGAGGAGGAGAAGGTCTTGTGTGCAACCTTCATGTTGAAAGGCGATGCACACCACTGGTGGAAATCCACACGGACTTATCTATTAACAAAGCATGCCCAATTGACCTGGGCTATATATAAAGAGACATTCTTTGAGAAGTACTTCCCCAGAAGTTTCAGAGATTCTATGGAGAGAGAGTTCCTGAGTCTATATCAAGGCCAGATGATTGTGGATGCATACCAACAGCGTTATGAGGAGCTGTTTTTCTTTGCACCCGCCAGCATGCAGGAAGAAAACACAAAGACCCGAAGGTTCATCATGGGATTCAGGGGAAGCATCCGTGAGCATGTTCTGGGATTTGAAAAGAAAGTGTACAACGAAGCAGTACAGATTGCTTGAGTAATAGAGTCAAGCCAGAAGGGGAGCTACTTTGCTCAAAACAGGGGTATTAAAAGGCCAAATGGGAATTCTTATAACGGAGGGAATACAAGGACATTCAAACTCTTCCGTACTCAAGGCTTCAATGCTGTAGCCAAGACTACTCCAGCAGCTCAACCGCAACAAAAGCAAAACAATGAAGGAGTAAAATGCTTTAACTGCAACCAAATAGGACATTATTCAAGAGAGTGTTCTAAACCCAGAAAGCAGCTACAACAAGGGAAGGTTTATGCTGTTACATCGCCTGATGTGGTCACAGGTATGACCTGAACCTTTCATTTTGTGTTACATTGTGTGATCATGTAAACTAAAACTAAAATAAATCACAGGTATTGTACCTATTAATGACATACCCGCTAGAGTACTCTTTGATTCTGGAGCTACTCATTCTTTTATATCTGTGTCATTTGGAAAGAAGCTAAATCTACCCCTCAAATCACTAGATTACAAATTGCTTGTATGATCGATGATGAGATTAGAAGTGGAATTAGAAAAAGGTTATGGACCATGTCCAGTTCTTATTGACGAGAAGACTTTGGATGCAACCTTGATTCAACTTGAGATGACAGACTTTGACGTCATCTTGGGAATGGACTGGTTAGCTCAGCATTCTGCAAACCTATTATGTGCAGAAAAGAAACTGACATTTAAAGACAAAGAAGGAGCAGAGTTTAGTTTTGCAGGAAACAAACTTCCCCGTAAACGAAAACTCATCCTCTCTGCATTAAAGGCTAGGAAATGCCTCGAGAAAGGAGGAGTTAGGTATCTAGTATCAGTGATCGACCTTACCAAGGAAGCACCACGAATGGAGGAAATTGATGTTGTGCGTGACTTTCCAGATGTATTTCCTGAAGAACTACTAGGACTACCACCCGACCGAGCGACAGAGTTTGTTATAGATCTGATACCCGGAGCCGCACCAGTATCTAAAGCACCCTATCAAATGGATGCTACTGAACTGAAGGAATTGAAGGTACAATTACAGGAATTATTGGACAAAGGTTATATCAGACCTATCATATCACCATAGGGAGCACCAGTATTGTTTGTAAAGAAGAAGGAAGGTAGTGTTCGACTGTGTATAGACTACCGAGAATTGAATAAGCTTACAATCAAGAATTGGTACCCGTTGCCTCAGATCGATGACTTGTTCGATCAGTTGCAAGGTGCCAAGGTGTTCTCCAAGATTGATCTTCCGTCAGGATACCATCAGTTGAAGATTAAGGAAGGAGATATTCCAAAGACATCATTCAGAACAAGATATGGACATTATGAATTTCTAGTCATGTCTTTTGGATTGACTAACACACTCGTAAACTTTATGGAACTCATGAATCGGGTATTCCATGATATGTTAGATACGTTGGTCATTGTGTTTATTGATGATATATTGGTCTACTCCAAGGACAAGGAAACTTATGTCATGAATTTAAGAGCCGCTCTGCAGTGATTAAGGAAAGAGAAGCTTTACGCTAAATTTACAAAGTGTGAGTTTTGGTTAAATGAGGTCGCTTTCTTAGGCCATGTTGTATCTGCTGAAGGAATTAAAGTGGATCCTAGCAAGATTGAAGCCATTGTGAAGTGGGAAGCACCAAAGAGCATTGCAGAAATTAAAAGTTTCCTAGGTCTAGCTGGGTATTATCGACAATTCATGGAAGACTATTCCAGAGTTACCGTACCTCTCACCAGTTTGACTAAGAAAGGAGAAAAGTTTGTTTGGACCGACAAATGTGAGAAAAGTTTCCAAACATTGAAGGCTAGATTGATATTTGCTCCTATCTTGACTATTCTTATTCTAGGACAACCATTTACTTTGAACACTGATGCGTCTAGATTGGGTTTAGGATGTGTACTTATGCAAGGAGAACAAGTAATCGCGTATGCCTCAAGACAACTGAAGACACATGAGAAGAACTATCCCACTCATGACTTGGAATTAACGGCAGTAGTACATGCTGTCAAGATATGGAGACATTATTTGTATGGAGAGAAATTTCAGATTAAATCAGATCATAAGAGTCCTACTTCTCTTTTTAATCAAAAGGAGTTGAACATGAGACAAAGAAGATGGCTAAAATTATTGAAGGATTATGATTGTGATATCCAGTATCATCCAGGAAATGCTAATGTAGTTGCTGATGTGCTAAGCAGAAAAGCAATTATAAAATCTCAAGGAGAGGTTAACACGATTGCAGCAATGTGTATTACAGGAAAAGTGTTCAATTACGGTAATGAGCAGTTCGTGATAGATGCACCAGGTGAGTCAACCAACTAAGGGTTTATTCATCGGTTTTCAAATATGTTCGCAACGTTGAAGATTGTACCTGATATAATTGATGAAGTGAAAGCAGCTATTAGATCAGACCCTTATCTGAGAACAATACAAGAAGACACTGAAAAAGGTAGGACTATTCCTGAGTTCACCTTAGATGATGAAAAGGTACTGAAGTACAAAGGAAGAGTATGTGTTCCTGAAACAGAAAATTTGGACACTAGACACCGACTAATGAAGGAAGCTCACACCACCGCCTATTCAGTATATCCTGGAAATACAAAGATGTATCATGACTTGAAGAAATTATATTGGTGGAGAGGAATGAAAGCAGATGTAGCTAAATTCGTGTCTCAATGCCTAAATTTTCAGAGGATGAAGGCTGAACGACAAAGACCTACAGGACTGTTGCAGCCGCTGCTAGAACCAGCATGGAAATGGGACTGCATCACTATGGACTTCGTCACCGGGTTACCATTGACTCCTCGAGTAGTTGACGTGGTCTGGGTAATTGTAGATCGTCTGACTAAGACAGCTCGCTTTATAGCTATACGACCATAGTATACCCTGGAGAGGTTAGCAAACCTATATGTGGATCACAATGTCAGATTACATGGTGTACCTGAAAGCATTGTGTCCGGTAGAGACCCACGCTTTACTTCAAAGTTTTGGGAAGGATTGCAAAAGGCTATGGGTACAAGGTTGAAGTTCAGTACTGCATTCCATCCTCAAACAGACGGACAGTCGGAGCATACCATTCAGATTTTAGAAGACATGCTTCGAGCTTGTGTTATTGATTTTAAAGGATCATGGGATTAGAAACTATCATTGATAGAGTTCGCCTATAACAACAGCTATCAGGCTACTATACAGATGTCACCCTATGAAGCACTGTAAGGAAGGAAGTGCCAAACTCCTTTGTTTTGGAATGAAGTTGGTGAAATTGGGATTTCAAACTCTGTGCCTTGTCTCTTCCATACATTTCCTCCCAGTTTCATGCATCCTCCTATTCCACATGCGCAGTCAATTCTGACTCTCAAGATGATTGAAATGATGAGCCATCTCTTGAACTTCTATGCCACCTGGCCTCTTAAGAAAGAAAGGTCCAACCCATCTGGGAAAGCTTTAAATGATCAATCGAGAGACATAAGAGTACTCTCAAGAAACATGTATTGGAGAAGCTGCGATTTGTTCTACCTATGAAAAGATTCTAAGGAAAGCATTAGATAGTAACAGATCATATCGGCAAGTCAGCCAATCAGTACCAATAAGTGGAGGACAGATGTGCCACCAAAAAGATGAAAATTTCAAAGTTCTTACAAAGTAAATCATCTGCAAGCAATAGATACATGATGAATGATCAATCTCAAAATCAAAGAATGAGGTCATAAGAATATCAAAAAAAAAAAAAAAAAAAAAAAAGAAAATTCAAGCCTATGTTTTATCTACATCAATAATGAGAGGCAGTCACATCAGACAAAAGGTGATGATTAACTTCCAGAGGACAGCATACAGATTCACCATTTAGATAAAATCAAATCTAGATGGGCAGTCACAAATGCTCATAAAGTTTACAGAAGATCAGAATACTAACTGGGGCAAAGATGTTCTATCTGATTGGAAATGTTTGGAAGAAGAATATTCAAATCCAATATTGAAAGTCATGATTCAACTTTGCGATCAAGCGAAGAACTGCATTATGTGGCCTCCACATCCAATAAAAAAAAAGAGAAAAAAAAAAGAAAAGAAAATAGTAAGATGTTGAATGGCATTGGAGTTCGACAGTAAGCCAATTGTCCCTCTCACTTCAAGAGGATGGTAGTTCCAATCAAAGCCTGATAGAAAGTGTGATCGTTCTTCGAGATTCACAGCATGTTGAACCAGACTTTTGATTTTGGCCAATTACATCCCGCCTTTACAGAAGACGATCTCATCACTTCTTCATCATCAGAGAAAGATTTCTCATCAGCATTAGACTCTCTCTCCCGTCTATCAATTTGACGGCCTTCCAAGGAGTCTCTATCACAAGCCCTTCTTTTGATTATCAGTTTTTATGATATTGTATCTCGTGATCATGTCATCATTTTATGTACAAATTCATGAATCTGGCTGGAACTCTCATCTGTCGTTCATTACATTCGACGGCTTCCCAAGGTTCCTATAAGCCCTTCGTTTCTCACGCCAATAAAATGGGATCTTCTCGGTAAGATAAACCCATTCTACATAAACAACCAAACACTCTCCCATTGGTAGACCCATGTGGACAGTTTCACATCAGTCCTCCCGGACCTTCAACATCAATACTTGTCAACAAACTTAAAGGTTTCAGGCCCAGATATGATCGCGACTGATTCGGCATCTCGATGTAGCTTGTTGAGACACGTGTTCCATCTGAACATCTCCAAAAAATGAAAACATAATTCGGCACCATTTTAATTTTGGTGTGGGATTGCATTTCCCTAAGATCGCTTTTAGTGATGATCCAAATAGCTGCTCGCCTATCAATGCGTGTAGGTGTCAACTTAAACAGTGGGGCAAGGCTACCATTTGTCATGAAAGTCATGCCGTTCGGACTTCCCCTAAGGGTTTCAGACCATTGGATAGAACCATAATTTTGGCAATATCCTCATCATATTAGGACTTTTTATTCAACCCAAGATGGGATTTACAAAAAAAAAATAAAAAAATAAAAAAAATAAAAAAAGAAGAAAATTCAAAGAAAAAATGAAAAAATAAAGGGAAGAAAAAAAACCTCGGCAAGGAAAAGCAACCCAAGAAACCTCAATGAGCAACCCATAATACCTCAGTGGGGATAGGTGACCTGATGCAACCCTAAAGCATTGCCCTCATTGGCCCTTCGTAGAAAAATTCAGTGGTTCATGTAGACAAGTGTCATACCCAGTCTACTGTCCATAAGGAAAGGAACCCCTCTTGCTTTCCAGTGAATCATACTCAGAGGAGTTGAACAAACCATCGTCTGTTTGCCTTTTGGGCTCCATAGCATTGCCTTTCAATAAAATTCTATCTTCAAATCCTTTTGTCACGTTAGGGAGAGAGCGAATTCTCATGGCCTGGTTACGGATGTAGTCAAGTTCATCAAATCATCAGTTCCCCCATTTTTCAAGATTCAAGAAGGGTTTATCTAAGAAGTCACTTTCTGCAATCAATCTGTCAATCTTCCCTTGACCTTGGAAGCATGGTCAAATTCTTGATGCAATCCAGATTCAACCTAGTTCCAACTCTGTTAGATTGCCCGTTTCCTTTTATCTTGCCCCTAGCACACTATAGTAGTGGTTTGTCACAACATGCAGACACTGGGGCATAGATATACCCTATGTAGAGGAATTGAAGTTGATCATGAGCATTACATCTAGGATCCATTGTCTAGTCTGAAGTCACTGACTTTCCTAGTCAATAGAATTTCTCAGTTCTCCTAATCTTGTTGATGAAGAAAATCCAATGTGATCACTCACTTGTTAGGATTTGGTCACCGAATTCTCTGAAGGACCACTTCAAATCCTTTGCTCCTCGTGCCTACTTTGGGGCCATGGTTCATTCATCTTTCAAAATTGACACAACAATGTTGCAAAGCCCTGAGCTTTTTCGTGAGCCTAGATTAAGGGCCAAACCCATGTCACATTTCATCACTGCTTGACTGTTCTACCAATTTGGTCTACCATAGTGCACAGTCAAAGAACTTAGTTGACCAGATGTCCCTCAACCATTTAACACCAAGGTCAATCAATAAAATCACTTTGGTTAGAGACTATCAAGCTCCCCTTATTCTTGTCCAAAATCCTCGCTAGAGTTTCTTTTAATCCAAAATCCAACAACACTAATGTTGGCTGAAGAAAATCATCACTTTCAAATTATATGGAACCCTTCCAAGGGAGCAACCAAGTCATCACTATCATGCTGAAATTGAGTCAAACTTGCAATACCAGGTCATAAATGACAAATTTCAAATCTAGGTATCATGCCAGCAAAGTCCATGACACCATTTCCATTGATGCCATGTTTTATGCCTTCACCAACAAAGCAGGGGCAAAAACCTTAGAAAAATATCAAAGAATTCACCTTCATTTCAAATATGTCGAGCACTCTATAGGTTCAAAGTCAAGAGACTTCCAAGATGGGTCAGATTTCAACCCTAAATGTTCAAAGTCAACAAAGACTTCTTGTGTGGGTCACTTTCGAGCATCCTAAAGGTTCATAGCAACAAAGTTACTTAAGAGGATATTCTAGTTTCCATTCCCGAAGGTTCATAGCCGTAGAGCTTCCAAGAAGGATATTCCAATTTTCAATCCCAAAGGTCCAAAGCTGGTAGGAACTTCAAAGATGAGTCATTCAGTATCACCCTAAAAGTGACCTTCTGAGTTTTTGCACTTTTCATAATCAAATGTAGAGCCCTAGCTCATCCAAAGTTTAAATCAATCTCAGCCTATTAGTGACTCAAATGTAGAGCCCTAGCTCATTCAAAGATCAAGTCAATCTCAGCCTATAAGTAAATGCAGAGCCCTAGCTCATCCAAAGTTCAAATCAATCTCAGCCTATTAGTGAATCAAATATAGAGCCCTAGCTCATTCAAAGATCAAGTCAATCTCAGTCTATAAGTGAATCAAATGTAGAGCCCTAGCTTATATTAGAAAATCAATCTCAGAATCTCAATCAAAAGAACCTCAGTTCAATTAAAGAAAAGACAGCAAGTCCTCCATCCAAACAAATCAAAGCCGAGCCCATGCTCATGCAATCAGTCTTGTATTCACAGCCTAGCTCTATACAAGAAGAGGTTTCAAACCTACAAATCAGTCTTGTATTCACAGCCTAGCTTCATACAAGAAGAGGTTCCAAGCCTGCAAACCAGCCTTGTATTCACAGCCTAGCTCCATATAAGAAGAAGTTCCAAGCCTACAAATCAGTCTTGTATTCACAGCCTAGCTTCGTACAAGAAGAGGTTCTAAGCCTACAAACCAGCCTTGTATTCACAGCCTAGCTTCATACAAGAATAAACCTAGAAATGGATCAAGTCAGGTTCAAGCCCAAGCATACCTTGCATCATGAGTCTTACCTCAGCAAGAAGAGGTTCCCAGCCTACAAATGAGCCTTGTATTCACAGCCTAACTTCATATAAGAAGAACAATCATCAATTTTCCAAGAAGAGCAAACCTTCTTGCCAGTCGAACTACGTTCTAGGCTTAATATCTAGGACACCCTTAGAATACGCAGGCAGTTTAGGACAAATTATCCTAAGTACAGCCCAATAAGCAATCTCACTTATATAAAAAATATGGTTCTTTTGTCTTTAGCCTTTAATTGGTAACAATCTTGACTAAAGATGGACATCTGTAAGCACCCCATTTTTGTTATCCCCAGCATAAGTGAATCCATATGACAAGTTTCTGATTTTTAATCCAAAGGTTTATAATTCTTTAATGAACCCCACAGTAGGGTCATAGGCTATTACCTACTTGGATGTATAGGTCATGAAATTATCTTCGAAATGAGATTGGAATCATCTAATTCTGACATCAAACAAGGAAGATATCACAGTTTGAAAATACAAGGGCATTTACATAATTATCATATGATGCATGCATTATCATTTGAACTTCAAATCATCATATCTTGGTCATCCGATATCGAAATCATATGATTGAAGTACCAATATTTTTCATTTTTAGTCCTTTTCAAAGTGGACGTGAAAAATCCCGGGTAGAGGTCACCGGTGGGTCCCATGTAAGCTTTCATACAAAATTATTGATAGAACTTCAAAGCTTCATATCTTTGCCATTCTATGTCCGATTCAGATGATTCAAATGCCATTATTCTTCATTTGTGGCGTTCTACAAAGTGGACATGAAAAATTCGGTACAGAAGTCTCCGAAGAGTCCCATGCAAAATTACATATGAAAATGATTGTTTAATCTTTGAAAATTCATATTTTGGTCACCCCACATCCAAATCAGGTGATTTCGGTTTCAATTTATTCCATTTTTAGTACTCTATAAAGTGGACATAAAGCATTTCAGACAGAAGTCTCTGAAGGATCCCATGCAGAATGGTTAGCCAAATTATTGATAATTGGCCTGTTGAAACTTCAGAAATTCATAAGTTGACCATTTTATTTTCAAATGAGGTGATTCAAGTTCCAATATTCTTCATTTTTAGTGTTCTACAAAGTGAACGTAGAAAATTTGGAATAGAGGCTATCAAAAAATTTCATACGGAATGGCGATGAAAATGGCTTATGAAATAATAGAAAAAACCAATCTTGACCCAAACTCAGCTTAACCACATATGACTATAACAATCAATTTAGGCCAACCCAACCCTTGGGTTAACTTTAAACCAGGCTAAACAATAGAACCCGATTCCCCATATGTCATATTTTTTTATGACAAAATAAGAAAGAAAAGATCATGGCCAGCCACGGGTTTTCAAAGAGAAGCAAGGGATATGCACTGTGGGGTTTTAGGAGGGAAAGAAATCCATGTTTTTATTTTAAAAAAGGAAAGAAAATATTGGGGCATGTGTCATGGTTTAAGAAGGAAAGATAGTGAGATAGAGATCTCGCTGGAGGAACATGGGGTGCTAATTTTAAGAAGAGAAAGAAATATGAGAGAGATTGGTCATTGGAATCAAATTTGGAAACAGACAAATCCGATGGGGAAGAGATTAGAAATTAATAATTAAAGAAGAGTGAGAGAATAAATGGGATTTAGGGAGGAAAATAGAGATTGGAAAGAATAGAAAATGGAAAGAAAAGATATTTCGGTGGGCCTAGTTTATGGAAAAAGAGTGAGAGAGAGTTGGCATGAGAATCTTTTGGGGAATGAAATAATAAAAGGGGGGATGGCTAAACACGTTGAAAAAGAGGAGGTAAGCTGGAGAGAGGGAGATGAAGGCAGAAGATGATGAAGAAGAAGAAGAGTAAAGGAGAGGGGGAGGGACTTAGGTAAGCCGCCCCTCCTCTAGCTTTTCTTTTCTTTCTTTTGTTACCTGTAACCACAAACCACTCCAGCCACATCACTGAACCGCAAGCCACACTTGTCCTTCCTCCTTTGCTGCAAACTGATAAGCCTCAACCCATTTTTCCAACACCTACCCACTCCACTACACCGTTAACCACCTAATCAAACCCTTCATATAGCTTACTCACCCCCACCTATCACCATTATTTCAACCATCTTCAACATCTGTTCAGTCCATCACAACCCTATGTAGAACCCAACTCCCTACTGTCCCATACTCTCCACGTAACCTGCTGCAACCACTTACCTCCTCGTTAACCAAATCCAACCCTTGATCTGTCCCTTCATCATTTATCCAATTATAGTCCTTTGATCTCCCATCAATCCTCTGATCCCATTTGCTTTAATTTAATGTGAAATCTGATGTGAATGTGTTTGAGTTTCATATCTAAAAATTGATCCAAATGCTTTAATTTCATGTGATCAAAATTTGATTCGAATGAGTTTGAATTTGATTAAGATTAATTTTTAGAATTCAATATATTTTTGATTAAATTTGATTGGTTGGGTGATGATCCTATTTTGATAATGAGATAAAGTATGGACCATGGGACGATAATTTTATTTTGATTGTGATGAAATTGAATTGATCCCATCGATTAGGTGAATATGTGATGGAAATTGAATTGATCCCATCGTAATGAAATTGAATTGATTCCATTGAATATGTGAATTTTGATGAAATTGAATTGATCCCATCGATCATATGAATTTTGATGAATTTGATCCGATCATATGAATTTGTAATTGAATTGATCAGATCATATGGAATTTTGATTGATCCGATCATATGATTTTTGATGAAATTGAATTTGAGCCGATTGTGGAATATTGTGATGAAATTATAATTGATCCGATCATATGGAATTTTAATTGATCCAATTATGGCATTATGATAAAAATTGATTCGATTATGACATTATGATAAAAATTGATTCGATTATGGTATTATGATGAAAATTGATCCGATTATGACATTATGATGAAAATTGTTCCGATTATGACATTATGATGAAAATTGATCCGATCATATGAAATTTTGATGGAATTAAAATTGATCCGATCATATGCTTGGAATGATATGATTAAAATTGAACCATTGATCTCAGAATTTGATAAAATTGGATCATTGATCTTGGAGTTTTGATTTGATCCGTTGATCATATTTTACCTTGATTTGAGTAATCTGTATGATTAAATTATTTAATTTGAGTAATCTGAACTGTTAGATTGTCATAAAAAATGATGTAAATGGATATGAACGGTTAGATTATCATGATAAACGATCTGAACCGTTAGATTATCTTTGGGAGTGAGTGGAATAAATTCTTAATATTGTGTTTTAGAAGAATTTAAGCTATTGGATCTTGATCATAACTGATTTAAAAGAATTTGAACCAATGGATCTTAGTTTGATTATGATTATATCTTGACATGAGATCTGAGCCGTTGATTTTGAATATTTTAATGAAATTTAAGAATTTGATCTTGATATATTATTGAAGAGATAAAAAGATATCTAACCATTGATCAAGGATCTGATCTTGAGATATTTAGAGATTCACATTAGATCCCAACCATAGATCTTGAGAATCTCATCTGAGACACATTGAGACATAATTTGATTGGAAATAATACATGAGATGCCATTTTATTTGTCTTCTATATCTTGATGAATGCTCTCACATTTTTGCAGCTATAATGATTCACATGCTTTCTTGCCATACATGAGATGATATATATTGTTTGTTTCCATATTTGAATGATATTTTCTATTTTGGTAATAATTTAATTTATGCAACACCCTATTTGAACTGCCATATATACACACTCTTGAAGACAATCTAGGCGTGGGGACGTACATTTAGGCACCCATATTCTTGGGAAGGGTATAATGAAAAATAATAAAAAATTTAACAAAGAAAGAGAATACTTTGTCAAACCTTCCAAAATTAAAACTTAAGATAAAAGGGTAGCTCAGGACGATTTTCGCCCCTCAGTAAACCCTAAACCTAGAATAGGTTCTCAATCCTAAACCTAGAACATGTTTTAAATCCTAAACCTAGAATAGGTTCTAAATCCTTAACCTAGAACAGGTTATTTCAGCTATTTTCGAAATACGTAGATTCTGATTCCTAGGGCAAACCCTAGGATACGTAGGTTATTTGGGAGAAACTCAAATTCGGATCCATACCTTAGTCCACTCGGACTATCCTTAGATCCACTAGGATATCTATCCATATTCCAACTCAGAAAGGGTTATCCACATTTTGAACCAAATAGGGTTATCCATATTTTGATCCAGAAAGGGTTATCTATTCTTAGTTCTACTAGGACTATCTATATCAGTTCCACTAGGACTATCTATCAGTTCATATGGACTATCTAGATACTAACCTATAGGGTTTCTCATCCTTTCAAGCACAAACTTCAACTTGAACAATGAACTTAATCATGCACAAGCATAAATCACAACCATAAACTTTAATCACACCTAAACTACGATGGTGAACCTGATTTTTGGAATAATTTCGTGATACGTAGGCAATCTGATCGATACAGATTCGGTTCAATGATATCAAGCCACTTGGTTTGATTCGGTTTAATAGATAGAGTTTAGTATAGGAAAGGCATAGGAGACCGATTTCGATCGGGCAGCTTGGGTGCCTAACCCCTTCCCATAATCGTAACCTGATGCTTACCCAATCTCTGATGGATCAAAAATCCAATCTAAGGGTCATGAGTCAATTGAAGTCTTACCTTAGGGTGAGATTTTACATTTCTAAGGTCCTAGACCTTAATTTAGGTGGCGAATTCCAAAAACAATTTCTCTTTGTCCTCACACCTAGTCTCGTGGTCCTTCTTTACACGGTTGGTTCACTTGATCCAACAATGATGGGAAGACCTGGCATGACACGGTTAGACTGGGTTAGTGGAGTGTGGGTCTTATAGTAACAGTCGATGGTCTTAAATGGCTTGCTGGGAAATCCATCCTTACATGACTTCAGCTTGTTGTTGATGGCCACAATGGCCACCTTCTCTGATGGTGGTTCTAATCGTTTCTTCTCGGTTGTAGTTGCCAACTTACCCTTCTTTAATGCCATCTCTAAGTTTGTAGCCTATTTTGCAAGTGCATACTTGTCGCAACGGACCCGGAGGTCCGGTAGACTCTGAGGTTGCTTTTTGTGCAATGACTTCTTTATGTTAGGGTCTATGACTGCTCCTAAGAGGGTTGTAAACTTTACTTCATTGGTTATGCTTTTAATGCTAAGAGCTTTAAGGTTGAAACGATTCAAGGAGTTTCGAAGAGATTAATCAAGTTTTTGCTTGACATATAGCAGGTTAACTACTGTCTTTCTCGGACCTGCTTGGGTCTAGAAATGCTCAAAAAATAGATCACTTAATTGATTAAAGTTATGGATAGAATGAATGGGTAGGTTGTTGAACCAAAGCCGTCCAGGACCTTGGAGGGTGGATGGAAAGGCTCTACATAGAATAGGACCTGGGTGGTTGTACAGGAGCATGCTAGTTGAGAAATGGTCCAGATGTGCTTAGGGATCAGTAGTCCCATCATGTATTTAGCTTAGGCATGGTAAAATGCTTTGGTAAGGGAGTTTTCATGAGCTCTGGTGCCAATGCCATGTTTGCATGGTATTCCTTCTTTTGACTAACAGTGTAGAATCCAATCATTCCTTTCGTGACTTTTCGCAACTGAGATTGGAGAGCCTTATCATTTCTTTAAAGGCTACAGTCTAGGGATTTGCTCCTGCTGCTACTTAAGGAATTGGTTATTGCAAAATTACTGGCATGGTTTGAACGACCTATGGCATTGGTACATTTTGGGTGACTTGTACAGTTGTTGGAATTTGAGCGACTTGTGGTATGACGGGGGGAACTCCTGTGGCTATTTTTAGGGCCACTGCTGCTGCTACATTGATTGCTATCACATCTTCATGTGCCTGAGTTACAGCTAATTCAGCCATAACTCGCCCTGCTATAAGCTTTTCGGTGGTTTCTCTTTCCTCCACAAGTCGCTCTGCGGCTGCTCTTTCAGCTCTGGAAGCATTTAGGCATGCTTGGACACTTGCATTGTAAGACCCATGCCCAAATTTTAGTCTCGAGTTGTAAATTTTGGCTTGTAATAGGTCTTACCATGATGAACGGATCGGACCAACGTTACCAAAGTGGGCAAGACATAATGGAGGGAAGGTAGACTCGATCTAACACCATGCAAAGGAGTTTACACTCCATTTTTATCATGCAGATGGAGAGTGCTGTTGTGATGAAATGACGTCAGGCTGTGCATCAGCTGCACGTAGCCGATGGGCTGGTTTTTGGTCTGGAAGCCTCGGGCTTGACCATGACCTGAATACTTAGTCTACCAAGGACTAAACGAAGGGATTTTTGTCTATGTTTGACCATGGTTGATTGTCAACCTAACAACGGACCACAAGGATGGACCGAAGACCATCTTTCCAACAGTTTGGGTTAGTCTTTCATCAACCAACCGCGGGACCTACCAAAAGAGATTGGGTTTTTACCAATCATGGAAAGCTTATCAGGTACGTGCTTGAGAAAGAAAATAGTGGGGGAAGATCTTCCCATTTACCTTTATGGGATCCTCAAGATCCCAATGGTTACCAAAACCCAATGCCAACCTTGGTAGAATATTCGCTACTCTATCCTCATAGCAAACCTAAGACTAACCGAGAGGAAGAGAGGAGAAAGGAGGTTTGACGCATTTTGGGAAGAAGGAAGAATCTGAGAAGGGAAAGAAGAACAGAAGGAAGAAAAGAGGCTTGGTTGAGCCTCAAAATCGTATGTTTGATGGAACCTTGAAGGAGAGCGACTACAGGTAAGGTTCTATGTCTCTTTTGATACCTTGAATCCATAAAACCTAGAGAAACTATATCTCTAATGGTACTTTGAAAGAGATCCTCATACACCAATGATGGTGAGCACCCAAGTGCTTATTTGGGTATTAGATCAGATTAGTAATGATCCCAAGATCGTAGAAATGATAATAAAAAAAAGATAAAACTATTTCTAAACAGATCAAAGCATCCTATGTTATTCAAGGATGACTAAGAATGACTCTAGATGGATTAAAACCAAGAAACCCTAGCGACATAATGGTTAGAACTCGGATTCGATGGATTCTAAATCAGATTTAGTATTTTGGATATGGGTTGAATCAAAACGGTATCCATAACATGATGTAGACAGGGATTCCTAAGCCCAAACTCCTTAATCACACTTGGAAAAATCCAAGCAATGCCTCCATGTAAGACCCGCACGCCACAAACCGAGTCTAACATTACGTTTTCGTGTGGTGACCGATCTTTCCTACCATAATCGGCTCAAGTGAACCAATTGTATGAAGAAAACCACAAGATGAGGTAAGCCACAAGTGAAATTTAGTTGTTGTGGTTGACTGTTTAAGTTTGTGTCGAAGCAACCAGTTAAAAACAAAAAACCAATAAATTTTAGACCTATGGTGGCAGTTTTGAGGGCTACGATCACACCTATGGTCGACCGTAGGACCTATGGTCGCATGTTTTGGTGGTATGGTCGACGGTTTATGCGATCGTATGATCAATCGTACGAAGCCAGAACCGACTCTGTGTTTAGGAAACTTTCCTAATTTGAGGAGGACTCTTTCCAAATTAAAAGAGGACTCTATATGGAGGTTTTCCTCTATATAAGGGACGTTCCTTAGCCTCTCTCACTCTTTTAGAACCCAAATTGAAACTCCAAACCTAAGAGAGAAAGAGAAAGAGAGAGAGGAAGAAAAAGAGAGGAAAACTTAGAGAAGGATTTTGTAGAGGAGAATTATATTCCTACATCAAACTTAAGGAATGAACCTATCTTTGTAAAGCTAGATCAGATAGGATAGGTTCCTTTTCATCAAGTTGAGGTATTGAATCTAATGTAACGATTTCGGTTATGGAATTTCTAAGCAAAACCATGAGAGAATAGGTCAGGGATAATTGACAAGGATAAACTGTGATCAAAGGCCATAGAATGATCTTAGGGTGAATCCCATTAATGATCCATGAAGAGAAACTCATATGAGAAAAATTAACTTGACTACGTATGGTCGTAGCTATGGTCGACCATAGGATGAGAAAAGTATCGACCACATCCATTCGGGAAGAATTCAGGAAACATTCGGTCTCAGGTACGATCGCATGTAATGTGACCATAGGGTATCGACCGTATGTCCTACAGTGGCATATATTGCGACCGTAGCATCGATCATAGGATCGACCATAGGATAACAGCAAGTATATTTTGAGACCAAACAAGGTTTTTGACTACTGTAACTTGATAAACTTGAATTCTAACTTAAATACATTAATTTTTTTAGGTTCCTAATAGATTCAAAGTGACTTCCAAAGCTTGGGAGAGGAACAAACATCAATCAAAGGTGAGGGAACAAAACCTAAACTAATTGGCTAATAACAAGCTGTTTTACTTATTGAGTCCAATGCTATGATTGATTCTATGCTTGTATGCTTGTAGTGTGCATCTCATGTCATCTAATATTCCTGTTATTTCTGCTCATGAATATTTATTTATGTCTATTTATAATATGATGATGATGATAATGCTAGGAATAGGCATGTGATTGTATGTGTGTGGTTAGTGTGTTGGATGCGAGTGGAGCATCAGGGGGAGGACATGCCATGGTGGTCTCTGACCTAGTCACCAGACTCTAGTTCTATCTCTACTTAAGTTTTGCCCACTAACATCGTCGTATTACCATTACTTTAGCAGAAATATTACGCATAGGGCATCAGGGGAGGTGGTCTCGGATCATGTAGTTTCTGACTCTATCGAGGGGCCTTAGCTCTATCTCTATGGACGCATTGAGGGATGCTGGGGTGAGGCCTTGGATACACTGTATGAGATTAGGATTGGTTAGTTGCAATCCTAATTTGCAAGCCCTCGCCAATAGGGGCTTACGTGTTGGTATGGGTATGGCATCAGGAAAAGTGTTGGCGGTGTTTGATCCGGACACTTTAGCTCTATCTTTATTCCATGGTGGGTGCATGTGGGATGGCAATGGTGTTTGATTCATTGGACGGATTCACACACTTGTCTCTAGAGGTGCGGGGGCCACCAAAGCTTTCTATAGCACATCGCAAACTTAAAAATCAGACCAAAGATATGAATTGAATGCATGCATATGTTTGTTGCATTATTTTGTTCACTCACTGAGCTCAAGTTGGAGAGCTAACCCTCGCGCGTGCAATTCTTTTAGTTTTTGATGTTGGAGGTGTTACGGTTGAAGATTATATGAATACGACAACGTGTGGATATGCAGCGGCTATGGATGTGCAAGTTGTGGAAGACGAATATGGCTCATCAGGCTAGTGTTTCAATTATATTTATGCTTAGTGGTTAACTTTATAATGTGATACTTGTAATCAGTATTAATATGTTTTGGTTACTTGAAGATAATTTGTTAAATATTTAATTATCACCGTAGACTCTTAGTTCATTATTAATAAAACTTCCACTATTTATTTATTTACTCTGATTATTATTGTGGAATGTGTTTTAGTTTAACATGGTTGGCATAGCCTATACGAGATCCTAGTTTGAATCGTTGGTTCTCATGACGGTTCATCACACCACTAGTTAGTCCAAAATTGGGGTGTGACATTCCATGTTGAAATCATAGAATTCCAGTCATGTTAAGTCGTGCGGCCGCAGAAACCTGACGCACGACTTACTAATCGTAACGTGCGGTCGATGCCATTAGCTGCACATGATTTTTATGTCGGATCTAGGCCAAACTTGGCTAGTTGCTATGAATTATTTTAGACTACTTATGGGCTTGGAATCCCAAAATAATGATTATGGATATGTTTTCTCTATTATTTCAAATGTTAACTGATGAAACGGATTTTATACTTGCTGTTCACCCTTAGTAACGTTTGGAACCTTTAGACAGCAAGTGTATTATGTCAAAACTAGACTATCAGACCACTAGGAGCTATTATTAATTAATAGGATGTTATGTTCAAGAAACGATAAAGACATATAATGAACGAGGGAATTAATAACTACTATTTTAGTGTTGTTAAAGGTACAAGAGAACTTAAGGAAGCTATTCGAAGCCGTACTCGGTAGTATTTTTTGTTTACCATCTATGGCAAGGGAATTAGACCTTTGTTTGTATGAACATGATATTATAATGCTGTATGAGATTGATAACATGCTTGTGTAATAATATGTCATCTAATATAATGTTTTGCTTGCTCATGCATTTGCATCCTTGCATTTGAGATCAACAGTACAGGTAGGGATTAGAGGGTAAGTGGAATGGGACACTCCTACCTTTTTACAAAAGTGATTGATCTATGATTGATTCATGATGTCTGGTTAAGTCGGTAAGGAGGAAGATGGGTGGAATGGGAAGCTTGCACCATTTCTTACTAGCTCTGCTTTGCATTGATCATATGTAACTTAGCGAACTCATGATGTCCTATGTGGGGGCTCGGACGGGTTCAGAAGCTTGGTGACATTACGGTCTAGTAATACTAATTAGGGAGACATGGTTAGTCAAACATTAATCACCTGTATAACTGTACCCCTAGCTATTAGGGGGTTATGTAATGGCATGGGTTCAACAAAGGGTGGTATGAACATAGCTACAATGCTCCCCATACCCGATGTAGTGTGGATGGACAGGCAAGTCGATTACTGGGATTATCACCTCCTAAAGTGCCACAAGGTGGATTTGGGATGAGTTTTGATCAGTGTGGACCAGAATGACGGACCCATATGTGTGGAATGTTGCTGTACGCTGAGTAAGGCGGCATCATTTTGATGGGGATGACCTATGCAGACTAGAGACTCCATGTGTGTTGTCCTAAGCTAGCACTTACAGTTATCATACCTAACCATAGTTGATAGCTACATGCATTTTGTATGTTGCATGTCTGATTTCCTTACTAAGTTCGGTGGTTGAGCTTACCCTGTGTTCCCATAATATTTTAATTGATGCAGATGAAATCATTAGTGACAATATTGATACTCCAAGGTACTGTCCATCCAGTGTGGATGTTGATGGTAATAGCGACGAAGATGTCCATAGTTCCTGTTGCAAGTGCGACGACTGTGTCTATGGATAAGCGTGAACATTCTTTCATAATACTATTAGTGTTTAAATAAACTATTTAATTGGGGACATGTTTTCTAAATCTTTCAAATAATACTTAAGCCCTTGAAAACACTTTTAATTGGAATAATATTTGAATATTACTTTCATAAAGGGTAGATGTCAAATACTTTTGACTTGAGTTAAAACTTCTACTGATTTAATTGGAAATATATGTATTGTTTTCTTTAATTACTCCGAGCAGGTTGATTTTTACCTTGTGTGGGTAGCGTTATGGATTTATGGTTGTGTATCCTACGAAATGTGATCCTGGAAGGGTATTTTTTATGCCTTAATAGGATGAGAAAATCCCATTACATTCCATAGTACCGATACATTGGGAACGGGGTGTGACATGCATGGATAAACACTGAGTCATGAAAGTGGTGATAGGTTACTCTTTTCCCCAATCTTTCACACACTGGATGATTTGGATGTTCTTCTCCAAGTTTGTCATGTACAGACCTCTCAATTCTGTCATGAACTGAGATATGATTGGACCTAGAATGCTTCGTAGAACTGCTGGAGGAGGAATTTGATGGGCTTCTACCTCGTTCATGGATGGGGGAAACCACCGGGTGTATAAATGGTTCTTTGGCCCTACCATGATGATGGTGACTGCGATAAGATCTTCCTGAGTATACTGGACCTTGAGGTTAGCTTGATCGACCAACTTTTTGGATCGAGGGATGTGATTTTTTTGGACGGTGTGTTAGAACTTGGTTGGCAGGATTCGCTCCAGCTGGCATAATCATCTGTTTGACTTCTGCCAACTACTTGTTGAAAAGTTGAATATATTCCTCCACGACTAAAATTCAGATTAGTGGAAGCTCTACTGGAGGAATGCCAGGAACCAACAATTGTACCGTAGTTGGTGGTGGATTTTGCCTTTTACCTTGGTTAACCTCTTGGCCATCAGGGTTGGCGTCTTATTGGAAAACATTATTGCTACGGAGGGTAACCATTTTGGAATAGGTTTGGATGATACTTTCAAGAAGAGAAAGTGAAAATACTCAAACTAGGTCCCATGATGGGCTCCAATCTATTGATGCTGAAAGCTGTTCAGTCTGACTTAGATGCCACATCAGTAGAGTTCTCTAAAGCTTAAGTGAGTTATTCAACACGTTCTGAGTGAGCCACACTAATAAATGAATTGCTCTCTACTATTTCCGACTTGAATGATAGGATCATGAGATAATAGAAAGAATGCATATAGAGATGGACTGGGTAGTTCGATGGCTACTCTGATGCTTAAGTCAGTTCTCAGATCAAGCAGAATGAATTGCTTAATGGGTTGGCACTTCTTAGAATGTGGGGCAAGGTTTGAGTTTATAGGTGTAGTGGTTGTGGAGAATTGAACTTACCTTTCCTTATGAGTCATGGTGCTTTTATCGATGTCTGGACAATTGATCAGAGTGGCTTGTAGTGGTGTAATGGTTGTGGGTGGTTACAAAACCATCGCAGTAGCTTTTTGCTGTTGGATAGAGATCCAACGGCAGGATGAGACGTAAGAGTGATGATCGTAGTCTACCGCATCTGGTGCACGACTGTCAGTTATGGAGATTGATCGAGGAGTGTTCCTTTGCATGTATAGAACTGCTCGTGGAATGCGGCCATGACACATGTTATACACATGTCAGCATTTGAGATACTTTGCATGACTAATGTTGGTCTATGTTGGTCTGATTCAGAATGTAGAGACTACCTTTTTTTTTTTTGTATTAATTCTCTAGCTTGGAGGGTCTAGTGTGAAGTGTGCGGCTCCTGTGGTGCAAGGATCCCAAGTGCAAATGTTAAAATTGAAGTAGAATGGGTTGTCCAGGAGTTTTGAGGGTGATCAGATTGGTAGCATTGTTAAGGTGGCTTTTTGTGCAATGATCACTCATTTGTGGATGAAGATAATTTAAAATTTTCTGTAATAAGGTGCAGCCTCTTTGCATAGTTATAGAGGATGCCAAAATGGCTTCCCTATTGCTAAGGGGTAAGGGAATAACATGGAATTATTGGCTGGATGAACAGGCCTGTTATTGGGCTAGTGTGTTGTACATGTGTTCGGCTTGAAAGCCTTTCTTTTTGTACATTCCTCTCCCCCTCCACCCCTCCACCCTTCCACCCCTCCACCGCTACAAAATAAAATACTAATAAAGAACATTAAAGGATAAACATCCATGCATTCCCATATAGAAAAAGGGGAAAATACTCCACATTCGGTATTACCATCAATAGATAATCAAACATCAAACCAAAAAAAATTAAATAAAACAATATCTAGGGCATTGTTAACGGGTGTCCCTAACAAATGTTGGGACACTGGAATATAGGGTTGTCAACATACAAATGACATGTCAAAGTTACTGGTTGCACAGGTGATTTGGCAGTGTACTAGAAGATTATAGAGTATAAGATAGCTAGTGAGTTTATTGGGTCTGGCCATTGAGTTGCCTTGGTTTTGATACATTATTGAATTGATCATCCTCTACAAGCATGCAGAAATGTTTTGAGGCCAAAATATAAGTTTTCCAACGCGTGGGAGCCTCACGACAGATGTGGAAATGGATTTGTTGCAAAATTCCATGTTTAGATTGAAACTTTTCACTTTGAGGCAGGTTTTGATGGCTCCCACATTAGTTTTATGTGAATCTCTGAAAATAAAACAAGTTAAGCATCGAGTTATCTTTACAACACACTTTGTAGAACTCAATTTCAATGTTGTACGGAGGAGCTACGATCAGTTTTGCGAAGGACGCGTCAAGAAGTCACAAAAAAAATCAGTTTTCAAAGCCTTGAGTGAAAAGTGAATTACAGTTGTTGTGCGTCATTACTTTAAAGTAATTTTGTCCTTCATTGAAAATAAAAATAAACTGGAGGCGGCTATATGTTATTTCAAGAACTTTTGAAAAAGTAGATTGCATGATGGATATTAAGCCACGTCTTATCAGTGCAGATCGGATAGTTGAAAGCCCCGCCAGGTGACGTCTCTGATGATGCGGAATATCCTCCCGAAACTCATCTAATTGGACAGAGCACTTTATTATAATATATAGTGATGCATAAAGCAGTATTCAAGCCGGTATTATGTGTGCACGGATCCACATCAACTCCTGCCTAGGTTTGGGCGGCCCAGATGGATGGCCGCCATGTGACACTCGGAGGGATCCGAGCCCTTCATCCGAGCCGACCCCCAGTCAACTCAGCTTGTCGACTGGGTGGTCCGCTCGGATGAAGGGCTCGGATCCCTCCGAGTGCCACATGGCGGCCATCCATCTGGACCGCCCAGTCTCCCGCCCAAACCCAAGCGGAAGACAATTTCTGTTCATGTGTGCACACAATACAACAGCAAAAATTCTATTTCCATGCACAATATTTAACCCTCTTTTCCGAATCTCTGTGAGTGCGATCTTTCATATCAAAGGGCCGATAACCCCTTTTTCAAGCAAGATCCGATAGTCGAGAACCTAGTCGACAGCGCATAACATGACGAATTGTCACAGAATCGCATCCAATGCAATCTGAGCCATCAATCATGATGCATTATTCCTTGATTAAGCGGCAAGAATTACTTAGATTATTTTGAGGGCTATATAAATCCAAATTTAGCCTAGTTTTTTTCTACCATTTTTCTGATTCAATTTAGAACGTCCCTGTAGAGTCAGAAGGAGGAAAAAAATTAAGAGTATAATGTAGGTTTTTGAGAGAAAGACTATTCTTGGTTCTATGATGCTTTTCGTGATGATTTAAATACATTCAATGTTGATTTTTGGCATCACTGAAGCTGTATGGCGGAGTAGCATTGGTTGAGGTAACCCTTGTGCATAGTTTTATCTTTTTATCAGTCTAGGGTGTGGTTGATGTGAAAATCCTAGTCCGTTGATGTAATTGAGGGAGGGAGACATTATTATCATTCCTTAATCATATCGTAATCACCTTCGATGTTGCGGCGTGACAGGGTTTGGGGTTGTTTCCCTCGCTCCTAGTTGTGGCAAGGACAGAAGCATGAATTTGTTCTTGGACTATTGCATCTGTAAAAATATTTAGTTGAAGTGTATAGAATAAATATGAAGCCCTATTAGGGCATTACTCTGTTGACTAGCCTTTTATATATGTTTTTTTTTTTTTTTTTTTTTTTTTTTTTTTTACATATTGGTATGTGTGTGTGTGTGTGTAGAGTGGGTGTGTACTTCCTTGTAGAACTAACTGTTCTTTGGTTGTGAGGTGGGTGTGCATGCAATTGTGTGTGGCTGGTATAATTGGGATTACCCCAGCTAGTTTATAGTTGCCTTGCAGAGAAGGTTTTTGGATACATTGATTCACCCCCTCTTAGTATTATCCTAAAAATATCAACAAAGTATGATGATTTCCCACAGAAGAGGAACCCTATGTTTAGCAGAGAACTTGGCTAGAGCGTCAACCATTGGGTTTCCTTTTCTATAACAAAAAGTGATCTTTTCTTACCAAAAAATTCAAAAAAAAACAATAAATGATCTCTCATATGCTATAAAAAAGAGGAAAGACTTAAAATACAATCATTGTTGTAAAAATGGCTGTGGAATTGTCATTGTAAGACCCGTACACTATGAACCTGGTATAACCTTACATTCTTGTATTGTGACAGGTCTTCCCATCATAGTCGGCTCAAACGAACCAACCGTATGAAAAAACCACAAAGTCAGGTGAACAAACCAGTCAAAACAGTCAAACTAGTAAATTTGGTTTGTGTGGTCGACCACACAATAGATCACACATTAGACCACACAATGTGTGGTCGACTATTTTGGTTTGTGTGGTCGACAGATTCTGTGACCACAAAGTCGACCTCACAAATCCAGATCTAACTCTGAGATTTGAAAACTTTTCAAAATTAAGGGGATCTCTTTCCTAGTTAAGAGAGGACTCTATATGAAGGTTTTCCCTCTATATAGAGGACATCTCTTAGACTCTCACTCTTTTAGAATCAAATCTAAACCTTAAATCTAAGAGAGAAGGAGAAGGAGAAGCAAACTTAGAGAAGAAGTTGCAGAAGAACTTGCTATTCCTCTCTGCAGTAAGGGACAAAGGTAAAAAATCTAATCCTGTAGATGTAAGTTGATTAGGATCGATCTCCTATCGAGTTGAGGAGCTGGACCCAGTGTTGAGATTGAGATCATGTAATTTCTCAATTAATCTCAAAGAGAAACCATGGAAATAGGTTAGGGATAAATTATTGATGGGAAACCCATGAATAAGGCCATAGAATGACCCTAGGAGGTGTTCCAAGGATGAACCAAGGATTTGACTGAGAAAGACCTAAGAACACAACTAGCAGATTATGTGATCACTTCACTGGTCGACTACAGAATGACCAGTGAGTTGACCACAAGCTCTCGAAAAGTTATCCAGGGTTGTGTGGTCGCAGTAGTGGATGCATGATGTGTGACCACACAATTGCAGAAAGCCCATTTTGAGGCCAAACTTGGTGTTAGATTATTGTAACCTAATACCATCAAACCCTAATCTAAATTCATGAATTTCCTAGGTTGTCAACTAGTACAAGTGAATTTTTAAAACTTGGAAGAGAGTTAATACTACAATCAATGGTGAGGGAACAAGTCTTAAACTAATTAGTTAATAACAAGCTATCCTTTCTTTTTATTTTCTGCTATCTAATATGAAGCTATGCTTTGTATGATTGTTTGTGCATCTCACATGTCATCCAATACTTATATATATATATATATATATATATATATATATATATATATATATATATATATATATATATATTATTGTTCTTATTGGATATGATGGTGATGATAGAAATAGGCATGTGCTCATGTATAGTTGATGTGTTAGATTGGGTGGAGTATTAGGAGGAGTGTAGCAGTGTGTGATCCATGAGGCTCTAGCTCTATCTCTATTCTGTTCACCAACATTGACATCGTTGTATCGTTGTTACCTTAGCGGAACTAGTACGTCGTAGGGCATTAGGGGGTGTTCTCGGACTGCATGGTCTTTGACTCTATCAAGGAGCCCTAACTCTATCTCTATGGACGTATTGAGGGATGCTGGGGTAAGGCCTTGGATGCATATGGATGACATCTAGGAGTGGTTAGTTGTGAGCCCAGTTTGCAAGCCCTCGCTAGTAGGGGCATACGTACTGGTATGGGTAGGGCTTCAGGGGAAGTATTTGCAGTGTGTGATTTGGATACTTTAGTTTTATCTCTATTCCATGGTAGTTGCATGTGCGATGACAATGGTGTTTGATCCATTGGGTGGATTCACACACTCGTGTATAGAGGTGCGGTGGCCACCAATCCTTTCTATAGCACAGTTGCAAACTTAGACCAGACCAAAGATATGAATCGAATGCATGCATATGTTTGTGCATTGTTTTGTTTACTCACTGAGCTCATATTGGAGAGCTGACCCTCGCGCGTGTCATTTTTTTAGTTTCTGATGTTGCAGGTTACTGTCAAAGATTATATGAATGCGTCAGCGTATGGATAAGTGACGGCTATGGGCGAATAAGCTAAAGAGGACGAGTATGATTCGACATGTGAGTGTTTCAACTATGTTTATGCTTAACGGTTAACTTTCGTATTTTGATACTTGTAATAGATATTAATTATGTTTTAGTTACTTGGAGATAATTAGTTTATTATTTATTTATCATTGTAGACACTCAGTTCATTAATACAGACTTCCACTATTATTTATTATCTCCGATTGTGATGTGGCATGTATTTAGTTTGGATTGTTGGCATGGTCTTACGAGATCCTGGCTTGAACTGTTGGTTCTTATGAAAGTTCATCACACTTTGGGTTAATCAAGATTTAGGGTGTGACAACTTGGTATCAGAGCGCTTGGACTTTGCTAATCAAACCCCAATACATTCACATGGTGTCCATGAACTGAATTAAGATAAACTTAAAAGCTTTAATACAAACAGACCATAAGTGCATGTGCTAGTTGAAACAGAACTTAAACAAGACAATAAAACACATAATTAATGGTGGAACCATTAATTATGTAGGGTGCAGTCCATAATACAAATAAATTCTAACCTTGAGATGATACACCAAAAATAAGGGTAATTATAAAAGAAGATGACACTCTACTCCTAGGTGACGTGGAGACTCTGAGTGAGATCCGCCACATGCTAATCCGACACCCGCTGAGCATTAAGAAAAGGTTGCAACCCAACCCCGCTATTATCTGGGTCGAGAACAGGTAATGAAAACCCCTCTGAGCAGATGCCAAATAATGATTATCAGACTGAAGCAAATCAAAAGGGTGAACAACCAGGCCACTCCAGCCAATCTACTTGGACCACCAAATGCCTTGGCCACAGTTGTAATGAACTTGACCATACAAAATGCAAGAGTAACAATAGATGTTACCGGCTAAGCAAGTTACCATGGGAATCACTACCCAAGTTGCCAATTGTCACACCCCAATTCTGATCCAACCAGAATGGTGTGAGTGAACCGTCATCGAACCAACGGTTCACACTAGGATCTCGAATAGGCCGTGTCCACCCATACAAACCATCACATATAACCACAATCAGAATATAATAGTACAGCGGAAGTCTTTAAAATAGAATGAACTGAGTATCTATTGATAAATTAAATAAGTATCCAATTATTCAAATCCAAACATAAAATAAATATCTTTTACATCTCTTTAATATCAAACGAAAATAACTGAAATGAATAAATAAAATCCGATCACAGGTACACGCAGAAAGGGCACTCGCATGAAGCATCATGCTCGTCCTCTCCTGCCTGCACATCCAACGCAGCAACACCACCATAAGCCGGAGCACTCACGTAGTCATCCACAGTGTAACCTGCATCAACATCTAAAACATGGATATATATACAAAGGGTGAGCTCACAACTTAGCTCAATAAGACAATAAGACAGTTTCACAATATTATGCATGAGTAACAATCATTTTATGCTGTGGTCTGGTTTAAGTTTGCAATGTGCTATAGAAAGGTTTGGTAGCCCCCGCACCTCTATACACGAGTGTGTGGCACCTCATGGATCACACCCCATTGGCCCATATGCACCCATCATGGAATAGAGATAGAGCTAAGATACCCCCGTACCTCCCTTGATGCTCTACCCATACCAGTACCTAAGCCCCTACTGGCCAGGGCTCGCAACTAACCAATCCTATATGTCATCAATGTATGCTCTATCCCAGCACAGTCGTCTACGACATAGAGATAGAGCTAAGGCATTCCCACACCTCCCCTGATGCCCTATCCGCATCTAACCCACTAGGATAGATACATAACGCAGGTAGACCCTATCCCAACATAACTCCCTACGGCATAGAGATAGAGCTAAAACATCGTGGACAAGCCAGCGTCGACCTCGGAGACCACAATGCCACATAACCATGGCCAGGCTAGCATCAACATCGGAGACCACCGTACCACGACCTTCCCCTGATGCCCCACCCGTACCAAGCATGTTAAGACAGAATACTACAAAAGGTGCTAGTCTGAGGAGCGATCCCAGGCCCATGCCCCACTCCACACACTAACGAAAACAATCACATGCTTAACAATCACATCCTATCAATGCATGAACAGTAATAATAACTGAAATTAAAAGATGGCATGTGAATATGCACAAACATCACATCATACATAATCAGGTGATTAACAACGACTTACTGTCCATTAATTATTAGGTTTAGGTCAGATTCCCTTACCTGACGCTCGTTTGTTAGCTTGCTCCACATCGCAAGATCCAAACGGAAAGTCACAAAGTCCTACAATATTATTAGGGTTTGATTAGAATATTTTTCTTAGGGTTTCATGTTGGTCAGAAACCAACAAAGTTACAAAATACCCTCACAGAGCTGACCGGTGGCATGTACCGGTCACAGCTCTGTGGGGAAGACTGGCGACCGGTATGGTCAGCCGGTCCCCACAGACCAGCCTCCCGGAAGGTACCGGTGGCAACATACCGGCCGCACTGTGTGCAACCGGTATAGTCGACCGGTATGTCTCCGGAAGACCATACTTGGGTTTTTCGACTGCCGTTGATCATCCTCCATGGATTTCCAGGGTTTCACCTATCCATTCTAACTCTGAGCTTTGAGTTTGAGTTATCTCCAACTCATTCAAGTCTAGTTTCGATGAATATCATCTCAAAACTTGAATCTAGGGTTTGACGGCAACTTAGGATTTAATACCCAAATTAGGGTTTTAGATCAATACCTACTTTGCATGGTATTGATCCACCCACACAACTAACCTAAAGTCACAGAGTAAGAAGAATGATTAAAACACTTACCGTTGACGGGCGTAACGTGACCGTCGTCGAACGGTAATGGCGGCACCTTCTTCTTCTTCCTAGCTCCTTCTCCTTTCCAACCTCATTCTCTTCTCTAGAGTTTGTGAGAGATAATGGAAAGGATTTGAGGAGGTTTAAGGCTGTATTTATAGGCTAGAATTAGGGTTTAGTAACCCTATTAGGATTAGAAAAGTCTTCGGATTCAAAATCAGGAAAGTGACCCTCAGAAGTCAATTTCTGGATCTCCGCACTCAGCTGCGCAGAGCTGACCGATCGACCGGTACCAAGACCGGTACCATCGACCGGTCAACATAAAATGATGATTATTTGACCGTCTTTGATCCAATTTCGTACCTGTTTGTCATTCGCTCATCCCGTCTGGCCCGGTGATGATCGAAAGACCTGCTACGACACAAAACCAAGGTTTAGACCGGGTTTTCGGAGTGCGGGTCTTACAACTCCCCCACCCTTAAAAGAAATTTCGTCCCAAAATTTGCATGTAGGTTTCACAACTCCCTCACCCTTAAAAGAAATTTCGGCCCCGAAATTTGAACGTACCAAGATCGTCGAAAAGGTTAGGGTACTCCTTCTTCATCGCGCTCTCCTCTTCCCAAGTAATTTCCTCCACATTTTGGCTTTTCCAATGCACCTTCACATAATGGATATCCTTGGTTCGAAGTTGTTGTACTTTTTGACTTGAGAGCATCACAGGCACTACTTCGAATGTTAAGTCTTCAGTCAAGTCTGGGGGATCAGCGGTCAAGATGTGCGATGGATCTCTGACATACTTCTTCAGTAATGATACATGGAACACGTTATGAACGCTTGACATAGATGGAGATAGAGCCAATTGATATGCTACATTACCACGTTGGGCCAATATCTCATATGGTCCCATATACCTGGGGCATAGCTTCCCCTTCTTACCAAACCGTTTCAGACCTCGCACCGGTGATACCTTCAAGAATACTTTGTCACCCACTGCAAACTTCAGATCTCGACGTCGATTATCCGCATAGTGCTTCTGTCGAACTTGAGCTGTCTTTACTCTCTCCTTGATTTGATCAATCACTCGGCAAGTTTCTTCAACAAACTTCGGTCCTACAATTCTTCTTTCTCCCACCTCGTTCCATAACAGAGGTGTACGACACTTCTTCCAATAGAGTGCTTCATATGGGGCCATCTGAATTGTAGCCTGATAACTGTTGTTATAAGCAAACTCGATAAGTGATAGCCTCTCATCCCAAGCCCCCTTGAAATCTATTGCACAAGCTCGGAGCATATCTTCTAAAATTTGAATAGTTCGTTCTGACTGTCCGTCCGTCTGAGGGTGAAAAGCTGTACTGAACTTCAACTTTGTTCACATAGCTTTCTATAATCCTTCCCAGAACTTTGATGTAAAACGGGGATCTCTGTCAGATACTATACTCTCTGGAACGCCATGAAGTCTGACTATATTATCAACATATAACTTGGCCAGTTTCTCCATGGTATACTGAGGTATGACCGCAATCGAGCTGTCTTGGTGAGTCGATCTACTATTACCCAAACTGCATCCATTGACCTTGGTGTCAAAGGTATGCCAGTGACAAAATCCATGGTAATGCAATCCCACTTCCATGCAGGTTCCGGTAATGGCTGTAGTAAACCTGCGGGTCTCTGCCTTTCTGCTTTAACTTGTTGACAATTCAGACATTGGAACACGAAATGAGCAATATATGGTTTCATACCCCTCCACCAATATAGTCTTCTTAAATTATGGTACATTTTGGTACTTCCTGGATGTACCGAATATGGAGTGTAATGAGCTTCGGTCATAACTCGATCTCTGATATTGTAGTCTTCATTCTCAGGTATACATAACCGTACACGATACCTGAGTACCTTGTCTGAATCCAAGGTAAAGTCAGGATTGCTCGTACCCTTCTCTAAGTCTTCTTGCATTGTCTTGAGATGTGGATCCTGTAGGATTGCTACCTTGACTTCATCAACTAGATCCGGTGAGATCTTCAACGCGGCAAACATCATGGTAAACTTATGAATTAAACCTTGCTTAATTGGATCTTCTGCAGTCTCTATTATATACTCTTCATCGCCTTCAATTGAACTTGAGGCTGTGGCACATAATGCGGCATTTGTACTTGGTCATGCCTCAGGTTTTGATGCCCATTTTCTGCTTAAGGCGTCAGCCACAACATTTGCTTTGCCCGGATGGTACTGGATGTCACAATCATAATCTTTCAATAATTTCAGCCATCTCCTCTGTCTCATATTCAGATCCTTCTAAGTGAAAAGATAAGTTAAGCTCTTGTGATCTGACTTGATCTGAAACTTTTCACCATACAAGTAGTGTCTCCAAGTCTTGATTGCATGTATAACTACTGCTAGCTCTAAATCATGCGTAGGATAGTTCTTCTCATGCTCCTTTAACTGTCTTGATGCGTAAGCAATCACCTGTTCTCCTTGCATCAATACACACCCAATACCCAACCCTGAAGCATCCGTATATAAAGTAAACGGTACGCTTGGTTCTGGGATGGTCAAGATAGGTGCAGAGACTAGTCTTGACTTCAAAGTCTGAAAGCACTTCTCGCACTCATCTGTCCATATGAATTTCTCTCCCTTCTTGGTCAATCTGGTGAGTGGAACAGCGATCCTGGAGTAATCTTCCACGAATCTTCTATAATAACCAGCCTACCCAAGGAAACTACGAATCTCCGCAACAGATTTTGGTGCTTCCCATCCTACTATAGCAGCTATCTTACTTGGATCAACCTTGATACCGTCTTCAGATACTACATGGCCCAAGAAAGCCACTTCCTTCAGCCAAAACTCGCACTTCTCGAACTTAGCATAAAGCTTCTCTGTTCTCAGCCGTTGTAGGGCTGCCCTCAAATGTGCTATATGAGTCTCCATGTCCTTAGAGTAGATCAATATGTCATCGACGAATACGATGACCGAAGTGTCCAACATATCATGAAACACTCGGTTCATCAGTTCCATGAACGACGCTGGAGCATTGGTCAACCCGAAAGACATAACTAGAAACTCATAATGCCCATACCTCGTCCTGAAAGCAGTCTTTGGAATATCTCCGGCCTTGATCTTCAGTTGGTGATACCCCGATCGGAGATCAATCTTCGAGAAAACCTTTGCACCCTGCAATTGATCGAATAGATCATCGATTCTAGGCAAAGGATACCGATTCTTGATAGTCAACTTGTTCAGTTCACGGTAGTCAATGCATAGCTTTACACATCCATCTTTCTTCTTGACAAATAGTACAGGTGCTCCCCAAGGTGATATACTAGGTCGTATGAAACCCTTATCTAACAATTCTTGTAATTGGGTCTTCAGCTCCTTTAACTCAGTAGGGGCCATCCTGTATGGTGCTTTGGACACCGGCGTCGAACCTGGTATAAGGTCTATTACGAACTCTGTAGCCCTGTCCGATGGTAGACCTGGAAGCTCCTCTGGAAATACATCTGGGAACTCTCGAACCACATCTATATCTTTCATCTTTGGTACCTCGGCAGTGATGTCGACTACAGACACTAGATACCCCACTCCCCCTTTCTCTAAGCATCGCTTGGCTATTAGGGCGGAGAGGATCAGCTTCCGCTTCCTAGATAGCTTGATCCCAGTGAAGCTATACTCCTTTCCCTTTTTGTCTGTAAGCACAAGCTTCCTTTCACCACATAATAGGACGGCTGAATGATGGCCTAGCCAATCCATTCCCAAGATGACATCAAAGTCTGTCATCTCGAGTAGCACCAAACTTGCTTCTAAGTCTCGGCCCTCAATACATACAGTACATGGTCCATAATATTCAGTCAAAGCCACTTCGACTCCTAGTAAAGAGAGAACTATCAAGCTTGGGTTCAAGTGCTTGATTGGTAACTCCATTCGCTTCCCAAAGGAAATAGAAACAAAGGAGTGCGTGGCCCCAGAGTCAAATAGTACTCTGGCAGGTATACCAGCTACATTTACAATTCCTAAAATTTTATTATCCCTTAGTTCTACATACGCATACACACAATGAACAATAGTAAGCCAAATAGTAAGGGATAGAGTCGTACCCGTGGCCACATCAGGTGATGCAGCTGCCTCTTCAGTGGTGACCGCATATATTTTTCCTTGCTGGGGAGGTTGCTTCCTAGGTAGAGTGCAGGTCCTTGCAATATGACCCACTTGCTGACAGTTGAAAAATTTGATATTCAGGTTGAATCCGGCATTCTGTGGCACAGGTGGTGCCGCATTGTTTCTAGCAGGTACTGTAGCGGTTTGAGCCCTGTATGGGCGGAAGGGTCTATTGTTACCGCCACCCGAACTCTCAATAGCGGGTCTCTTCACTCCCCTGTTCTGAGCGAAGAAGCTGTCCCTCTGACTGGACTCTATCACCCTCGCAACCTGCACAGCCTCATTATAGATTTTCTTGTCCAGATCCAATATGTGCTCTCTGATGCTTCCACGTAGTCCCATGGTGAACCTACGTGTCTTGGTCTCTTCCTCTTGCATACTTGCCGGTGCGAAGAAAAATAACTCTTCGTACCTCTGCTGGTAAGCATCCACAGTCGATTGAGACTGTTGCAAATTAAGGAACTCCTTCTCCATCTGATCTCTGAAGCTCTTTGGAAAATACTTATCAAAGAAGGCAACCTTGAACACTTCCCAATCCACCTGTGTATGCTTCGTCTCCAGATATGCCCGTGTAGAATTCCACCAAGCATTTGCGTCTTCTTTCAGCATGAGTGGCAAATAAGACCTTTTCATCCTCTGTATAGGTCATCAGTTGGAAGTTTTTCTCCATCTCTGTAACCCACTGTGCTGGCCACAATGGTTTCCCTGTCTTACCAGTGAATGATGAAGGCTTCAACTTCAGAAATCTATCCACCGCCCTGCTCAGATCATGCTGTCCCTGAGTGTTCATTCCGTACCGTGGTGGATACGGATAGGCTCCCGGGTACGCAGAAGGCGACGGAAACTGGTGCGGTGATGGTACATTCTGTGCTTGGCCCATCGGCCTTGGGCTACCCTGCATCGGCTGTGAAGTATTTTTCTCTCCAGACTCAGGCGTACCTCCAGTGGGAACAGAACCTGGTGGCCTGAACATCTTCAGTATCTCGCTCAGGAATTCTTTCTGCTGAGCTTGCATCTGATAGACCAGGTTTGTAACAATGGTCTCAGAATTCCTGTGAGGTGGGCCAAGTAAATTTGTTGGTACTTCTGGAACCTGTTCTTCCTCAACTTCCGGGCTTGGCTCTCTAGCATAGCCTGTTTCCACCTGTTCTTCTTCCTCGAGGCGCATCCTGGCCTGGTGACGCTTCCGACCCCTACGACCGTTTCCGCCCACCATCTCAGACTATTCTGTTTGAATCTGAGAAGAAGACATAACATGTGAGAATGAAGCAATAGTGGTGTTAGTTTTGAACAATATAAGGTGAAACAGTCACAACAAGGAGTAATTAAATCTACAAAATTTTAAAATTTTTCGAGATTTTTCTGACTCTTCAGGTGTTGACCGGTCGCAACATACTGGTCGACACTCTGTAGACAGAGCTGCGATCGGTATAGTTGACCGGTCAGAATGAAAATTCTGACTGAGACATAGCGGTCGCAGTCCCTTTGGGGTACCAGTCGACCGGTATGCCCAGAAAGGGATTTAAAATCGCGAAAAGTGAGAAATTTCTCACTTTTCTTTCTTTCCTCTCCTCCGGTGGCGATTCTACTCTGGACTCCGAGTTGCTACAGTCCGACCAGTGACATTAGAAGCCGATTCCTTCCGTTCAAAGCTTAAAACATCATCTCCAGGTAGGTCTCTTCTTTCCTAAACAACTTTCTACAATTTTTCCATATCGTCTATACCTAGAATTCTAGGTTTTTCTTTGATTGAGAGATTCTAACCGTAGGAACTCTTTTCCTTCGGCTTAGAAAGGGTTTAGGGACCCCCAAGAGCAAAAGCCCTCAACCTATTTGAGGTTCCACCGAACGGTTTTGGGAAAAATCGAATTTTTTCAATTTTTGAACTAGGTTTTCCAAAATTTTCGAATTTTCTTGATTTTTCTTAAATTTATGAAATTTCTTGTTGTAATTGCTTGTGATTGATTTGTTGAAGAGTGTGGGGGTTACGTAAGTCCTCCTCCCCATGTTTTTGGGTGAGTTTGAGGCTTTTTCCCAATTTACTGTCGTTATGCTGCCGAAATTTCAAAAAATTTCTAACATTTTCTTCTTGTTCCCTTTTGTTTTGCAGTTAAAAAAATGGCTCCGCGACGTGCTCTTGGGAAACGTCTTCATGGCTCGAGCTCACGTGCTCCCCAGCCACCAGTTCCCCAATTTGACGAGCACTAGTTTCGTTCTATGGAAGCACATGCTCGATTCCCGTGGTTTGATAACAAGAACATAGAATCTGGGCGCCGGGTTAACCTGGATCAGGTGGAGAGGTTCGATGTGCGAGCCGCTTTCGACGCGCTTGGGTGGGTACCGGTAATATCCTACATTGATACCACCCGTCCCAACCTGGTTAAGCATTTCTATGCTAACCTGGAGCTGCATGAGGATGTTAACGATCCCAACCAGGGTAGGGACTTGCGCATCACCAGCTATGTCAGGGGTGTACCTATCTCATTCAACACCCACCAGCTGGCCGACCTTCTAGGGGTTCCTAATGATGGAGATCTAGTGTATTGCCCTCCCAAAGCGAAGGGCTATCTGACTGAGGATCTGCGCCGAGAGATAGCAGATCAGATACTAAACCCTGGAGCTCCTATGAAGGCGGCTAGCTTGAGACCTGCACCTCGGGTATATAGTCGCATCATTCAGCATAACATCGTGCCCTAGAGCGGCCATTACAGTGAGTTATCCCAGCTCACTCAGTACATCACTCACTGCATCTGCACCGGGGAGCGGGTCTCTCTCCCTTACCTCATCATCAGGACCATGCATCAGGCGACCCTGGCCGATCAGGCCAGTAACCTTCCCTACGGTCATCTCATTACCTTCCTGCTACGTCGCCTGGGTGTGAGCATGAGAGGCGAGGTGACAGTTGAGGATACTATGACCTCCGACATTGAATGGGAGGCTATTCAGAGGATGCAGATGGTCGATCTGCCCGTTAGCGATGACGAGTTGGAGGCTCGCCCTCGCCCACTCGGGAGGGTAGCAGCCGCAGCAGCAGCAGCAACAGCAGCCAATGCGGCCTATGCAGCAGAGGCTGGGGGTGATGATGATGATATGGTTGGGGAAGCACCAGTGCCTATCCCATAGCCTACACCTGCAGCACCACCGTCTACCTCTACAGCTGGACCATCTCAGCCTTCTCCCGACACCATGATGGGTATGATTATGGAGATCAGGGACACTCAGCGTGAGATGAGCCATGACTTGGCGCAGTTGGCTCGCAGTCTCAGAGTCACACAGGATCAGGTGTACTGGCTCAGGTTCGCTTACGAGCGAGACTATGATATAGTAGACCCTATTCCTCCTAGGCCCCCTACCCCATGATTGTCCCTCTTTATTTTCTTTCACTTGACGGTTTATATAACAGGGTAACTGTCCGGTTTGTGGACTGTACCCTATAGCACTATTTCATTTGATACTTTCTTTTTTTTTTCTGTTTAAATGAAAGTTTTCATGGTTTACCTAACTAGTGCATGGGTATCATTACAATTCCATATTTAATACAGTATTTTATGCTCTTTCTTAATCAGTCTCAGGTATCAAACAATGCTTAGGGTGTGTTTGTATTAAATTTTTTAAAATTTTTCCCAACTCAGTTCATCGACTTAGTTAGGTCCAATAAGGTCTGTGGACAGAGCCCGAGAGCTCTGATACCAAGTTGTCACACCCCAATTCTGATCCAACCAGAATGGTGTGAGTGAAACGTCATCGAACCAACGGTTCACACCAGGATCTCGAATAGGCCGTGTCCACCCATACAAACCATCACACATAACCACAATCAGAATATAATAGTACAACGGAAGTCTTTAAAATAGAATGAACTGAGTATCTATTGATAAATTAAATAAGTATCCAATTATTTAAATCCAAACATAAAATAAATATCTTTTACATCTCTTTAATATCAAACGAAAATAACTGAAACGAATAAGCAAAATCCGATCACAGGTACACGCAGAAAGGGCACTCGCATGAAGCGTCATGCTCGTCCTCTCCTGCCTGCACATCCAACACAGCAACACCACCATAAGCCGGAGCACTGACGTAGTCATCCACAGTGTAACCTGCATCAACATCTAAAACATGCATATATACAAAGGGTGAGCTCACAACTTAGCTCAGTAAGACAATCAGACAGTTTTACAATATTATCCATGAGTAACAATCATTTTATGTTGTGGTCTGGTTTAAGTTTGCAATGTGCTATAGAAAGGTTTGGTGGCCCCCGCACCTTTATACACGAGTGTGTGGCACCTCATGGATCACACCCCCATTGGCCCACATGCACCCATCATGGAATAGAGATAGAGCTAAGATATCCCCGTACCTCCCCTGATGCTCTACCCATACCAGTACCTAAGCCCCTACTGGCCAGGGCTCGCAAACTGGGCTCGCAACTAACCAATCCTATATGTCATCAATGTATGCTCTATCCCAGCACAGCCGTCTATGGCATAGAGATAGAGCTAAGGCATTCCCACACCTCCCCTGATGCCCTATCTGCAACTAACCCACTAGGATAGATACATAACGCAGGTAGACCCTATCCCAACATAACTCCCTACGACATAGAGATAGAGCTAAAGCATCGTGGACAAGCCAGCGTCGACCTCGGAGACCACAAAGCCACATAACCATGGCCAGGCCAGCATCAACATCGGAGACCACCATACCACGACCTTTCCCTGATGCCCCACCCGTACCAAGCATGTTAAGACAGAATACTACAAAAGGTGCTAGTGTGAGGAGCGATCCCAGGCCCATGCCCCACTCCACACACTAACGAAAACAATCACATGCTTAACAATCACATCCTATCAATGCATGAACAGTAATAATAACTGAAATTAAAAGATGGCATGTGAATATGCACAAACATCACATCATACATAATCAGGTGATTAACAACGACTTACTGTCGATTAATTATTAGGTTTAGGTCAAATTCCCTTACCTGACGCTCGTTTGTTAGCTTGCTCCACGTCGCAAGATCCAAACGGAAAGTCACAAAGTCCTACAATATTATTAGGGTTTGATTAGAATATTTTTCTTAGGGTTTCATGTTGGTCAGAAACCAACAAAGTTACAAAATACCCTCACAGAGCTGACCGGTGGCATGTACCGGTTGCAGCTCTGTGGGGAAGACTGGCGACCGGTATGGTCAGCCGGTCCCCACAGACCAGCCTCCCGGAAGGTACCGGTGGCAACATACCGGCCGCACTATGTTCAACCGGTATAGTCGATCGGTATGTCTCCGGAAGACCATACTTAGGTTTTTCGACTGCCGTTGATCATCCTCCATGGATTTCCAGGGTTTCACCTATCCATTCTAAGTCTGAGCTTTGAGTTAGAGTTATTTCCAACTCATTCAAGTATAGTTTCGATGAATATCATCTCGAAACTCGAATCTAGGGTTTGACGGCAACTTAGGATTTATTATCCAAATTAGGGTTTTAGATCAATACCTACTTTGCATGGTATTGATCCACCCACAGAACTAACCTAAAGTCACAGAGTAAGAAGAATGATTAAAACACTTACCGTTGACGGGCGTAACGTAAGCGTCGTCGAACGGTAATGGCGGCACGTTCTTCTTCTTCCTAGCTCCTTCTCCTTTCCAACCTCCTTCTCTTCTCTAGAGTTTGTGAGAGATAATGGAAAGGATTTGAGGACGTTTAAGGGTGTATTTATAGGCTAGAATTAGGGTTTAGTAACCCTATTAGGATTAGAAAAGTCTTAGGATTCGAAATCAGGAAAGTGGGACCCTCAGAAGTCAATTTCTGGATCTCCGCACTCAGCTACACAGAGCTGACCGGTCGACCGGTACCAAGACCGGTACCATCGACCGGTCAATATAAAATGATGATTATTTGACTATTTTTTATCTGATTTCGTACCTGTTTGTCATCCACTCATCCCGTCTGGCCCGGTGATGATCGGAAGACCTGCTACGACACAAAATCAAGGTTTAGACCGGGTTTACAGAGTGTGGGTCTTACACCAATGCTATACTAACACCTCTAGGTCAGATCAAGTATGGTACCAGTTGGTAGCAATACTGTACCTCCAGCACCTGTTGGCCATAACACGGTGCCTATTATACAATAGGTCCTAGTAACGCACACCCCAGTGCAACATCTTGGTACACAACAAAGTGTATCAAGGTGGTTACCCTTATCAGTCCCCGATGTATGGGATAGTTGCACCATGGCAGAATAATTCGACAAGGGTTGAGGAACACTTTCTGAAGATGAAGCCTCGAACGTTTTCAGCAAAGGAATAAAATCTATTGTGGCCAGTATAGTGGATAGACGAACTAGAGAAGTCTTTCTTAATAATGGACATACCTGATTTTAAATCATCATGCCTTGACAGGATACCCTTTCCATTCACCCTGTCAATATGAGTTACTGATGTTGTTCCCTTAGAATTAACTCTGATCATACTAATCTAAGCTACTCTCATGATCGACAATATGAATAGAGATATGAACTGAATGAACAGTTAAAGGTTTAATCATTTTGAATGTATATCTTTTTGATTTTATACCTGAGTTATTGATGTACCAAAACTTTCTCCAGAACCGTAATGCCTTGACCAATGGCATTATATACTTGAAAGAACCTATAACCGTGAGGCTAAGAGCTGTGGAACCTATATTTCCACGTATTCGGACCACCTTGCAACCGACAACCATTGGTCCAATTCAATTCGTAGCCAGTTTGGTTACCATAAATTTACTTTTGATCCTTTAAATCTAGGTTTACTAGATAAAACAAATGTTCGTCATCGTATTAAAATCAAAATAAGGAAATGAATCGCTTCTGGATAAACATCCTGATTCCTACATTTCCCAACTTCCATTGATAAAATGTTTAATTAATACGAGAATTATTGGAGGGAAGACGATTGTATTTAGATTAATCTCTATAGCCAAGAAACCTCGAATGAAGTAATGGAGAATCTATTTTTGAGATTGCTGGATGGATGGATATGAGTCATGTCTGTAAAAGAGTGCACAAGAAAGAGGTGAGAACTACTAAGAGTAGCCAGTAAAGAGTAAATAGTGCTCGAGTAAAGTTAAAGATGGCTATATCGGTATGAATTTTGACAATGCAAAAGGTTTTTAAAAGCATACTTAAGAGTGGATGCAAGGATGGAATCGAGAGTAATGGTATTGATAGTACTCTGCTTAGTACAATTAATACTGAGTTATGCCCAATGTTGAACGAGATGATTAAGTAAGGACCAAGAGAGTTTGGCAAAATTGACAAGAATACAAGTATATACCTTACTGCTCATAGACAGACATGTTGGATATGTGGTGAGTACCAAACAAAAGATGTTCTTCAAGGTATATAAAAGAGAGATCAGGATAGAACAGCAGTAATAAAAGAGATTTGAGCTAATGAGTGCAATATGAGATTATTGGTGTAAGCTAATGAGTTTTTTGGGATATGAGATCATTGAAAACCATAAGAGGTGAAGGGGTTATATGTGCCCATAAGACCTTATACCAAAGTTTGCCAGTTCGATCACCTTTGGGATTAAAGGTTGTAGTAGATGAGTGTTATGGACAATGTCTGAATCATATTAATGGACGGGATTTAGGTGCAAACCTAGTTTGACTTAAGATGGTAGACTTTGACATCATCTTGGGGATGGACTGGTTGTCTCAACACTCTACAAACCTGTTATGTGCATAGAAGAGGTTGTCATTCAAGAGCAAAGACGACGGAAAATTTAGTTTTATTGGAAGCATATTGCTAGGAAGCAGAAGCTTATCCTCTCTACACATAAGGCAAAGAGATGCTTTGAAAAGAAAGGAGTTTGGATATCTGGTATCCATGGTGAATGTTACCACAAAACACCATGAATGGTAGACATCGAAGTAGTAAAAAAATTCCTTGACGTATTTCCAAGAGAGTTACCAAGGTTGCCACCTGATCGTGCAGCCGAGTTCCTTATCGATTTGTTACCAGGGTTGACACCTGTGTCTACGACACCCTATTGGATGACTCCTATTGAATTAAAGGAACTGAAGACTCAACTGTAGGAGTTATTAGACAAGGATTTTATCTAGCCAAGTATCATGCCATGGGGAGCACTAGTGTTGTTTGTCAATAAGAAGGATGGCAGTATTCGACAGTGTATAAACTACCAAGAATTGAACAAGCTCATGATTAAGAATTGATACCAATGTTGTAGATTAATGATTTATTCTATTAGCTGCAAGGTGCAAAGGTATTTTCTAAGATCAATCTACGGTCAGGATACCATCAATTGAAGATTAAGGTCAGATACTCTGAAGATGGTTTTTAGAACTAGGTACAGACAATATGAGTTCCTGGTTATGTCATTTGGATTAACCAATGCCCTTGCTTCTTTTATGGAGCTTATGAATCGAGTGTTCCATGACATATTAGACATGTTGATCATAGTTTTCATAGACGATATTTTGGTTTATTCCAAAGATGAAACGACTCATACAATGGATTTTAGAGTAGCCTTAAAATATATGAGAAGGGAGAAGCTTTATGCCAAGTTCAAGAAATGCGAGTTCTGGATAAATGAGGTGCAGTTCTTAGGTTACGTAGTGACGTCAGAAGGGATTAAAGTGGACCCCAGTAAACTAGAAACTATTGTGGGGGTGGGAATTGCCTAAAAATATTGCTGAGATCAGAAGTTTCTTGGGATTAGCTGGTTATTATCGGCAGTTCGTATAGGACTACTCTAGAATCGCAGTACCTCTTACCAAGCTGACCAGGAAAGGAAAAAAGTTTACTTGGACTAAAAAATATGAAGAGTATTTCTAAACACTGAAAGCAAAGATGATATCGGCTCCCATCTTGACCATTTCGGTGTCAGGGTAACCATTTACCTTGTACAACAATGCTTTTGGATTGGGTCTAGGATGCGAGTTGACGCGCGGTGAACAAGCGATTGCATATGCTTCAAGACAATTGGAGGAGCATGAGAAGAGTTAACTTACTCATGACTTAGAGTTAGCGGTGGTTATTTATGCAATCGAGACTTTGAGACATTATCTATACGGAGAAGAATTTCAAATTAAATTAGATTACAAGAGTTTTATTTATCTCCTCACCCAGAAAGAGTTGAACATGAGGCTAAGGAAATGGTTGGAACTCCTAAAGGATTAAGATTGTGATATTTAGTGTCATCTGAGCAAGGCTAATGTGGTAACTGAAGCTTTGGGCAAAAAGGGGAATAATGAAGCCAGAAGGAGGACCTAGAATAAATGCCGCCTTGTGTTCTTCCGCAACAACAAAAAATTTAGAAGAAGAGAAACATAAAATAGAAACTCGTGATGATCCAATTGAGTGAGAATTTATGGATGAACTTATGGAGCAATAGTTCCTCACTTGCGTTTTCAGCATTATAGATCATCCTAGCCTTGATAGACGAAGTAGAAGCTGCAATTTTATTGGACCCACATCTGAGGACAATACAAGAAGATTTGGAGAAAGGCAATTATAATCCTAATTTTGCATTAGACACAGATAAGGTCCTAAGATATAGAGGACGGTTGAGTAAACTTGAAAGCGAAGATTTGGACCTTCGACAAAGAATAATGCTAAAAACTCATTCCACACCGTATTTGATACATCTTGGTAGTACGAAAATGTACCACGACCTAAAGAGATTATATTGGTGGAAGGGAATGGAAGTAGTTGTGGCTAAATACGTGTTCCAGTCTCTAAACTGTTGGCAAATAAAGGTTAAAAGACAAAGACCAGTAGGCTTACTACAACCATTACCGAAGCCATCTTGGAAGTAGAACTACATTACAATAGACTTCGTCATTGGTTTACCACTGACTTCCAGATCTGTTGACGCAGTTTAGGTGATTGTTGATCGTTTAACTAAGACAACTCGTTTCATTACTATACGACCTCAGTATACATTAGAAAGGCTAGCCAAGCTGTATGTGGATAATATTGTCCGATTACATGGTGTACCTGAGAGCACTGTGTTGGACAGAGATCCACGCTTAACTTTAAAGTTTTGAGAAGGATTACAGAAGGCTATGGAAACAAAGTTGAAGTTTAGTATAATATTTTACCCTCAAACTGATGGATAGTAGGAGTGGACTATAGAGATCCTAAGAGGTATGCTCCAAACCTATGAAATTTATTTCAAAGGAGTATGGGATGAGAAATTGCCATTGATTGAGTTTGCTTATAAAAACAGCTACCAAGCTACCATAAAGATGTCACCTATAAAGCATTGTAAAGTGGGAAATGTTGAACCCCTCTGTTTTGGAGTGAAGTCAGTGAACAAAGAATTGTAGGACCTGAGTTTGTCGAAGAAATTGGTTAAGTAGTAGACCTAATCAAGAAAGCGTAAAGAAAGCTCAACATCATCAGAAGTAGTGTGAGGATAACAGACGTTGAGACCTTGAGTCACTGTAGGTGACAAAGTATTCCTGAATATATCACTTGTAGGAGGTTTAAAACAGTTCGGTGAGATGGGGAAGTTATGTCCTAGATATATATTAGACCTTATGAAATTTTGGAGAGGCGTACAAGAGTTGCATATCAACTTATGTTTCCAACGTCTATTTCTGGTATGCACAATGTATTTTGTCTCTATTGAAGAAGTACGTTAGAGATCCATCACGCATATTGGAGGACAGATCCACCGGATTTGATAGAAGACTTAACTTTTGAAGTGGTACCAGCCTAGATCATCAGTTGGAAGGTACAACATCTCCGGAGCTTGGATATTTATTATGTGAAGGTAACCTAGTGAAGCCAAGACGTGGAAGAGATTACATGGGAAGAAGAAGACGCTATGCAAAAATAAAATCTCACTTATTCGAATCGAAAGGTACATCCAAATTTTGAAGACAAAATTTCTTTTAAGGATGGGGGAGTTATAAGATCCATGCATGCAAATTTTGAAGATAAAATTTCTTTTAAAGGTGGTAGAGTTCTAAGACCCGCATGCTACAAACTGAATCTAACCTTTTGTTCTCGTGTTGTAATAGGTCTTCCTATCATAATCGGCTCAAACAAATTAATCGTATGAAGAAACCACAAAGCCAGGTGAACAAACCAGTTAAACCAGTAAATTTGGTTTTTGTGGTCAACTGTATGGTCGACCACATAAAAGATAACACATTAGACCACACAATGTGTGGTCGACTATTTTGGTATGTGTGGTTGATAGATTCTATGACCACAGAGTCGACCACACAAATCCAGATCTGACTCTGAGATTTGAAAACTTTACAAAATTAAGGGGATCTCTTTTCTAGTTAGGAGAGGACTCTATATGGAGGTTTTTCCTCTATATAGAGGACGTCCCTTACTCTCTCTCACACTTTTAGAATCAAATCTAATCCCAAAATCTAAGAGAGAAGGAAAAAGAGAAGGAGAAGGAGAAGAATAAGGAGACTTAAAGAAGTAGTAGAAAAAGTAGCTATTCCTCTCTACAACAAGGGACAAAGGTAAGGAATCTATTCCTATAAATGTAGATTGATTAGGATCAATCTCCTATCAATGAGTTAAGGAGTTGAAACTAGTGTTGAGATTGAGATCATGCAATTTCTCAATTAATCTCAAAGAGAAACCATGGAAATAGGTTAGGGATAAATTGTTGATGGAAACCCATGAATAAGGCCATAGAATGACCCTAGGCGGTGTTCCAAGGATAAACCAAGGATTTAACTGAGAAACACCTAAGAACACAACCAGTAGATTGTGTGGTCGCATCACTGGTCGACCATAGAGTGACCAGTGAGTTAACCACAGGCTCTCAGGAAGTTATCCATGGTTCTGTGGTCGCATCATTGGATGCATGATGTGCGACCACACAATCGACCACACAATTACAGGAAGCTTATTTTGAGGCCAAACTAGATGTTAGACTATTGTAACCTAATGCCATCAAATCTTAATTTAAATTCATGAATTTCCTAGGTTATCAACTAGTACAAGTGAATTTCTAAAGCTTGGAAGAGAGTTAATACTACAATCAAAGGTGAGGGAACAAGACCTAAACTAATTGGTTAATAACAAGCTATCATTTTTTTTTTATTTTCTACTATATAATATGATGCCATGCTTTGTATGATTATCTATGCATCTCACATGTCATCCAATTCTTGTTATATATATTTGTTTATGCATATTTTATTATTGTTCATATTGGATATTATGGTGATGATAGGAATAGGCATGAGATTGTGTGTGGTTGATGTGTTAGATTGGGTGGAGTATCAAGGGGAGTGTAGCGGCGTGTGATCTATGAGGCTCTAGCTCTATCTTTATTCTGTTAACCACATTAGCATGTTCGTATCGCTGTTGTAAGCACCCCATTTTTGCCACCCTCGGCATAAGTGAACCAATATGGCAGGTTTCTGACCTTTAATCCAAAGATTTGTGATTCTCCACTGATCCCCACAGCAGGGTCATGGGCTATTATCTGCATAGATGCATAGGTCATAGAATTATCTTCGAAACGAGACTAGAATTGCTCAATTCTGATATCAAATGAGGAAGATACGACCATTTTAGTCGGATGATACATATAAGGGAAGTTTATGAAATTATTATAAATAATAATCCCAGGGGCCTTCCTGCAAATTATCCTAAGTCGGATTGTTTGAATTTCAAATCATCATATCTTGATCATCTGACATCGGATTCAGATGATTCCAAGACCATTATTCTTCATTCATGATGTTCTACAAAGTGGACGTAAAAAATCCCAGGTAGAAGTCACCAGTGGGTCCCATGCAAGCTTGCATGCAAAATTATCATTAGAACTTCAAAGCTTCATATCTTTTCCGTTCTACATTGGATTTAGATGATTCCAAGACCATTGTTCTTCATTTGTGATGTCCTACAAAGTGGACGTGGAAAATCTCGGGTAAAAGTCTCCGGAGAGTCCCATGCAAAATTACATATGGAAATGGTCATTTAATATTCAAAAATTCATATTTTGATCATTCCATATCCGAATCAGGTGATTCCAGTCTCATTATGTTCCATTTTTAGTGCTCTACAAAGTGAACGTAAAATATTTTTGGTAGAAGCCTCCGAAGCATCTCATGCAGAATGGTCAATCAAATTATCGATAATTGGTCCGCTTAAACTTCAAAAATTCATAAGTTGACCATTTTACATCCAAATGAGGTGATTCAAGTTCCTATATTCCTCATTTTTAATGTTCTACAAAATGAATTCAAAAAATTTGGAATAGAGGCCATCGGAAAATTCCATGCGGGATAACAGCGGAAATGACCCGTGAAATGACAAGGGGAGAAAACCCAGTTAATTCCAATCAGTCCAGTCAACTCAGTTCAAACCAGTTTTGGTCCAATCTAGCTCAACCCATATCAGTTGTCAACCTAAGTCAGTCTCAACCCATTTCGAATCAGTTCATCTATGTGCATAATATATATATATATATATATATATATATATATATATATATATATATATATATATATATATATATATATATATAAGTATATGTATGTATATAATATATATTATTATATGTAAATGATAATCCAAAAGATTTTGAGAAGAAAAAGGAAAGAGGGGAGAGAGAAAACGTGGGGTTTTTTAGGAGTCACGGTTTTAGGGAAGAAGAAAAAAAAAAGGAAAAAAAAAAGGGGGAGAGAGAGGACGTGAAAAGGGAAAGGATTAGGGTTTCTAAGGGAATCCAAAAGATTTTGTTGGAGAAAAAAAAGGAAAGAAGAAAGAGGAAAAAAACGTGGGTTTTTCTAAGATAAACAAAAAGATTTTGTTGGAGAAAAAAAAGGGAAAGAAGAAATAGTAAAAACGTGAGCTTTTCTAAGGGAATCCAAAAAGATTTTGTTGGAGAAAAAAAAGGAAAGAAGAAAGAGGAAAAAACGTGGGCTTTTCTAAGATAAACAAAAAGATTTTTTGGATTTCCAAAAGAGAATAAAAGAAAAGGAAAAAATGTGAATGAGGGAGGGTTTTTCTTTTGGGGCTAGGTTTTGGGAGAAAAAGAAGGGAGAAGAGAGAGAAAAAGAGAATAAAAGAAAAGGAAAAAACGTGAATGAGAGAGGGTTTTTCTTTTGGGGCTAGGTTTTGGGAGAAAAAGAAGGGAGGAAGAGAGAAAAAAGGAGGAAACGTGTGCTTCTCTAGGGGGCTCGGTTTTGGGAGAAAAGAAAGGGAGAAGAGAGAGAAAAAGAGAATAAAAGAAAAGGAAAAAACGTAAATGAGAGAGGGTTTTTCTTTTGGGGCTAGGTTTCGGGAGAAAAAGAAGGGAGGAAGAGAGAAAATAGGAGGAAATGTGAGCTTCTCTAGGGGGGCTCGGTTTTGGGAGAAAAGAAAGGGAGAAGAGAGAGAAAAAGAGAATAAAAGAAAAAGAAAAAAACGTGAATGAGAGAGGGTTTTTTCTTTTGGGGCTAGGTTTTGGGAGAAAAAGAAGGGAAGAAGAGAGAAAAAAAGGAGGAAACGTGGGCTTTCTTAGGGGGGTTCGGTTTTGGGAATCCGAAAGCTAAAGAAAGCTGAAGAGAGGAGAAGAAGAAGAGCGAGAAGGTTCGGGGGATCTGCAAACCCAGGTAAACCCTCTCCTCTTTCATTCTTTTTATTATCAATACCACCATTCACTTACCTGATTCGGTGTACCACTGTAACATCCTATCACCTGCACCCATTATCCCAACTCGCTACTCCATATCCATTGCAATCCCCCTTGATCCGTAAATTTATCACCTAACCTTCTCTCCCATGAAATTGAGTTTTTGGATGATTATTTTTGTTTGATCATATGATGCCATGAAATGGTCATATGATTTGATTCACTGATGTTAATCTGATGAGGATGTAATTTGAGCCATTGATATTGAATGAATTTTAATTTGATCAATTGTGAGCCATATGATTCGAAATCTTAAGGTGATTGATCTAGCATTTGATTTAGATTTTCCTTAAGTGATTGATCATGGCCTCTGATTATGAATTTTTATGAGATAAAATTTGGCCATCGATCTCGGATGCTTTAATGATAAAATCGGATCATTGATATTGGATGTTTGAATTAGCAAATCTGGACCATTGATTTTAGATATGTTGATGCTTGATCCAAACCAATGGATCTTCATTATGAGTGTCTTAAATGAATCTGAATCGTCGGATCTTCACTATGAATGTTTTAAATGCATCTAAACCATTAGATTATCATCATGATTGTTTTCAAAGCATCTGAACTGTTAGATTACCATTAATAGTGATTTATACCATTGAATTTTTCATCATGAGTATTTTTTTTTTAGATACACTGCCATGTTTGAATGCTGATTGCCATAGTTGGATGCTTATTGCCATAATTAGGGTAGAAAACCCTAAAATGGAAAGAAAGTAACAGTTAGGGTAGAAAACCCTAAAAAATAGAAATAAAATAATAATTAAGGTAGAAAATCCTAAAATGCAAAGAAAGTAACAGTTAGGGTAGAAAACCCTAAAAAATGGAAATAAAATAATAATTAGGGTAGAAAACCCTAAAATTGAAAGAAAGTAACAGTTAGGGTAGAAAACCCTAAGATGGAAATAAAATAATAATTAGGGTAGAAAACCCTAAAATGGAAAGAAAGTAACATTTAGGGTAGAAAACCCTAAGATGGAAAGAAAATAATAATTAGTGTAGAAAACCCTAAAATGGAAAGAAAGTAACAGTTAGGGTAGAAAACCCTAAGATGGAAATAAAATAATAATTAGGGTAGAAAACCCTAAAATGGAAAGAAAGTAACATTTAGGGTAGAAAACCCTAAGATGGAAAGAAAATAATAATTAGGGTAGAAAACCCTAAAATGGAAAGAAAATAACATTTAGGGTAGAAAACCCTAAGATGGAAAGAAAATAATAATTAGGGTAGAAAACCCTAAAATGGAATGAAGTAGCGTTAGGGTAGAAAACCCTAAAAAATGGAAATAAAATAATAATTAGGGTAGAAAACCCTAAAATGGAAAGAAAGTAACAGTTAGGGTAGAAAACCCTAAAAAATGAAAATAAAATAATAATTAGGGTAGAAAACCCTAAAATGGAAAGAAAGTAACAGTTAGGGTAGAAAATCCTAAAAAATGGAAATAAAATAATAATTAGGGCAGAAAACCCTAAAATAGAAAGAAAGTAACAATTATGGTAGAAAACCCTAAGATGGAAAGAAAATAATAATTAGGGTAGAAAACCCTAAAATGGAAAGAATGTAACAATTAGGGTAGAAAACCCTAAAAAAATAGAAATAAAATAATAATTAGGGTAGAAAACCCTAAAATGGAAAGAAAACAACAATTAGGGTAGAAAATAGCATACTAGATCATGCCATGTAGGCTCTTGCCTTATTTGCAGTGCATGCCATCTTAGGGAGATTTTCACAATCTTACTATATATGTATTTCTTGCCATAAATGTTTTATGTCCATATTTAGATAGAATATTCTAATTTTTGGCAATAACTTATTTTATGCAACACCCTAGTCAAACTGCCATATCTGCACACTTCTAGAAGACAATCTAGGCATGGGGACGTACATTTAGGCACCCACATTCTTGGGAAGGGCATAATGGGAATAATAAAACCTTAAAAAGAAAGTGAATTCTTTGCTAAACCTTCTAAAATTAGAATTCAGAATGAAAAGGATAATTTAGGACGATTTGCCCCTCGGCAAACCCTAAACCTAGAATAGGTTCTAAACCCTAAACCCAGAATAGGTTCTCAATCATTAACCTAGAACAGGTTATCCATTTCGATCTACGCGGATTCTGATTCCTAGGGCAAACCCTAGGATACATAGGCTATTTGGGAGAATCCCAAATTCGGATCCACAGCTTAGTCCACTCGGACTATCCATAGATCCACTAGGATATTTACCCACATTTTGACCCAAATAGGGTTATCCAGTTCGAAATACGCGGATTCTGATTCTTAGGGTAAACCGTAGGATATGTAGGCTATTTGGGAGAATCCCAAATTTGGATCCACAGCTTAGTCCACTCAGACTATCCATAGATCCACTAGGATATTTACCCACATTTTGACCCAAATAGGGTTATCCAGTTCGAACTACGCGGATTCTGATTCCTAGGGCAAACCCTAGGATACGTAGGCCATTTGGGAGAAACCCAAATTCGGATCCACAATTTTTGTCCACTTGGACTATCTATAGATCCACTAGGATATCCCCCATATTTTAACCCAAATAGGGTTATCCACACTTTTAGTCCACTTGGACTATCCATAGATCCACTAGGATATTATCCACATTTCAACCTAAATAGGGTTATTCTTAGATCCACTAGGACTATCTATCAATCCACATGGACTATCCAGATCCTAACCCATAGGATTTCACAGCCTTTCAAGCATAAATTTCAACTTGAACAAAGAACTTAATCATGCACAAGCATAAATCACAGCCATAAATTTTAATCACACCTGAACTACGATGGTAAACCTGATTTTCGGAATAATTCCGTGATACGTAGGCAATCTGATGGATACAGATTCGGTTCAATGATATCAAACCATTTGGTTTGGTTTAATTTAATAAATAGAGTCTAGCATAGGAAAGGTATAGGAGACCAATTTCGATCGGGCGGTTTGGGTACCTAACCCCTTCCCATAACCGTAACCTGACGCTTACCCAATCTCTGATGGATCAGAATTCCAATCTAAGGGTCATGAGTCAATTAAAGTCTTACCTAGGGGTGAGATTTCACATTTCTAAGGTCCTAGACCTAAATCTAGGTGGCGACTTCTACAGATTTCCATCTTTGTCCTCACAGTGGCGACTTCACTGGGGATATAAATGTCAAACTCCTAAATAAAAAATTTTCTTGTGTGAATTGGATGTTAGATTTTAGGATACTATATTTATGCTTGTATATTATTGCTTTGGGGGGAATGGGTTCAGTTACACATTCGTGCGAGTAGCCGAACCGGGTCCCATGCATATGGGGCAGCCCGCTATGCGAAACACATAGCCTTGGCCTGTACTTTGTGAGACCACGACCGGCGAGCAGCCTCTAACGAGCGTTTCTTGGGTCCGCCTGAGAATGCGTTATGCTACTCCACGTCGCTTGGATCCTTGCAACATAGTATATAAAGGGATTGGGGGCCCATTATTCATCGAGCATTCAGTAATAGGTTACCCCATCCTCGTCAAGGTGACCTTTTCTGTCCTAACCCAGATTGTAGCCCAATGTTTGTTATTTTTGGTTCATCCCTGAACCGACCCAGTAAAGCCTGCTTAACCATGACATCCATGTTCAAGACGTCGAAGTTCTGCCCGTTTTTGTCCTCGATTGGTCAACATATTAGAATCTACACGATGAGCATCTTGAACTCTCACCCATTGAGAGTATAAGGTGTGTATACACCTGTTCTACATCATAGTAGACGGTCACTATACACCCTCCATTAAGTAAGCTCGATGTGTCGAATCTCTCATTGTTAACACGTCGATTTCAAAAAACGAGTAGAAAATCCCTGTCAAGACTTAGATACCATGGTCAAGAAGAAATTTACTAGTTTGTTCATCTATGAACCGCTTTGCTAATCATCCCTAATAAGGACGACGGATTAATATATCCATTTCAATTTCATCGAATTCGGTAATCCAATTGGCCAGACCTAGGTACCACTGATTATCCATTTCGGAATCATGAGGTCCCAAGACTGAACACATGGCTTAATCAAATTCAATTAAATTGACTTGGATAATGTTTACCCAATCGCCCTTATGAGGGAGCTAACTCTTGTTTGGTTGAGTCATCCTTGATTGTGCATGTGACTTCTTTTACTCTTGTAGATGTTTAAAATCTTGATATTTCCCCATTGGATTTCAATGCCTTTGGAAAAAAAATCAAACTGCAACCATATCCACCCTTTTAGGGTGAGAGGCCCCTACAATTAGGGAATTGTCTTGATCTCCCATCTCGAGATCCATCCATATTGTCTTTCCAAATGAATCAATGGAAGTCATGAATCTTGATCTTGACTGAACATCAAACTTTGTAAGAAAAAAGGAAAGATTCAGCCCCTAGGCAAATCCAATCATAGTTCTCAATGTACCTTTGAATTAAGAAAAGATTCAGCCCCTAGGCAAATCCAATCATAGTTCTCAATGTACCTTTGAATTAAGGAAAGATTCTGTCCCTAGGCAAATCCAATCATGGTGCTCAATGCACCCCTGAATTAAGGAAAGATTCAGCCTCTAGACAAATCCAATCACCATTCTCAATGTACCTCTGAATTAAGGAAAGATTCAACCCCTAGGCAAATCCAATCATGGTTCTCAATGCACCCCTAAATTAAGGAAAGATTCAGCCCCTCGGCAAATCCAATCAGGGTGCTCAATGCACCCCTGAATTAAGGAAAGATTCAGCCCCTAGGCAAATCCAATCACCATTCTCAATGTACCTCTGAATTAAGGAAAGATTCAGCCCCTAGGCAAATCCAATCATGGTTCTCAATGCACCCCTGAATTAAGGAAAGATTCAGCCCCTAGGCAAATCCAATCATAGTTCTCAATGTACCTTTGAATTAAGGAAAGATTCATCCCCTAGGAAAATCCAATCATAGTTCTCGATTCACCTCAGAATTAAGAAAAGATTCAGCCCCTAGGCAAATCCAATCACCGTTCTCGATTCATCTCTGAATTAAGGAGAGATCCAGCCCCTATCCAATCATTGTTCCCTATTCACCTTTGAATTAAGGAAAGATTCAGCCTCTAGGCAAATCCAATCATTGTTCCCTATTCACCTTTGAATTAAGGAAAGGTTCAGCCCCTAGGCAGGTCCAATCATCATTTCGGTTCATCCAGAATTAAGGAAAGATTCAGCCCCTAGGCAGATTCAATCACATTCAGTTCATCTCAGTATCAAAGAAATATTCAGCCCCAGATTCAATCACCATTTCTGGTTCATCTCAGAACTGAAAAATGATTCAGCCCCTAGGCAGGTTCAATCATCATTTTGGTTCATCCAGAATTAAGAAAAGATTCAGCCCCTAGGCAGATTCAATTACATCCAGTTCATCTCAGAATCAAAAAAAATATTCAGCCCCTAGGCAGGTCCAACCACCATTTCTGGTTCATCTCAGAACTGAGGGAAAGATTCAGCCCCTAGGCAGGTCCAATCATCATTTCGGTTCATCCAGAATTAAGGAAAGATTCAACCCCTAGGCAGATTCAATCACATTCAGTTCATCTCAGTATCAAAGAAATATTCAGTCCCAGATTCAATCACCATTTATGGTTCATCTCAGAATTGAAGAAAGGTTTAGCCCCTAGGCAGGTTCAATCATCATTTTGGTTCATCCAGAATTAAGGAAAGATTCAGCCCCTAGGCAGATTCAATTACATCCAGTTCATCTCAGAATCAAAAAAATATTCAGCCCCTAGGCAGGTCCAACCACCATTTCTGGTTCATCTCAGAACTGAGGGAAAGATTCAGCCCCTAGGTAGGTCTAATCATCATTTCGGTTCGTCCAGAATTAAGGAAAGATTCAGCCTCTAGGCAGATTCAATCACATCTAGTTCATCTTAGAATCAAAGAAATATTCAACCCTAGATTCAACCACCATTTCTAGTTCATCTCAGAATTAAAGAAGGGTTTAACCTTTAGGCAGGTTCAATCATCACTCCCAGATCATGCTAAAATGAAGAAGGCATTCGGCCCCTAGGTTTTTTCACCCTTCACCTCCTGTTAGGTTCTGATTCATGTCGAAACTAGGAAAAATTCCATTCATCTGAATTCAATTAGCCACTAGGCTTATCCAACCATCAACTTTGGTTAGGGTTCCAGTTCATGTCAAAACTAGGAAAAGTTCCATTCATCTGAATTTATTTAGCCCCTAGGCTTGTCCAACCATCAACTTTGGTTCAGGTTCTGATTCATGTTAAAATTAAGAAGAGTCTCATTCATATGAATTCATTTAGCCACTAGGCTTATCCAACCATCAACTATGGTTCAAATTCTGATTCATGTTGGAACTAAGAAGAGTTCCATTCATTTGAAATTAATTAGCCCCTAGGCTTGTCCAACCGTCAACTCCAGTTCAGGTTCTGATTCATGTCGGAACTAAGAAAGGTTCCATTCATATGAACTCAATGTGAGCATGAGTTAGCCTCTAGGCCTGTTCAATCATTACCTTTGGTCCATGTTCCACTTCATAAAGGAATCAAAGAGAATTTCAGTCAATCCATCATCTCTAGCAATTAGAGTCCAATCCATGATTGTCTTCCTTGGCCTCTATCAATCGGAGCCCAACTCAAGCAATCCTTGCCTCTAGCAATTAGAGCCCAGTTCATGACTGTCAATCTTGATCTCTATCAATCAGAGACCAATTCAAAATCAATCTTGATCTCTATCAATCAGAGACCAATTCAAAATCAATCTTGATCTCTATCAATCAGAGATCAATACAAAGTCAACTCTGTCTCTATCAATTAGAGACCAATTCAAAGTCAACTCTGTCTCTATCAATTAGAGACCAATTCAAAGTCAATCTTGTCTCTATCAATCGAAGACCGATTCAAAATCAATCTCTGGCTCTATCAATTAGAGCCCGATCCATGTCTATCATAGCCCAGTGCTACAAGTTAGGATAGCTCATTAGGACTGGTGAATGAAAAGCATTCCTCATTGCGTGTCAGTAAAGATCAATTCCAAATTCTGGAATCATCAAGAGACCATGAACCTTCAGCTATAATAGTGCTATCCCATCATGGGCATTTCTGCCCTATTGGCCAAGGAAATGTTAGAATCCGAAGAGTTGCCCTCACATTTCTCATTATTCAAAGAGAGGGAATGGAATTTCCCGAGCAGTAGGGTAGACCAAAGATGAGATCTAATGTGCCCCAGGCTAGGATAAGAACCAGAATCACGGCTAGGGAATGGTCCAATGATGAAGCCCTGAGCCCTAAGTGGGGCATGAACCAGATTGACCTTGGACCCAAATTGAATGCGGTCTAATGAGGAAAGCCATTATGCCCTAAACTGGGGCATGGATCAAATTGACCTTAGACCTAAATTGAGAGTGGTCTAACAAAGAAATCCATTGAACCCCCCAAGTTAAGGCATAAATTAGTCCAATCTTTGATTCAAAATGATGTAGTGCAATGGCGATACCCCTTGCTCCATAAGCTGGGGCATAAGCTAGAATGATTTTGAACTCAACTAGAAGTGGTCCATTGATGAATCCATCAAACCCCAAACTAGGGCATGAACCAGAGTAACCTTGAGCTTAAAAAGCAATAGTCCGGTTTTGAATGGATTCCAAACTGAAAAAAAAGATGGAAAAGGTAGGTATCTTGCACCTATTAATAGAGGGGCATGATGAGTCCTGCTATTAGAGATCTGAAGGAAGACTTTTTCCCGCAACGACTAAAGGTGGTCGTCGAAGGCGTTATGCCCAGCTGGAGCCGCTTGGACGAACTAGTGGTTTCAACTTTCTATTATCGGTATTCGATAAGTCATCCATGTCTGGGTCCAAAATTAATATGCTTGTTGACAAGTCCAGCCCAATCTGCCCTGTAAATAAAAGAAAATCACCCCGTTTGGGATTTCAAACTCTGTGCTTTGTCTCTTCCATACATTTCCTCCCAGTTTCATACATCCTCCTATTCTACGTGCGCAGTCAATTCTGACTCTGAAGATGATTGAAACGATGAGTCGTCCCCTGAACTTCTACGCCACCCGGCCTCTTGAGAAAGAAAGGTCCAACCCGTCTGGGAAAGCTTTAAATGATCAATCAGGGACACATGAGTACTCTCAAGAAACATGTATTGGAGAAGCTGCCATTTGTTCTATCTGTGAAAAGGTTCCAAGGAAAGCATTGCATAATAACAGATCATATCAACAGGTCAGCCAATCAGTACAAATGAGTGGAGGATAGATGTGCCACCAAAAAGATGGAAATACCAAAGTTCTTACAAAATACATCATCTACAAGCAAGAAATAAATGATGAATGATCAATCTCAAAATCAAAGAATGAGGTCATTGGGATACCAAAAAAAAAAAAAAAAAAAAAAAAATTCAAACCTATGTTTTATCTACATCAATAATGGGAGGTAGTCACATCAGACAGAAGGTAATGAGTAACTTCTAGAGGACAGCATACGGATCCACCGTTCAGATAAAATCAGATACTATATGAGCAGTCATATGGGTCGGATTCCAACCCTAGCGGTTCAAAGTCAACAAAGCCTTCCTGTATGGGTCACTTTCAAGCATCCTAAAGGTTCATAGCCATAGAGCTTCCAAGAAGGATATTCCTATTTTCAATCCCGAAAGTCCAAAGCTGGTAGGAACTGCCAAGATGAGTCATTCAGTATCACCCTAAAAGTGACCTTCTGAGTTCTTACTCATTTCAGAATCGAATGTGGAGCCCTAGCTCATCCAAAGATCAAATCAATCTTAGATTATTAGTAAATCAAATGTGGAGCCCTACTCATCCAAAGATCAAATCAATCTCAGATTATTGGTGAATCAAATGCAGAGCCCTAGCTCATCCAAATTTCAAATCAATCTCAGTCTATAAGTAAATCAAATGTAGAGCCCTAGCTCATTCAAAGATCAAGTCAATCTCAGCCTATAAGTGAATGTAGAGAGCCCTAGCTCATTCAAAGTCAAGTCAATCTCAGCCTATAAGTAAATCCAGAGCCCTAACTCATTCAAAGATCAATTCAATTTCAGCATATAAGTGAATCAAATGCAGAGCCCTAGCTTATTCAGAAAAAACAATCTCAGAATCTCAATCAAAAGAGCCTCAGTTCAATCAAAGAGAAGACATCAAGTCTTCCATCCAAACAAATCAAATCCGAGCCCAAGCTCATGCAATCAGCCTTGTATTCACAGCCTAGCTTTATACGAGAAGAGGTTTATCAGCCTACAAATGGATCAAGCCGGGTCCAAGCCCGCACATACCTTGCATTAAGTTCCACCTTAGCAAGAAGAGGTTCCCAGCCTACAAATGAACCTTGTATTCACAGCCTAGCTCCATACAAGAAGAGGTTTATCAGCCTACAAATGGATCAAGCCGAGTCCAAGCCCGCACATACCTTGCATTGAGTTCCACCTCAGCAAAAAGAGGTTCCCAGCCTACAAATGAGCCTTGTATTTACAGCCTAGCTCCATACAAGAAGAGGTTTATCAGCCTACAAAGGGATCAAGCCGGGTCCAAGCCCTCACATACCTTGCATTAAGTTCCATCTCAGCAAGGAGAGGTTCCCAGCCTACAAATGAGCCTTGTATTCATAGCCTAGCTTCATACAAGAAGAGGTTTATCAGCCTACAAATGGATCAAGCCGGGTCAAGCCCGCACATACCTTGCATCATGAGTTCCACCTCGGCAAGAAGAGGTTCCCAGCCTACAAATGAGCCTTGTATTCACAGCCTAGCTTCATACAAGAAAAGCAGTCACCAATCTTCCAAGAAGAGCAAACCTTCTCGCCATTCGAACTACGTTCTGGGCTTGATTTCTAGGACACCCTTAGAATACGTAGGCAGTTTAGGAAGAATTACCCTAAGTGCAGCCCAATAAACAATATCACTCATAGCCCAAAAATATGGTTCTTTTATCTTTAGCCTTCAACTGATAACAATCTCGGATAAAGAGGGGCATTTGTAAGCACCCCATTTTTGCCACCCTCGGCATAAGTGAACCAATATGGCAGGTTTCTGACCTTTAACCCAAAGATTTGTGATTCTCCACTGATCCCCACAGTAGGGTCATGGGCTATTATCTGCATAGATGCATAGATCATAGAATTATCTTCGAAACGAGACCATAATTGCTCAATTTTGATATCAAATGAGGAAGATACAACCATTTTAGTCGGATGATACATATAAGGGAAGTTTCTGAAATTATTATAAATAATAATCCCAGGGGCCTTCATGCAAATTATCCTAAGTCGGATTGTTTGAATTTCAAATCATCATATCTTGATCATCCGACATCGGATTCAGATGATTCCAAGACCATTATTCTTCATTCATGATGTTCTACAAAGTGGAAGTAAAAAATCCCGGGTAGAAGTCACCAGTGGGTCCCATGCAAGCTTGCATGCAAAATTATCATTAGAACTTCAAAGCTTCATATCATTTCCGTTCTACATCGGATTCAGATGATTCCAAGACCATTGTTCTTCATTTGTGATGTCCTACAAAGTGGACGTGGAAAATCTCGGGTAAAAGTCTTCGGAGAGTCCCATGCAAAATTACATATGGAAATGGTCATTTAATATTCAAAAATTCATATTTTGATCATTCCATATCCGAATCAGGTGATTCCAGTCTCATTATGTTCCATTTTTAGTGCTCTACAAAGTGAACGTAAAATATTTTCGGTAGAAGCCTCCGAAGGATCTCATGCAGAATGGTCAATCAAATTATCAATAATTGGTCCGCTTAAACTTCAAAAATTCATAAGTTGACCATTTTACTTCCAAATGAGGTGATTCAAGTTCCTATATTCCTCATTTTTAATGTTCTACAAAATGAATACAAAAAATTTAGAATAGAGGCCATCGGAAAATTCCATGCGGGATAACAGCGGAAATGACCCGTGAAATGATAAGGGGAGAAAACTCAGTTAATTCCAATCAGTCCAGTCAACTCAGTTCAAACCAGTTTTGGTCCAACCTAGCTCAACCCATATCAGTTGTCAACCTAAGTCAGTCTCAACCCATTTCGAATCAGTTCATCTATGTGCATAATATATATATATATATATATATATATATATATATATATATATATATATATATATATATATATATATATATATATATATATATATATATATATATATATATATATATATGTATATGTATGTATGTTATTAAATATATGTGTATATATGTATATAATATATATTATTATATATAAATGATAATCCAAAAGATTTTGAGAAGAAAAAGGAAAGAGGGGAGAGAGAAAACGTAGGGATTTTTAGGAGTCACGGTTTTAGGGAAGAAGAAAAAAAAAAGGAAAAAAAAGGGGGAGAGAGAGGACGTGAAAAGGGAAAGGATTAGGGTTTCTAAGGGAATCCAAAAGATTTTGTTGGAGAAAAAAAAGGAAAGAAGAAAGAGGAAAAAAACGTGGGTTTTTCTAAGATAAACAAAAAGATTTTGTTGGAGAAAAAAAAGGGAAAGAAGAAAGAGGAAAAACGTGAGCTTTTCTAAGGGAATCCAAAAAGATTTTGTTGGAGAAAAAAAAGGAAAGAAGAAAGAGGAAAAAACGTGGGCTTTTCTAAGATAAACAAAAAGATATTTTGGATTTCCAAAAGAGAATAAAAGAAAAGGAAAAAACGTGAATGAGGGAGGGTTTTTCTTTTAGGGCTAGGTTTTGGGAGAAAAAGAAGGGAGAAGAGAGAGAAAAAGAGAATAAAAGAAAAGGAAAAAACGTGAATGAGTGAGGGTTTTTCTTTTGGGGCTAGGTTTTGGGAAAAAAAGAAGGGAGGAAGAGAGAAAAAAAGGAGGAAACGTGAGCTTCTCTAGGGGGGCTCGGTTTTGGGAGAAAAGAAAGGGAGAAGAGAGAGAAAAAGAGAATAAAAGAAAAGGAAAAAACGTGAATGAGAGAGGGTTTTTCTTTTGGGGCTAGGTTTTGGAGAAAAAGAAGGGAGGGAGAGAGAAAAAAGGAGGAAACGTGAGCTTCTTTAGGGGGGCTTGGTTTTGGGAGAAAAGAAAGGGAGAAGAGAGAGAAAAGGAGAATAAAAGAAAAGGAAAAAATGTGAATGAGAGAGGGTTTTTTCTTTTGGGGCTAGGTTTTGGGAGAAAAAGAAGGGAAGAAGAGAGAAAAAAAGGAGGAAACGTGGGCTTTCTTAAGGGGGTTCGGTTTTGGGAATCCGAAAGCTAAAGAAAGCTGAAGAGAGGAGAAGAAGAAGAGCAGAAGGTTCAGGGATCTGCAAACCAGGTAAACCCTCTTCTCTTTCATTCTTTTTATTATCAATACCACCATTCACTTACCTGATTCGGTGTACCACTGTAACATCCTATCACCTGCAGCCATTATCCCAACTCGCTACTCCATATCCATTGCAATCCCCCTTGATCCGTAAATTTATCACCTAACCTTCTCTCCCATGAAATTGAGTTTTTGGATGATTATTTTTGTTTGATCATATGATGCCATGAAATGGTCATATGATTTGAGTCATTGATGTTAATCTGATGAGGATGTAATTTGAGCCATTGATATTGAATGAATTTTAATTTGATCAATTGTGAGCCATATGATTCGAAATCTTAAGGTGATTGATCTAGCCTTTGATTTAAATTTTCCTTAAGTGATTGATCATGGCCTCTGATTATGAATTTTTATGAGATAAAATTTGGCCATCGATCTCGGATGCTTTAATGATAAAATCGGGTCATTGATCTTGGATGTTTGAATTAGCAAATCTGGACCATTGATTTTAGATATGTTGATGCTTGATCCAAACCAATGGATCTTCATTATGAGTGTCTTAAATGAATCGAGATCCATCGATCTTCACTATGAATATTTTAAATGCATCTAAACTATTAGATTATCATCATGATTGATTTCAAAGCATCTGAACGGTTAGATTACCATTAATAGTGATTTACACCATTGAATTTTTCATCATGAGTGTTTTTTTTTTAGATACACTGCCATGTTTGAATGCTCATTGCCATAGTTGGATGCTTATTGCCATAATTAGGGTTGAAAACCCTAAAATGGAAAGAAAGTAACAGTTAGGGTAGAAAACCCTAAAAAATAGAAATAAAATAATAATTAGGGTAGAAAACCCTAAAATGGAAAGAAAGTAACAGTTAGGGTAGAAAACCCTAAAAAATGAAAATAAAATAATAATTAGGGTAGAAAACCCTAAAATGGAAAGAAAGTAACAGTTAGGGTAGAAAACCCTAAAAAATGGAAATAAAATAATAATTAGGGTAGAAAACCCTAAAATGGAAAGAAAGTAACAGTTATGGTAGAAAACCCTAAGATGGAAATAAAATAATAATTAGAATTGAAAACCCTAAAATGGAAAGAAAGTAACATTTAGGGTAGAAAACCCTAAGATGGAAAGAAAATAATAATTAGGGTAGAAAACCCTAAAATGGAAAGAAAGTAACATTTAGGGTAGAAAATCCTAAGATGGAAAGAAAATAATAATTATGGTAGAAAACCCTAAAATGGAAAGAAAGTAACAGTTAGGGTAGAAAATCCAAAAAAATGGAAATAAAATAATAATTAGGGCAGAAAACCCTAAAATGGAAAGAAAGTAACATTTAGGGTAGAAAACCCTAAGATGGAAAGAAAATAATAATTATGGTAGAAAACCCTAAAATGGAAAGAATGTAACAATTATGGTAGAAAACCCTAAAAAAATAGAAATAAAATAATAATTAGGGTAGAAAACCCTAAAATGGAAAGAAAACAACAATTAGGGTAGAAAATAGCATACTAGATCATGCCATGTAGGCTCTTGCCTTATTTGCAGTGCATGCCATCTTAGGGAGATTTTCACAATCTTGCTATATGTGTATTTCTTGCCATAAATGTTTTATGTGCCATATTTAGATAGAATATTCTATTTTTTGGCAATAACTTATTTTATGCAACACCCTAGTCAAACTACCATATCTGCACACTTCTAGAAGACAATCTAGGCGTGGGGACATGCATTTAGGCACCCACATTCTTGGGAAGGGCATAATGGGAATAATAAAACCTTAATAAAGAAAGTGAATTCTTTGCCAAACCTTTCAAAATTAGAATTCAGAATGAAAAGGGTAATTTAGGACGATTTGCCCCTCGGCAAACCCTAAACCTAGAATAGGTTTTAAACCCTAAACCTAGAATAGGTTCTCAATCATTAACCTAGAACAGGTTATCCATTTCGAACTACGCAGATTCTGATTCCTAGGACAAACCCTAGGATACGTAGGCTATTTGGGAGAATCCTAAATTCGGATCCACAGCTTAGTCCACTCGGACTATCCATAGATCCACTAGGATATTTACCAATATTTGACCCAAATAGGGTTATCCAGTTCGAACTACGTGGATTTTGATTCCTAGGGCAAACTCTAGGATACGTAGGCCATTTGGGAGAAACCCAAATTCGGATCCACAATTTTGGTCCACTTGGACTATCTATAGATCCACTAGGATATCCCCCATATTTTAACCCAAATAGGGTTATCCACACTTTTAGTCCACTTGGACTATCCATAGATCCACTAGGATATTATCCACATTCCAACCCAAATAGGGTTATTCTTAGATCCACTAGGACTATCTATCAGTCCACATGGGCTATCCAGATCCTAACCCATAGGATTTCACAGTCTTTCAAGCATAAATTTCAACTTGAACAAAGAACTTAATCATGCACAAGCATAAATCACAGTCATAAATTTTAATCACACCTGAACTACGATGGTGAACCTGATTTTTAGAATAATTTCGTGATACGTAGGCAATCTGATGGATACAGATTCGGTTCAATGATATCAAACCACTTGGTTTGGTTTAATTTAATAAATAGAGTCTAGCATAGGAAAGGTATAGGAGATCGATTTCGATCGGGCAGTTTGGGTGTCTAACCCCTTCCCATAACCGTAACCTGACGCTTACCCAATCTCTGATGGATCAGAATTTTAATCTAAGGGTCATGAGTCAATCGAAGTCTTACCTAGGGGTGAGATTTCACATTTCTAAGATCCTAGACCTAAATCTAGGTGGCGACTTCTCAAGATTTCCATCTTTGTCCTCACAGCTGTTATATTAGCGGAACTAATACGTCGTAGGGCATCAAGGGGGTATTCACGGACTATGTGGTCTTTGACTCTGTCGAGGAGCCTTAGCCATATCTCTATAGACGTATTGAGGGATGCTGTGGTAAGGCCTTGGATACATGTAGATGACATCTAGGATTGGTTATGAGCCCAATTTGCAAGCTCTCGTCAGTAGAGACATACATACTGGTATGGGTAGGGCATAAGGAGAAGTATTGGTAGTATGTGATCTGGATACTTCTACTCTATCTTTATTCCATGGTGGGTGCATGTGGGATGACAATGGTGTTTGATCTATTGGACGAATTCATACGCTTGTGTATAGAGGTGCGGTGGTCGTCAATCCTTTCTATAGCACAGTTGTAAACTTAGACCAGACCAAAGATATGAATTGAATGCATGCATATATTTGTGCATTATTTTGTTACTCACTAAGCTCATGTTGGAGAGCCAACCCTTGCGCGTGCCATTCTTTTTAGTTTCTGATGTTGCAGGTGTTACTGTCGAAGATTATATGAATACGCCAACGTATGGACAAGTGACGGCTATGGGCGAGCAAGCTGAAGAGGACGAGTATGACTCAACATGCGAGTGTTTCAATTATGTCTACGCTTAATGGTTAACTTTTGTATTTTGGTACTTGTAATAGATATTAATTATGTTTTAGTTACTTAGAGATAATTGGTTTATTATTTACTTATCATTGTAGACACTCAGTTCATTAATATAGACTTTCACTATTATTTATTATCTCTGATTGTGATGTGACATGTATTTGATTTGGATTATTGGCATGGTCTTACGAGATTCTGGCTTGAACTGTTGGTTTTTATGAAGGTTCATCACACTTCGGGTTAGTCCAGATTTGGGGTGTGACAGTCATATATTTTAAATATATCACCATTCATTGTGAATCACACTCAATCCATAATCTCTAGTTGTTAATCAACCTAAAATTGTCAAAAACTACAAAATTCTAACTCTACAATCTCTAGAGGAACCTCAAATAATCCGATCACTTTGAAGTTGAAATTTGGATCCAAATACAAAAATATTGTCCCCAACATTTCTATAATCCATAGGAGGACTTGATCGATTGGCATTATATTTGATCTTGAAATATTAATGAAGTAAAGAACACAAATGTCACAAACAAAATTCAATTGTGTTTAATTAATGGGTCCGTCTCAATGTAACTGATTCCCTTTAAAGTGCACTCATTGGGTCATCACAGAAATCTCAATATATAGGCGGGAGGGGATCGATATTTCATTTGGGGTCTGGCACAAAACTGACGGTGATAACACCTGGTTACAATATGCTAATATAGCTGGGTCAGTTAAATAAACATAGCAAAGAATTTGGGGTAATATACTTTGGCGGAGGTCTATAGTGGCGTTTTTATAAAACGCCGGTAATATGTAAATATATCGGCACTACTGCTTCAACGTTGTTATATATAGTTTAATTATCGGCATTTCAAAAAAATCACTGTCTAGTTTCTTTTCTATGGAGATTTATAGATCACGCTATGATAGACATATCAATGGCAATGGCGTTGTTTCCTATAAAACACTGATGTTTATCTTTTTGTGGAATTTCGGTAAAAGTCTGTGGCTGCTTTTTCCATAAAAACACCATGATATTTAATGCGGTGGTTTTTTTTTTAATAATAAATGGCGTTGTTGATTATAATATAACGGCATTTGTTAGTTAACGCTATAGTATATAATAGCATTATATTGAAACACCAGCACAGTTCTATATGCAGTGGAGTTTTATATGAAAGGCCATTGTAAGAGCGTAGAGCTCTTTGGCCAAAATGGGGAATATATGTCTGTATTTTTAGTTTTAGGTGAGGTGAATTTGTATTGAATGTGTATTAAACACGTACGTATTTACGTTATATGCATTTTTTTTATTTCAGATTTTTAATCTCTCTATTAAAACTGAAAACCTTTTATTATCTATACGTATGCATACCCGAATTTTCGCCATACCTGAACTCACTAACTATTGGCATATCCAAAAAGAAAAATTGCAGATGAATAAATGTTGGAATGATTCCACCCCTTCGACATTACCATCAGTATGAGACTAAATTAACCACAAAGAATTAAGCTAAACAGGTGGAAAACTAATCATAAATGGACAAACTTACAGTGAAGCCTTGCTTGGGCATTCCATGTGATGTCACCCAAAACGAAGGAGGGTTTCTCCATACTAAACATCTTATTGTGACAGTTCACCATGAAGACTATGTATGATTAATAAAAAAAATAGGAGGTAAGCCCTACATGATAACTTATCCCTAGGTTTTGATTCTATTCCACAAAATTTTTTTTCTCTCTCTTCCTGGGCCAAATTTCTAAGCAAAAGAATGCTTTGAAAATGTGTTTGTCTACTACCATACTTTGTTTTTTATTCAGCCAAAGATCTACTTCGTCTTCTTCCTCGCGGTTGGAACCTATAAATGTGGGAATCTTTCCGATGTCATCGTTGCAGGTGAATATGTTACATGTTCTATCAACTGTTGGCTAGCGTCTATTGACGTATAGAAATCCTCTCCTGCCTGAGTTTGGGCGGGAGACTTGGCGGCCCGATGGATGGCTGCCACCTAGCTCTCGGGTGGATCTGAGCCCTCCATCTGAGCAGACACCCGAGCTGACAAGCTAAGCCGACAGGGGTGTCAGCTCGGATGGAGGGCTCGGATCCACCGGAGAGCCAAGTGGCGGCCATCCATCCAAGCCGCCAAGTCTCCCGCCCAAACTCAGGCGGGAGAGGATGTGGATCCTCTATTGACATGCATACTAGATATAACAAGGAACCCATCTTCATACAGATTACCAAATGGATGCCGTTTGACTGGTTTTGGCCAGCATGGGAGTGCGGATGAAGGACCCATGCCCTCACGAACAACTCAGGGACTCACTAGCTGAGGTCTGACAACACCCTAGTGGTGTGGTTGGACAATAAGGTCAACTGGACAGTGCGGCCGCGACAACCGGCCGTGACAACCAGCCGCACTGGGTGCAACAGTGGTGAGGTCCGGCCGACGGCACCAGCCGCACCTTATTTGGGGTGCGATAGGCCCTGTGGTGCAGATGGCGCACCCAGCCATTCCTTTGTGTGCTCAGGTACTAAACTGCTGTGCATCGTATTGGGCCATGTTTTCTGGGTACCATAGTCCTATACCTTCATAATATGAAGTCCTTCTTACTATTAAGCTATGATAGAAGGTGGAAGCGGACTATCAAATGGAATATCCATCCACACACCACCTACCTCTTTTAGACAACAAGCCTGTCATAAATTGAAAGTGACTTTTAGACCAAGAACAGTAACCAACACTTAAATATATGCAATTGTATGATAAACAAACAATACGTCTAAATGGAAGACAAGGGAATGACATTATTGACATATAGACAGTAATCTAAACCTAATGCAATGCTAGGACAAACTCCTATAGAAATAATTATTGAATAATATTGTATACGATTTTGATAGAGATATGAGGAAACCTTAAGAGAGCTACTCAATCAGTATTATGGTAGATTACTCTATTTTTCTCTCAGGTAAGGAAATCGAACCTTTTGTTGCGTGTGTTATCTTTAATTATGCTATGATGAATTGTGTCAGATTGATAACATCCGATTGAATGATAACATGCCATCCAATAAACTATTTTGTTTGTTCATGCATATGCATTACTCTTGTATGCGATCAGTGATACCCATAGTTGTTTGGAAGCGGGTGGAATGGTGCACTTCACAACCTCTGTAAGAACCGTACTTTGAAAATCCGGTCTAATCCATGGTTTTATATGATGACAGGTCTCCCAATCATAACCCGATCGGAAGGCGAAGTCGGGTGACGAACCACTCAATTTTCAGGTATTAGAACCTGCGAAAAAATGTATAAATCTCATACCGGTCTCACTATACCGGTTGCGGTATGTGCAACCGGTATGTGCAACTGGTCTGGGTATACCGGTCTGACTATACCGGTCTGAGTGACTCAGACCGGTATGTGCGACAAGATATGTCTAGTTTCGGCTGGAGATGGACTCCAGCGGGTCCCTCACTCCGATTTGAAACTTGGAAAGTTTTCAATTGCGGGAAACCTTCCTATGAACGGCCTCCCACTATTAATAGAGACATTAGCACTCCTTCTGATCCTTCTCAAAACCCTAGCCGTCTGGAGGAGAGCTGAGAAGGAGCAAGGAGGAGGAGGCCGCCCAGGAAGGAGGTTTCCGTTGGAGGAGCACGCCGCCAACTGAAAAACACCGCCGGTAAGTGCTCTATACTCTTAGTAATATTAGGATTTTGGATCAAAGCCGTGAAGCGGCGCGGCGATCCAAAATCCTAGATCTTGCAATGAACCTAGTCTCTTATTTAAATCTAATCTAGGTTTGATACGGCGTTCTAGTCGAAACCAGAAGGCCATTAGAGTATTTGAATCTTAGAATGGGTTAGGAGAAACCCTAGAAACCAAGCCAATGGCCAATGGGAAAGGGAGATCCAAGATTGAGTTCTCGGATCTAATCCGCGAAACAAACCGGTTGGACGCAAGGTTCAACGGTATGGGCCTGCGGTGTATATCGGAGGCACATACCGGTCTCACATATGTGCAACCGGTAAATACCGCAACCGGAATACATACCAGTGGCACATACCAGTCTCACTCCCCTGAGACCGGTACCTGCGACCGGTATGGTTTCCGAACCATGTTTGCTTGGTCAGGCAAGGTTCTGACCAACTGTATGACCTTAATAAATTAATTCTAACCTATGAATATGATTGTGTAGGACTTGTAGACAACATGAGAATACCCTGTGACGCAGAGCGGGATTGTTATCACGTGTCAGGTAAGGGACAAGACCCCAAACCCTAATTAATTAAAGAACAGTAAACCTTTGTGAATAAGTTTATGTTTAAAATGATTGCTTGATGTCTGTGCATTTCACATGCCATGTAGTTACTTCTTTTGTTACTATTATTGTTCATGCATTTCATATGCTAGGATTGTTGGATGTTAGGCATGTGTATGTTTTTAGTTAGTGTGTGGAATGTGAAGGGGAGTGGAACCCTGGATATATCCACAGCTAACACCTTTTCGTATCGTCATCTACCTTAGCAGACTTGGTACGAATAGGGTATCAGGGGGAGGACGTGGGATTGTGGTTCTTCCTGCCCGCTAGACTCGAGCCCTATCTCTATGTCGTAGGGAGCCGTGTTGGGGTAAGGCCATTGATACTGTATTGACATTTAGGACTGGTTAGAAATGGAACCTACTTGCAAGCCCTTGCCAGTAGGGGTTTAGGTATTGGTACGGTGTGGGATATCAGGGGGAGAACGTGGGATTGTGGTTCTTCTTGCCCGCCAGACTCGAGTCCTATCTCCATACCGGAGAAAGTGATGTGGGGCAACAACAGTAGTATGGTAGGTGCCTGCCTGTTGGGTGTGCTCACACTCTCGTGCATAGAGGTGCGGTGGCCGCCAAACCTTACCATAGCATATTTACAAGTTATACCTGACCCAAATTGTAATGTTATCTCATGCATTTTGTATGTTGCATTGGTCTTGTACTTTACTGAGCTAAATTGTGAGCTCACCCGAATATATATATTCTTCTTTTTCAGATTTAGATGCAGGGTACACAGTTGATGACTTCGTGACTGCCCCAGATAACATGAACAAAAAGGAAAAACATAAAGTGTGCGACAGGGTACAGTCCACAGGTCGGACAGTTACCTTGTTATCAAAATAAACTGTGTATAAGAGAAGGAGATAATGTTTGGGCCTGCACCCATAAATGTGTTACCAAAAACCACAGGAAATGTGAACACCATACCGATGGATGGTAATACAACTGTCGAGGGACAGCCACAGCAAGCAACGCAATATACAACTTTCCCTTAGCAGTTTTTAGGAATGCCCATCCCTAACCAGGACCAGGGAGAATATCAGGGTCCATATCAGGGTGCATACTATGGTGAGAATTAGGGAGGAAATCAGAGTGGCTATTCTTATCAGCCACATTGGTATAGACCGGCACCATATGGACAGGTTCTTTATGCACAGGGTAGTCTTTCCAGGGCAGTAGATGGATTTTTAAAGCTCAAACCACCAATTTTTACAGGGAAGTCAGGGAAAACACTGTGGCCAGCGCAGTGGATAGCTGAAATGGAGAAGAACTTTCGGCTACTGGAGTATCAGGATGGGGATAGAGTATTATATGCCACTCACATGCTGAAGGAGGAAGCCAATGGGTGGTGGAGTTCCACTAGATCATATCTGGAGACAAAGCACCATATAATCACTTGGCACATCTTCAAGGAGGATTTCTTCAAAAAATATTTCCCCAGGAGTTTTGTAATCAAATGGAGAGGGAGTTCCTAAATTTGCAACAATCTCAGTTGACAGTAGAGGCATACCAACAAAGGTATGAGGAGTTATTCTTTTTCGCTCCAACCAGTATGCAGGAGGAGTAAACAAAGACTCGTCGTTTTACTATGGGTCTTCGGGGTGTTATCAGAGAGCATGTGCTGGGTCGAGGGTTGAGTATATATAATGAAGCTGTACAGGTGGCTCGAGTCATCGAGGCCAGTCAGAGAGAAAGTTTCTTCGCACAAAATAGGGGTCTAAAGAGGCCTAATCCTGAGTCATCCTGAGTCCCAAGGTGGAAGAAACAACAGGCCATACCGTCCATTCAGGCCACCAGCTAGCACAGTGCCTCCCAGACTGGCTATTACAATGACACCACAAGCAACGGGCCCGAACCCTAATGTAAAGTGTTTCAATTGCCAACAGGTGAGACATTATGCCAGAACATGCCTATAACCAAAGAGGGAGCAGCAGCAAGGCAAGGTATATGCTGTTACTACAGAAGAGGCAGCCGCATCACCAGATGTGGTTACAGGTATGATTTTTATACTTACTCCTTAACTGTTGCATTAATTGTTTGTGCATTTGAAACTAAGGGAGAATTTGAAAAAAAAAAACCTCAGGTACAGTAAATATAGCAGGATTACCCACCAGAGTCCTGTTTGACTCGGGGGCCACCCATTCCTTTGTGCCAGTGTCATTCGGAAAAGGACTAGATCAACCCATCAAGAATCTACAACCAAGTCTGTTAGTTTGGTCTCCCATGGGAATGGAGGTAGTATTAGAAGAATATTATGGTCCTTGCCCAGTGCTTATTGAAGGACGAGAGTTGGAAGCCAATCTAGTCCAGCTAGAGATGTTAGATTTTGATGTCATTCTTGGCATGGACTGGTTATCTAAACATTCAGCAAACCTATTATGTGCTAAGAAGAAGTTGGTGTTCAAGGACAGTGAAGGATCGGAGTTCAACTTTAAAGGGGCTAGGCTGCCTAGAAAGAGAAAGCTTATACTCTCAGCCCTAAAATCAAAGAAGTGTTTAGAGAAAGGGGGGATAGGATACCTCGTATCAGTGGTAGATGTGACCGCTGACTTGCCAAAAATGGAGGACATCAAAGTAGTACGAGAATTTCCTGATGTATTTCCAGAAGACCTACCCGGGTTGCGACCAGACAGAGCTACTGAGTTTGTGATAGACCTCCTACCAGGTGTAGCACCTATGTCTAAAGCACCTTACAAGATGGCTCCTACTGAGTTGAAAGAGTTAAAGACTCAGCTGCAAGAACTGTTAGACAAGGGATTTATAAGGCCTAGTATCTCACCTTGGGGAGCACCTGTGCTCTTTGTCAAGAAAAAGGATGGCAGCGTACGTCTTTGTATGGACTATCGAGAATTAAACAAGCTCACTATCAAGAACAGGTACCCACTACCAAGAATAGATGATTTGTTTGACCAATTACAAGGTTCGAGTGTATTTTTGAAGATTGATCTGAGGTCAGGGTATCATCAACTCAAGATTAAGGAGGCAGACATCCCCAAGACAGCTTTCAGGACGCGGTATGGACACTTTGAGTTTCTTGTGATGTCCTTTGGGTTGACTAATGCACCTGCATCATTCATGGAGCTAATGAATCGGGTATTCCATGACATGTTGGATACGTCGGTTATCGTGTTCATCGACGATATTTTAGTATACTCCAAGGATCAGGAGACACACGCAGTGCATCTAAGAGCAGCATTACAAAGACTGAGGAGAGAGAAGCTTTATGCAAAATTCAAGAAGTGTGAATTCTGGTTAGATGAAGTGGCCTTCCTTGGTCATGTGGTGTCTGTTGAAGGAATCAAGGTCGATCCTAGTAAAATTTCTGCCATAATAGGACGGGAGGCGCTGAAGACAGTTGCTAAAATTCATAGTTTCCTGGGCTTAGCTGGATACTATAGAAGGTTTGTGGAGGATTATTCCAAGTTTGCTGTTCCACTCACCAGGTTGACCAAAAAGGGGGGAAAAATTCATATGGACTGAAGAATGTGAGAAATGCTTCCAAACGTTGAAGTCAAGACTGGTATCGGCACCTATATTGACTATTCCAGCTCCAAACCATTCATTCACACTATATACAGATCCTTCAGGTTTGGGACTGGGTTATGTGCTGATACAAGAAGAACAGGTGATAGCCTATGCCTCAAGACAGTTGAAAGAGCATGAGAAGAACTACCCTACACATGACCTAGAATTGGCAGCGGTCATTCATGCTATCAAGACTTGGAGGCATTATCTGTATGATGAGAAATTCCAGATTAAGTCCGATCACAAAAGCCTGACGTATCTTTTCACCTAAAAAGACCTGAACATGAGGCAGAGGAGGTGGTTAGAATTACTCAAGGACTACGACTGTGACATTCAGTATCACCCTGGTAAAGCTAACATTATAGCTGATGCGCTGAGCAGGAAATGGGCATCGAACCTTGAAGCAGGACCAAGTACAAATGCAGCATTGTGTGCTGCTGTTTCTGGCTCATCAGAGGATGAAGAACAACTCTTAATAAAGTCAGCAGATGATCCTATTGAACAAGGGTTGTTACACCAGTTTACCCTTATGATTGCAGCATTGAAGATTTTGTCCGACCTGAAGGAAGAAATAAAAGCAGCAGTCCTACAGGACCCATACCTCAGGACAGTTCAAGAAGATTTGGAAAAGGTTCAAGCCAACCCTGATTTCACCTTGGATGCAGACAAGGTACTCAGATAGCATGGGCGTTTATGTGTACCCGAGAATGAAGATCTAAAAATTCGAATCCGAATCATGTTGGAAGCTCACTCTTCTCCATATTCAGTACATCCTAGGAGCACCAAGATGTACCATGACCTAAAGAGATTATACTGGTGGAGGGGTATGAAAGAAGACATGCTCTGGTATGTATTTCAATGTTTAAACTGCCAGCAAGTCAAAGCAAAAAGACAGAGGCCTGCAGGATTATTGCAACCGTTACCTGAGCCGGCATGGAAATGGGATTGTATTACCATGGATTTTGTCACTGGTCTACCTATGACTCCAAGGTTAGTGAATGCTGTTTGGGTAGTTATAGATTGCCTTACCAAGATCGCCAGATTTATCCCAGTCAGACCGTAATATACCATGGATAAGTTGGCAAGATTGTATGTGAATAATATAGTCAGACTACATGGTGTCCCAGAGAGCATAGTATCTGATAGAGATCTAAGCTTCACATCGAAGTTCTGGGAGGGGCTGTAGAAGGCAATGGGGATGAAACTAAAGTTCAGTACAGCCTTCCACCCTTAAATGGATGGTCAGTCAGAGAGGACCATCCAGATCCTAGAAGATATGCTTCGCGCATGTGCTATCGACTTTAAGGGGGCTTGGGATGAGAAGCTTTCCCTCATTGAGTTTGCCTATAACAACAGCTACCAGTCTACGATCCAGATGGCCCCATATGAGGCCTTGTATGGAAAGAAATGTCGGACACCATTATTATGGGACGAAGTTGGAGAAAGAAGGATCGTCATACCAGAATTTATAGAAGAAACCTGCAAGGTAGTAGATCAAATCAAAAACCGAGTAAAGACAGCTCAGGTGCGTCAAAAAAACTATGCTGACAACAGGCGACGAGACCTTGAATTCATGATTGGTGATAAAGTTTTCTTGAAGGTGTCACCAGTAAGAGGACTGATGCGGTTCGGCAGAAAAGGAAAACTATGTCCTAGATATGTGGGACCATATGAAATTCTGTCCCGATGCGACAAAGTGGCCTATCAACTTGCATTGCCACCAGCGATGTCTAGCATCCACAACGTCTTTCACATGTCCTTACTAAAGAAGTACGCGAGAGATCCTTCGCACATTCTTCTTGCAGACCCCCCAGATTTGACAAAAGACTTAACATTTGAGGTGGTGTCAATCCAGCTCATTAGTAAAAAGGTACAAGAGCTTCGAAGGCGAGCTATCCACTATGTCAAGGTAGTTTGGAAAAGTCAGGACGTAGAAGAAATTACTTGGGAGGAGGATGCCATGCGACAAGAATACCTTCATCTTTTCGACTCTGAATGTGTACGTATAATTTTGGGGACGAAATTTCTTTTAAGGAAGGGGGAATTGTGAGACCTACATGTAAATTTCGGGGACGAAATTTCTTTTAAGGGTGGTAGAGTTGTAAGAACCGTACTTTGAAAACCCGGTCTAATCCATGGTTCTATATGATGACAGGTCTCCCAATCATAACCGGACCGGAAGGCGAAGTCGGGTGACGAACCACTCAATTTTCAGGTATGAGAACCTGCGAAAAAATGTATAAATCTCATACCGGTCTCACTATACCGGTTGCGGTATGTGCAACCGGTATGTGCAACCGGTATGGGTATACCGGTTTGACTATACCGGTCTGAGTCACTCAGACCGGTATGTGCGACCGATATGTCTAGTTTCGGCTGGAGACGGACTCCAGCGGGTCCCTCACTCCGATTTGAAACTTGAAAAGTTTCCAATTGTGGGAAACCTTCCGATGAACGGCCTCCCACTATTAATAGAGACATTAGCACTCCTTCTGATCCTTCTCAAAACCCTAGCCGTCTGGAGGAGAGCTGAGAAGGAGCAAGGAGGAGGAGGCCACCCAGGAAGGAGGTTTCCATTGGAGGAGCACACCGCCAATCGACAAACACCATCGGTAAGTGCTCTATACTCTTAGTAATATTAGGATTTTGGATCGAAGCCGTGAAGTGGCGCGGCGATCCAAAATCCTAGATCTTGCAATGAACCTAGTCTCTTATTTAAATCTAATCTAGGTTTGATACGACATTCTAGTCGAAACCAGAAGGCCATTAGAGTATTTGAATCTTAGAATGGGTTAGGAGAAACCCTAGAAACCAAGCCAATGACCAATGGGAAAGGCAGATCCAAGATCGTGTTTTCGGATCTAATCTGTGAAACAAATCGGTTGGACATAAGGTCCGACGGTATGGGCCTGCGGTGTATATCGGAGGCACATACCGGTCTCACATATGTGCAACTGGTATATACCGCAACCGGTATACATACCAGTGGCACATACCGGTCTCACTCCCCTGAGACCGGTACCTGCGACCGGTATGGTTTCCGAACCTTGTTTGCTTGGTCAGGCAAGGTTCTGACCAACTGTGACCTTAATAAATTAATTCTAACCTATGAATATGATTGTGTAGGACCTGTAGAAAACATGAGAATACCCTGTGACGCAGAGCGGGATTGTTATCACGCGTCAGGTAAGGGACAAGATCCCAAACCCTAATTAATTAAAGAACAGTAAACCTTTGTGAATAAGTTTATGTTTAAAATGATTGCTTGATGTCTGTGCATTTTACATGCCATGTAGTTACTTCTTTTGTTACTATTATCTGTTCATGCATTTCATATGCTAGGATTGTTGGATGTTAGGCATGTGTATGTTTTTAGTTAGTGTGTGGAATGTGAAGGGGAGTGGAACCCTGGATATATCCACAGCTAACACCTTTTCGTATCGCCATCTACCTTAGCAGACTTGGTACGAATAGGGTATCAGGGGGAGGACATGGGATTGTGGTTCTTCCTGCCTGCCAGACTCGAGCCCTATCTCTATGTCGTAGGGAGCCGTGCTGGGGTAAGGCGATTGATACTGTATTGACATTTAGGACTAGTTAGAATCGAAACCCACTTGCAAGCCCTTGCCAGTAGGGGTTTAGGTATTGGTACGGTGTGGGGTATTAGGGGAAGGACGTGGGATTATGGTTCTTCCTGCCCGCCAGACTCGAGTCCTATCTCCATATCGGAGTGAGTGATGTGGGGCAACAACAGTAGTCTGGTAGGTGCCTGACTGTTGGGTGTACTCACACTCTCGTGCATAGAGGTGCGGTGGCCGCCAAACCTTACCATAGCATATTTGCAAGTTATACCTGACCCAATTTGTAATGTTATCTCATGCATTTTGTATGTTGCATTGGTCTTGTACTTTACTGAGCTAAGTTGTGAGCTCTCCCGAATATACATATTCTTCTTTTTCAGATTTGGATGCAGGGTACACAGTTGATGACTTCGTGACTGCCCCAGCATACGGTACAGTTGCTGCCATTGATACCCAGGTAGTGGAGGACGAGCATGACGCATCATGCGAGTGCTCCTTTTGTGTTTTTCTTTAGAGGGGATTTTACTTTGAACAATACATTGTAATGTTATCTCATGCATTTTGTATGTTGTATTGGTCTTGTACTTTACTGAGCTAAGTTGTGAGCTCTCCCGAATATACATATTCTTCTTTTTCAGATTTGGATGCAGGGTATACAGTTGATGACTTCGTGACTACCCCAGCATACGGTACAGTTGCTGCCATTGATACCCAGGCAGTGGAGGACGAGCATGACGCATCATGCGAGTGCTCCTTTTGTGTTTTTCTTTAGAGGGGATTTTACTTTGAACAATACATTGTAATACTTTTATTATTTAAATTTATGAATGGTGGAATAAGTTGAATAATTATTTTAATTTATCATATAGATCTCAGTTCATTTATTTATATTCCGTTGCTATGTATTATTCTCTGATTATGTTAGACTGCTTGGGAATGATTGGTTGACACGGTCTATTGAGATCCTAGTGTGAACCGTGGTTTAGAGCCGGTTCACTCACACTTCTGGTTCGACCGAAATTGGGGTGTGACAACCTGTTCATGAAAGATAAAAAGCTAGTCTGGATGATGCATGATGTCTGGTTACGTCGGTCAGGCAGAAGGTGGGTGGAATGGGATGTTTGTACCACCTCTTACTGACACTACTTTACATTGACCAATAATAACTTGACCAAGTCACAATGTCCTATGTGGAGACCAAACGGGGTCAGAAGCTTGGAAGGATTACGGTATAGTAATATGGTAATTAGGTGGAATTGACTAGATGCATTTACCCATATAACTGTACCCTTAGCCAATAAGGGGTTATGTATTAGCATAGGTTCAATAAAGGGTGGTATGACCATAGCTGCGATGCTCCCCATATCCGAAGTAGTGTGAATGGGCAAGCGAGTCGACTAGTGGGATCTCCTTAAGTGTCACATGGGTAAACATGAGCTAAGTGGTGGTCACCAAGACGCCAAACCTATACATGGCGATGTTTGTTGTACACCAAGTGAGGGGACATTCATCTTTTGAGAGTTACCGTGAAACATGGGAATATTTGTTGTATGCCGAGGGAGGTAGCATTCATTGTGGTGGCCCATGGATTGGCCCATACAATTATCATACCTAACTGTAGTTATAGTTGCATGCATTTGTATGTTGCACGTTTGGTTTTCTTACTAAGCTCGGTAGTTGAGCTTACCCTTTTACGTGTAAATATTTTAGATGATGTAGATACGATGTTTGGTGTTTTGGGATGCTATCCATTTGGTGTGGAGGATGATGATAATGTGCCTAAAAAGGACGTCTATGATCCCCCATTCGTGTAGAGATTATGTATACGCATAAGCGTTGCTTATTACTCTTAGTAATTTTAAATTTTAGGTTATTTATTTGGGGAAAATATTTTATCCCAGGATTAGATTTAATTAATATTTTAACTCATTTGGAACTGAATAACATTTTGAATTGAAGGATTTATTTTAATCATTTGAGACTTGGATAGTATTGAAATATTTAAATTATGTACTCTAGAATGTCAGCTTGGATTATTTGAACAGTAAGTTTTCTGCTATTTCTTTTAAGATTGTGATAATATGGATTTATTTAAATTCTTTGTTACTTTGAAAATTCTTGGTGAGATTTAAGCAACATGTGATCCTAGAGGGGATTTATATGACTCTGTGTGTAAAGAATCACGTTACATTCCATGGTACCAATACGTCAAGAATGAGGTGTAGTAGAAGTTGGTATCAGAGCACAGTTACGCTATAGTCACTATGAATCCTACTCACCTATAAAACTCATATGCTGACATTAGAACAAAAATAATGCACAAGATGAGAACAAGCTATAGGAAGAGACCAAGGAACAAATACAAAATTGAAGAACATAATATACAAAATAAAATGAGATAAACTTTAAAAGTTTTAAAAAGTGAACCATTTACTAGACGGGATGGATAGGAAATCACTGGTCGAAACCTTACCCATAAATAGAATGAAGTAAGTAAAATAGAAACCTAACTACGAGTTTGACTGCTGAGTTTGACAATTCTCCTGATGGTTTAAACGGTCTGCAGAATAGGTGGGTTGAGCTCCAGCCACTGATCTAATCCTCCTCTAATGAGCTCTCTTACGCTCAGTTGTAGCATCTGTTACCATCTCAATAGGAATAGGTGATAACAAACCCATGGTAGTCAATACGCTTCTCATAAAAGAGACCTCCTATCCAGTAGCCTTAAGAGCGCCTCATAATTGAAAAGTGGCATACTCAATCTCTCTCACACGCCGTTCCACACTTGAGATGTTATTACAGATGCACCTCTTGTACGAAGCCAGTCTAGTTTGTATAACCTACTGATACTCCTATAACTCAGATAATGAAGTGCGAGCATCTACTAGTAAACCCCGTAGCTCAAAAATCTCAGGAACTCCAGTCTAAGGACCCGTCACTAGTGGTACAACATTGTAAGTCCCTGGCCACTGCGGCATACTCTCTCGTTCATCTGCTGATGGTGCCATGTCCTCTAAACCCTGAGTAAGGGGAGAATTCTCCCTAAAACCTACAATAATGGGTGTCAAACTACCACCATCACTCATTGAAGCCAAACCCACTCTCAGAAGAAGTCTCTACTACCCTATGTCGAACTCTTTGACGACTGTCATCTCGGTGGTGGATCTGGATGAGGAATCCTCTCCAACTCGTCATCGCTCAGAACAACAGCTTGAAGGCCAAGCTTGAGCAATGAATCCAAAACAAAATAAAAATGGACTGACCTTTTTATACTCTCATCTCTAGAAAGGTCTATCCCCAACTGAAGGAACATATGTGTAAGTAACCAATCCATACCAGTGAATACTTGACGAATAATAAATGTCTCTAATTCATCACAAATAATGAAATGACCTGACTCCACTGGTCATACTGGTAACCGAGGTGATGCATGTCTTGCTGCCTCTACAGTGGGTGACTCCTCACCAATAGATATTGGAAGACCGGGAGAAGTCATTTCAATGAGCTTAAACTAAGTGGCAATGATATGTCAGAAGAAGAAAGTTTAGTTTTATATATTGGGTACCAAGAGAAACAAGTATACCAACATACCACAAGGATTGGATGAGTTATAAATGGTATTGAGGGTATTATTGATTGGAAAAGCTGAAATGAACAATGAAGATTAAGTAAAAACTTAGAAATTGTGGTACAACACTTTATAGACGTGAAACGCCCGAAGAAATCTATATACGGGATGCATGAAGTGTGTAAACCATTGAAACACCAATTTTCTCAAAGAAAAATGAGTATCAAGCACAAACCCAATCTCCCATTTTTGTTGTTTTTCACTCCATTCTGATTGTTTACTCGCTTGTTACATCTGCAATGCTCATGTTAAACCAATCTTGTCGAATTTGAGCATTTTCATTTGCATTGCATGATGTTCTCTTTGAAACATTCATATTATTGAGGCAACTAATGGTTTAAATTTTCAGGTTCCGAACAAATCCTCGCTCCAATGGCTCCTAGCTCTTGAAAAAGGCAATGTGTGCCTCGTACAGATGAAAACATCGCCCCACCTATGTCACACTCCTTTCCCAACGTATCGGTACTATGGAATGCAACGGGATCTCTCCATCCTTTTTGACTACAAGAAATCCCCTTCCAGGATCACACATCACTGTATTCCACAAGTCAACCCCAAATAGATTAAAATTTATTAGAGTGACATAACAATTCTGAAATCATTTTACAATTATAGTCATTAGCATCAAATTAAGAGAGTCGTTATGAATTCAATTACCAATTATTTACTGCTGACTTCTAAAGAATTAATATTGATATCAACCAAGCTATTAAATGTTCCCATAATTATTATATTTAAATTTCTATATCTCAATAGATTTCCATTATTCATGTTTCCAAATTCTAAATTAATAAACCATCAATATCTAAACCAAGTAATTTAAAACCACTGTTTAAAGCTTATTCAGAATGTAACCCAAAGTAATAAAATCCCAAATCCAAAATAAAAATGAAATAGGCTCATCCTAGGCCTAGAAGTAACTCTACGCATTGCACGATGGATCAGAGACATCTTCCTCAGGTTCATAGTCCTCATCCTCTACACTAGATGGACTGTAACCTAAAGCGTTAACCAAAAAACCTGCAACATCTGAAAATAGTTTGTGCGCACAAGGTAAGCTCAACCACTGAGCTTAGTAAGAAAACCAAACATGGAACAAGCAAATGCATGCAACTATCGACTACGGTCTGGTAAGATAACTGTAGGTGCCAGCTTAGGACAACCCACGCACGGAGATTCTAGACTGCATGGGTCTTTGCCCCTCAGATGATGCTGCCTCACTCGGCGTACAACATCACCCCCAAGTATGGGTACGTTCTTATGGAACAAGTCCGTATTATGCCGGCCACTTGCCCATAACTCATCCCAACCCTGTATTATACCAGCCACTTGAGAAGATCGTAATCGCACTAGTCAACTCACTCGCCCATCCACACTATGTAAGGTATGGGGAGCATCACAGTCATGTTCCTACCACCTTTTTATTGCACCCATGCCATTACATAACCCCCTAATGGCTAGGGGTGCAGTTATATGGGTAATTATGTTCAACTAAACTTGTCCACCTAATTAGTATGATATAACGGGCGATTGGGCTTTGCCCCTAAAGGGCCCCTACTCTCTTATCTTTTCTTTAGTTTTCGATTGAAGTGGAGGGGCTGTTAAGCGCTTTTAGTACTGTAATGTCACCAGGCTTTCGACCTTGTCCAAGCCCCCACATAGGACATCGTGACTTGGCTAAACTACATATGGTCAATGCAAAACAGTGTCAGTAAGAACTGGTGCAAGCGTCCATACCACCCACCTTCCTTCTTACCGACTTAACCAGACATCATGGATCAATCATGGGTTAGTCGCCTTCCTGGAAAGGTAGTGAGTGTTGCATACCACTCACCCTCTAATCCTTACACGGCATTGCTGACCCCAAACATAAGGATCCATATGCATGATCATACAAAATAGTTTATTGGATGGCATGTTATCATACAAAAGCATGTTATCAATCGCACACCATCACAAAGCATAATAAAATAGGAGAAACATACGCATCCAAAGGTCTAGTTTCCTTACCAAAAATAGACAGTAACTATAGTAATCCGGTTAGGTAGCCTCCTACCAGAGTCCTAGTATCTCTATCAAAATCATAAGCAATATATTTTCATTAACGTATTATCCAATAATTTATTTTTGTTTCTATTTAAGTTTATTATCTAGTGTTCACAGTATTATAAACTTGTCTGATAACTTATGCTTATTGCTTACTATTTATTTATCATGACATAGCATCAAAGGGGTTCATTATTCCTTTCATTTTGTCAATGTTCATTGACTAAGGATAACTTCTTAGCGCATAATGATCATGCTGTCCATACAAGGTAGGTGAAGTATGAGTTAGCATACCAAGACACAGCACACTCATTAGTTAGAAGTCACCTTCTAAGAACCTTAATACTAAGAAGGACTTATTTTATCGAAGTCAAGGGTCTTAGCATGGTACTGAAGTAAGGTTACTAGTTTCTAATGTAAAACCTGCACCCAGAAATCCCAGCCTAACTGGATTTCTATAGTGCATAGAGGATTTTCCACCATAGACCAACTAGATGTGCAAGTCCTTAGGTTGTACCATTAGTGGACCACTAGGAGAAGGGGGACAAAATGAGACCAACTGGACCTTTAAACTGGTAGTGGTCGATACTAGCCAGTGGGAAACCCGAGCTAGTATGATTTGCCAGCATCGATCAGTAAGGCCTGAGTTGACCTATTCTTTGAATCAACAAGTAGCTTCACTTTAGGAGACTCTTTAGAATATTCCTAGGACCTATGGATGAAACTAAGAGGGACCCACACCATTCTAACTACTTTAGAGTTGGAAGCAGGAAGGAGACTCTATCTAGAATCAAACTATTACCACTTGGCAACTTCCAAGGAGTCCCAATTCAAATTAAGAGTTTGATTCCAACTAAGAGACCTGAAATGAATAAAAACCCTACCTTTTACCCTCCTCTGAATACGTATCAATCTAAGAGAGTTCTGACACGTTCTCAAAAGAAAGGAAGGAGAAAGGAAGGAGAAGAAAAGGGAGAAGGCAAGCTCTGCAACCCTGGTGTGAGAGAAATCCTTGACAAAGTGCACCATCAAATTACAGTAATCAAGCTACTGTCGGTAAAACCCCAATCTCTGTAAACTTTAATGAGAACTTGAGTAGTCTATTGAAAGATGTAGATATTAGGTGATAAATGCACACCCTTTTATCAATGGTGAGATTAACGAAGACCGTTGGAAGGGAGAACAACTCTTCCTAACCATTGTTTTAGTTTAGGTAATTGATTCATACTTGCTAGAAGGGTACATAAACCTAGAAGTCACTATATCACCGGATTACATTAGTCTAGCAAGGGAAGGACGGGATCAAAAGAAGAAACCCTAACTTATTAAACAGAAAAGATGCCATTATGATAAGGCAGTCGATACAGCAGACTATATGGTAAGGACCGGTGTATCGACTGAAAAATCCCAGAAGGGTCTTAGGGAGTTAGCCAAATGATGTCATGGTCGATACTCTGCACCAACCATGATATCGACCGACAAAAGGAAGAAGGTCCAAAAATTCTATCGACCATAAGCCGGTCGATAGTATATTGACCAATATATCAATTGGTAAAACTCAACTTAGGTAACTCAAGGTGAATCAAGTAGGACTTTTAACTAATGATCTTACATCATGTAAAGGAATAAGAACACCTTGCAAACACGTATTTTCTAGCATGGATAAATACTACCAAAAGCTATCAGGTGAGGGAACAGAACCCTGACCTAATTTTGGTGTGTTTGTTATATATGCTATTGTTTGATGCTGTTTGTCGGTATTTATGTTAAGAATAACATGTCATCCAATATCTACTATTTTTGCTTGCATTGCATTAACAACATGATTGATTGTGATTGTGATTATGATACGTGATGCTTGGTAAGCTGTTGTAAAGGGGTCTAGGACCATTGGATCCAACCTACTAAGCAACTTAATTGTCATGTATTGTTCCATATCCTAGTGGAGGACAGCATCTTGGGGAGGCAAAACGAATGGTATGAGAATCTTACTAGGGTATTGTAAGTGTAAGACCCACACTCCACTAACTTGGTCTAATTGTATCGTGTTAGGTCTTCCCAACATTTCTGGACTAAGTAGACCGAGCGTGTGAAGATAGATCACAAAACAGGTATGAAAATCGAGTTAAAAATACTAAAAACATACCTAAGGTCGCATGCCTGGGTAGGTATGGTCGACCATAAGGAAGTGAACCAAAAATCTCAAATCCAAAATCACACGGTCGATGATTTCGACCTTACGATCGACGTTTTATGCGACCATATGATCGACCATGAGAATCCAGATCAGACTCCATATCATCCAATATTCCTGCTATTACTGATCATGCATATTTAATTCCATTTATTTATAACATGATGATGATGATGATGATGCTAGGAATAGGCATGTGAATGTATGTGTATGGTTGGTGTGTTGGATGAGAGTCGAGCATCAGGGGTAGGACATGGCATGGTGGTCTTTGACCTCGTCATCAGACTCTAACTCTATCTCTGCTCAAGTCTTGCCCACTAACATCATCGTATCACCATTACCTTAGCAAAACTATTACGTCGTAGGGCATCAGGGCAGGTGGTCTCAGACCGTGTGGTCTCTGACTCTATTGGGGGGCCTTAGCTCTATCTCTATGGACGTATTGAGGGATGCTGGGGTGAGGCATTGGATACACTGTTTGGCATTAGGATTGGTTAGTTGCGAGCCTAGTTTGCAAGCCTTAGCCAATAGGGACTTACGTGTTGGTATCGGTAGAGCATCGGGGGAAGCATTATGCGGTGTTTGATCCGGACACTTTAGCTCTATCTCTATTCCAGGATGGATGCATGTGGGATGGCATTGGTGTTTGATCCATTGGGTGGATTTACACACTCGTGTATAGAGGTGCGACGACCACCAAACCATTCTATAGCACATTACAAACTTATAAACCAGACCAAAGATATGAATTGAATGCATGCATATGTTTGTTGCATTGTTTTGTTTGCTCACTGAGCCGTGATGTGTGCTCACCCTTTCGACGTCGAATATTTTTAGTTGATGATGCAGGTCCTATCGTTGAAGAATATATGAATGCACTGACGTATGGTCACGTTCCTGCGATGGACGTAGAAGCTGAAGAAGATGCGCATGATTCATCATGCAAGTACAACCAATGTGTTTTTGCTTAGGTTTAGTTATAGTTTGAACATCGGATATGTAATTGATTATTTATTTTTATGTCTTGTGATTTGAAGATAATTGGATTAAATATTTATTTGTCACTGTTAGACCCTCAGTTCATTATCTGTAAGACTTCCGCTTATTTGTTTATTACCACTGATTAATAATGTGGAATGTGTGTGTGGTTTGATATGGTGGGTATGACCTATGCGAGATCTTGGGTGAACCGTTGGTTTATTGGTAGTTCATCACACCATTTTGGTTAGACCAGAATTGGGGTGTGACAGCTTGGTATCAGAGCACTCAGGTTCTACCCATTGACCTAACTACTTCCACATGAGTCATGAACTGAGTTAGGATAAAATTTAAAAGTTGTAATAAGAACACACCATAAGCACTTGTGTTGTATGAGACATAAACTAAGAAAGAGAATAATACATATATGTAAAGAAAAAACCAATTTGATATATATATATATATATATATAGAAACAAGACAAATGTACATCAAATCAGAGTACAGTCTATAATCCGGACAGTTACTCTGTAATATAAAAGAAAAAAGATATAAAGAGAAATCATGGAGCTGGAGGTGTTGGAGGAGGAGGTGCCTCACGATCTCTATCGTAGTCCTCAGCATATATCTCGCGAGCCAGGCCATCTGAGTCTGAATCGCTCGGAGACTAGCTGTCAGATCCGCTACCCGATGGTCTGTAGAGCACTGGGCACTAGAAGCCTCCTACTCTCCAATCAGTCACGCGCTAAGCCTCTCTAATCTCACATAACGGCCCCATCATGTCATCTAGTAGTGGGCATGATGGGCCAGCTGAATGAGAAGCCCTAAAAGAGCCAGCTCCCGTAGAATGCTATGGCGATGGAGGAGGGATGGCATCCACATCCATGTACATCCGATCATCATCCTCCTCATCACCACCCTCGTGTGCCTCTACTGCTACCTCTGCTACTGCTGCTGCTACCGCCTCTACATCTGCTGTCGCTACCCGAGTGAGAGGATGAATCATAGTATTCCTCTCATCATCACTGACCTGTATCTCTCTCATGCCCATCTTGCTGATGGCCTCCCAGTCAAGGTCAACTGAGAAGGTGTCTTCAGTGATCCTTTCATTCACTAGGTCCACCTGTAGATGAGCGAGCAAGGTAGAGATCAGCCACCCATAGGGCAAGTTGCCTCTCGAGTCAGGCAACGTAGCTCAGTGCATGGTCCGGAGAATAATGTTTGAGAGGCACACAGACTGCCTAGTATAGATACAGTACAGCAGGTACTGAGTCAGCTGAGAGATCATCTCATAATGTCTGTCCTGGGGAATCAGATTATGCTGGATAATCTTGCAGTAGACACGTGGCTCTGGATGCAGGTTGACTGCTTTTACCTCCCAGCGGTCATCCCGAAGAATCTGACTATCGATCTCTGCACGCATCTGTGTGGAAAGAAACTGTGGCTCTCTGGGTTCATAGTAAACCAACTGCCCATCATTGGAGATACCTAGGAGATCAGCCAACTCCTTACAGTTGAAAGAAATCGGAACCCCTTTCACCTAGCTAGTGATCCGAAGCTCTCTACCCCTCTCTACATCTAGGTCACCCTCCACCTGAAGGTGATAGTAGAACTGCTTAACCAAGTCCGGACGAGTGCAAGCCTCGTATAGGATCATTGGAAGTCAGCCCATATCACCAAATGCCCTTTCCACATCAAATAGGGCCAAGTGGGCTAGGTTCACACATCTACCCCCTTCAACTTTCTTTCGGTCAAACCAAGGATATCACACTTCTACTTCCATAGACCTAAAGCGAAGTGGGTCATGAACTCGAGGAACCTTGGTGCGAACCATGATAGCTGTAAAAAAAAAAACGAGAAAACAAGTTAGAAAATTTAAAAAAATTTGACAGCATAACGACGTAAAATAAGAAAAACCTCACTTTTCACCCAAACATTGGGCAGGAGGACTTACGTAGGTCCCAAACCATCTTGCAATGCATATTCAATCAGAAATTTTAACTAGGTAGGTTGAATTTGAAAAATTTTGACAATTGGGCAAAAACCCCAAAATTTAGGTAAAAAATGGGAATTTTCATTTTTACCAAACCAACCGATGAAACTCAAATTTTCTTGAGGGCTTTCATCCATTGGGTGGCCAATAGCAAAAGCCCCCAATAAAAATCAAATTCTTATGATTAAAAAAATATTAATTCGAAGAAAACCCAACAAATGGCAAAAATGCTAGGTATGAAAGCTTAAAAATAAAAGAGAGTAGAGAACATACCTTGTGGAATGGAATGTAGGTCATAGATCGAAGTAAAAATCACCAAGTATGTATGGTTGACACTGTAACTCACTGGAGGAGAGTTGAGTAGAGACCATAGGAGGAAGAAGAAGAAATGAGAGGGAAACTCTCAAAAATAGGTTTTTAAAACTGATTTTTGGATCTTACGGTCGCACAATTTGACCAAAACCATCGATCGTAGGATCAACCATATGATCGACCATAGGGTCTCGATAAGTTGCCAGGGATGTGATGGTTGCACCTATGGTGGCACAACTTGCGACAATAGGCCATCGACCGTATGACCTACTGTTGTCTGTATTTTGATTCTGATTGAACTTTTGCCTATTGATTTTGTTTTTATCTCGCTTTCCATTGTGAGACTAACCCCATACTACCATCATATCTTGTCTTACATGTACAGTCTTTTCAAGTACCATTCAACCAAGAGTTTAAATGGCTGGACGCAGAGTAAGTAGAAGGAGACAAAATGCAAACCCATCTCCACCACTTATGGAGACTAATGAAAACGAAGGTCAGCAAGGACAGGAAGGAAATATTGGAACTCAAAATGCTGCACCTCAGAATGTGCACACCCAAGCCAACCCAACCAACCTACCAGCACCACCTACAGATTTGGCTACTGTAGTGATGAATTTAGCACAACAATTTCAGCAAATACAATAAGTGCAAGCCAACATGCAAGCTTCTATGGGAATGGCTTTCCCAACTGCAAACACGACACCTCTACCTGCAGGACAAACTAGTACTGCACCTGGTAGTAGTAACCCCATACCCCAAGCACCGCAAACACCAGCAGTACAAGGCCAAGTGCAAACCCTGAAGTATCGCAAGGCGGGTATAACCAAGGAAATTATCAGTACCAACCACCTATGTATGGAGTATATGCACAGTATCAGCTTGATCACTCCAGACTGATTGAGTATTTTCTAAAATTGAAGCCGAAGGAGTTTACAGGCGAGCCATCAGATCTGTTATGGCCAGCTCACTGGATCGATGAGATGGGAAGAAACTTTATGATGATGACTATAAATGAAGAAGAGAAAGTATTATGTGCCACTTTTATGCTGAAAGGTGATGCGCACCATTGGTGGAAATCTACTCGGAGTTATTTGTTGACAAAGCACACCCAATTGACTTGTGTTATCTATAAAGAAGCTTTCTTCGAGAAGTATTTTCCAAGGAGTTTCAGAGATCAAATGGAAAAGGAGTTTCTGAGTCTGTATCAAGGATAGATGACTGTAGACGCATATCAACAGTGTTATGAAGAACTATTTTTCTTTGCTCCCTCTAGCATGCAGGAGAAAAATACCAAAACCCGAAGGTTCGTCATGGGACTTAGGGGAAGCATCCATGAGCATGTATTGGGACTGAAAAAGAAGATTTATAATGAAGCTATATAGATTCTCGAGTACTAGAATCGAGCCAGAGGAAAAGTTATTTTGCTCAAAATAGAGGTATTAAAAGGCCTAATGGAAATTCAAACAACGGAGGAAACTCAAAGACATTCAAACCCTTTCGTACTCAAGGCTTCAATGTTGCAGCCAAGACTACTTCGACAGCCCAACCTCAACAAAAGCAAAGTAGTGATGGAGTTAAATGCTTTAACTATAATCAAGTAGGACGTTATTCAAGGGAGTGTCCTTAGCCAAGGAAGCAGCTACAGCAAGGAAAGGTTTATGCAGTTACATCAGAGGATGCTGCTGCATCGCCTGATGTGGTCACAAGTATGACCTGAACATTTTATTTTGTACTACCTTGTGTAAGCATATAGATTAATATAAGAAGAAAATCACAGGTATCATACCTATTAATGGCATACCCGCCAGAGTACTCTTTGACTCTAGAACTACTCATTCTTTTATATCTGTGTCGTTTGGAAAGAAGTTAAATCTACCCCTTAGACCTTTAGACTACAAACTACTTGTACGATCACCTATGGAATTAGAAGTGGAACTATACAAAGGTCATGGACCATGTCCAGTTCTTATCGACGAGAAGATTTTGGATGCAACCTTAATTCAACTCGAGATGGTAGAATTTGACGTTATCTTGGGAATGGATTGGTTAGCTCGGCACTCTGTAAACCTGTTATGTGCAGAAAAGAAATTGACATTTAAAGACAAGGAAAGAGCAGAGTTTAGTTTTGCGGGAACCAAACTTCTCCGTAAACGAAAACTCATTCTCTCTGCATTAAAGGCTAGAAAATGCCTCGAGAAAGGAGGAATTGGGTATCTAGTATCCGTGGTCGATCTCACCAAGGAAGCACCACGGATGGAGGATATTGAAGTTGTGTGTGAATTTTCAGACGTATTTCCTAAGGAACTACCAGGACTACCACCTGACCGAGCGACAGAGTTCGCTATCCCCTGCCGCATCAGTATCGAAAGCACCCTATCGAATGGCTCCTACTGAACTGAAGGAATTGAAGGTACAATTACAAGAATTACTGGACAAGGGCTATATTTGACCCAATATATTACCATGGGGAGCGCTAGTATTGTTCGTGAAAAAGAAGGACGGTAGCGTTCGACTGTGTATAGATTATCGAGAATTGAATAAGCTTACAATTAAGAATCGATACCCGTTGCCTCGGATCGATGACTTATTTGATCAGTTGCAAGGTGCCAAAGTGTTCTCTAAAATTGATCTTCGATCAGGATACCATCAGTTGAAGATTAAGGAAGGTGATATTCCAAAGACAGCATTCAGAACCAGATATGGACATTATGAATTTTTAGTTATGTCTTTTGGATTGACTAATGCACCCGTAACTTTTATGGAACTCATGAATTGGGTATTCCATGATATGTTGGATATGTCAGTCATTATATTTATTAATGACATTCTAGTATACTCCAAGGACAAAGAAACTCATATCACAAATCTAAGAGCCGCTTACAGCGACTAAGAAAAGAGAAGCTTTACACAAAATTTACTAAGTGTGAGTTCTGGCTGAATGAAGTCGTTTTCTTTGGCCATGTTGTATCCGCTGAAGGAATTAAAGTGGATCCTCACAAGATTGAAGCCATTGTGAAATGGGAAGCACCAAGAATGTTGAAGAAATCAGAAATTTCCTAGGTTTAGCTGGTTATTATCGATGATTTGTGGAAGATTACTCTAGAATCGTTGTACCTCTCACCAGTCTGACAAAGAAAGGAGAAACATTTGTTTGGACTGATAAATGTGAAGAGTGTTTTCAAACATTGAAGGCTAAATTGATATCACCTCTCATCATGACTATTTCGATCCTAGGATAACCATTTACCTTGTACACTGATGCGTCTGGGTTAGGTTTAGGATGTGTACTTATGCAAGGAGAACAAGTAACTGCGTATGCCTCAATACAACTGAAGACACATGAAAAGAACTATCCCACTCATGACTTGGAATTAACAGTAGTAGTACATGCTGTTAAGATATGGAGACATTATTTGTGTGGAGAGAAATTTCAGATTAAATAAGATCATAAGAGTTTCACTCATCTTTTTAATCAGAAGGAGTTGAACATGCGACAAAGAAGATGGCTGGAATTACTGAAGGATTATGATTGCAATATCCAGTATCCTCTAGGAAAAACTAATGTAGTTGCTGACGCACTGAGCAGGAAAGCTATGACAGAATCCCCAGAAGAAGTTAGTGCAAATGTTGTGGCATGTGTCACAGGGAGAGTATTTAATTATGGTAAAGAGCAATTCGTGATTGATATTCCGAATGAATCAACTGACCAATGATTTATTCATTTATTCTCAAACATGTTTACTACATTGAAGATTATACCTGATCTATTAGATGAAATGAAAGTCGCTATTAAATCAAACCCTTATTTGAGAATGGTGCAAGAATACCTTGAAAAAGGTAGGACTACTCCTAAGTTCACCATGGACATTGAAAATGTACTAAAATACAAAGGAAGGGTATATGTTCCTGAAAATGAAGACTTGGATATTAGACACAGACTAATGAAGGAAGCTCAAACCACCGCTTATTCGGTACATCCTGGAAATATGAAGATGTATCATGATCTGAAGAAACTATATTGGTGGAGAGGAATGAAAGTAGATGTAGCTAAATTTGTGTCTCAATGCTTGAATTGTCAACAAGTAAAGGTTGAAAGGCAAAGACCTGCAGGATTGTTATAGCCATTGCCAGAACCAGCGTGGAAATGGGACTGCATCACTATGGACTTCGTCACCGGTTTACCATTAACTCCCAGAGTAGTTGACACGGTCTGGGTGATCGTAGATCGTTGGACTAAGACAGCTCATTTCATAGCTATACGACCTCTGTATACATTAGAGAGGTTAGCCAAGCTTTATGTAGAATATATTGTTCGATTACATGGTGTACCTGAAAGCTTTGTGTCCGACAGTGACCCACGCTTTACCTCAAAGTTTTGGGAAGGATTACAGAAGGCTATGGGTACAACATTAAAGTTCAGTATTGCATTCCATCCTCAGACTGATGGACAGTCGGAGCATACTATTCAGATTTTAGAAGACATGCTTCGAGCTTATGTTATTGATTTCAAAGGTTCATGGGATGAGAAATTACCATTGATAGAGTTTGCTTATAACAACAGCTATCAAGCGACTATACAAATGTCACCTTATGAAGCACTGTATGGTAGAAAATGTCGAACTCCTTTGTTTTGGAATGAAGTTGGAGAACGGAGTATTGTTGGACCAGAGTTTGTTGAAGAGACTTGTCGAGTAGTCGACATTATCAAGGAAAGAGTCCAAATGGCTCAGAACCGTCAGAAGAAATATGCAGATAATAGACGTAGAGATCTTGAATTCACCATAGGGGATAAGGTATTTCTAAAAATATCTCCTATGCGTGGTTTGAAAAGGTTTAGATGGGAAAGCTATGTCCCAGATATATTGGACCTTATGAAGTTCTAGATAGACGTGGAAAAGTAGCATATCAGTTAGCACTACCACCATCCATGTCAAGTGTGCATGATGTATTTCATATCTCATTATTGAAGAAGTACGTCAGAGATCCAACACATATGTTAACAATGGATCCACCAGATTTGACTGAAGATTTGACGTTCGAAGTAGTACCTTTTGAGATCACTAGCTGGAAGGTGCAATGTCTTCGCAATCGCAACATTTACTACGTTAAGGTTACTTGGAGAAGCCAAAATGTAGAAGAAGTTACACGGGAATAAGAGAATGCTATGCGAAAGCAATATCCTCGCCTATTCGACTCGGAAGGTATGTGTAAATTTTGAGGACAAAATTTATACAAGAGGGGGGAGTTATAAAACCCGTACTCTACTAACTTGGTCTAACCGTGTCGTGCTAGGTCTTCCCATTATTTCTGGACCAAGTGGACCGAACATGTAAAGATAGATCACAAACCAGGTATGAGAATCGAGTTAAAAACACTAAAAACATACCTAAGGTCGCATGCCTGGGTAGGTATGGTCGACCATAAGGAAGGGAACCAAAAATCTCAAATCCAGAATCCTACGATCGATGTTTTCGACCTTAAAGTCGATGGTTTATGTGACCGTATGATCGACCGTGAGAACCCAGATCAGACTTCGAGTTTTGGAAACTTTCCTAAACTAAGGGATTGCTTTCCTAATTGAAAGAGGACTTTATATGGAGAGTTTTTCTCTATATAAAGGACATCCCTCAGCCCTTTTTCACTCTTTTAACACATTAGTAAACCCTAGAGAAAGAGAAGGAAGATAAGGAAGATAAGGAGAAAAAGAAAAAGCTAAGAAGAAGAGTTTATTGAGAAGAGATTGGCTCTCTATCACAAGAAAAGGTATGAAACGAATCTTTTGAGATGTAAACTCTAAGGAATAAGACTTTTATGGAGGATAGGCCATATCAACCTATTATGATCTATATGATTTCCTTGAGAAAATCCCAAGGAGAACCATGAGGAGTGAATTTGATGATTAGTGTTGATAAGAAATTACTAATGATGGCCATAGGATGACCTTAGGATAAACCCCATTGAAGAACAAAAGAATTAACCCAGGAAGAACTTGAATTTCAGGTAGACTGTGACCAGAAATCTCAAGGTCGCAGCTACGATCGACCATGGCATGACCAATATGACCAGAGGATCGACCATAGGTATTCAGAAAGATTTCAAAAATCATATGGTCGTAGCTACGATCGCACCATATGCAATAGTAGGGTATCGACCGTAGACAGTAATGTGAATGTAGCATGAGATCATAGGACCAATCAGACACCTATCAGTGTTCTGTTTCGATTTTCGATTACTATAACATGTCACATATGAACCCTAACTTAAATTCATATAAATTTTAGGTTGTTAAATCAATTCAAAGAGAATTTCAAGGCTTAGAAGGACATTGAGAATTGCTAACAGGTGAGGGAACAAGACCTAAGCTAATTGGATAATAACAAACTATTTATTTTCATTGAGTCCAATGCCATGATTGATTCTATGCTTGTATGCTTGTAATGTGCATCTCACATGTCATCCAATATTTCTGCTATTACTGTTTATGCATATTTAATTTCGTTATTTATAACATGATGATGATGATGCTAGGAATAGGCATGTGAATGTATGTGTGTGGTTGGTGTGTTGGATACGAGTCGAGCATCAGGGGGAGGATGTGGCATGGTGGTCTTTGACCTCGTCACCAGGCTCTAGCTCTATCTCTGCTCAAGTCTTTCCCACTAACATCGTTATATCGCCATTACCTTAGCAGAACTATTACGTCGTAGGGCATCAGGGGAGGTGGTCTTCGACCGTGTGGTCTCTAACTCTGCCGGGGGACCTTAGTTCTATCTCTATGGACGTATTGAGGGATGTTGGGGTGAGGCATTGGATACACTGTTTGGCATTAGGATTGGTTAGTTGAGAGCCCAATTTGCAAGCCCTCGCCAATAGGGGCTTACGTGTCGGTGTGGGTAGGGCAACAAGGGAAGTGTTATGCGGTGTTTGATCCAGACACTTTAGCTTTATCTCTATTCCAGGATGGGTGCATGTGGGACGGCATTGGTATTTGATCCATTGGACAGATTCACACACTCGTGTATAGAGGTGTGGCGGCCACCAAACCTTTCTATAGCACATTGCAAACTTATAAACCAGACCAAAGATATGAATTAAATGCATGCTTATGTTTGTTGCATTGTTTTGTTTGCTCACTGAACCGTGATGTGTGCTCACCCTTTCGACATCGAATATTTTTAGTTGATGATGCAGGTCCTACCATTGAAGAATCTATGAATGCCGACGTATGGACACATTGTTGCGATGGACGTAGAAGCTGAAGAAGATGCGCATGATTCATCATGCGAGTGCAACCAATGTGTTTTTGCTTAGGTTTAGTAATAGTTTGAACATCGGATATGTAATTGATTATTTATTTTTATGTCTTGTGATTTGAAGATAATTGGATTAAATATTTATTTATCACTGTTAGACCCTCAGTTCATTATCTGTAAGACTTTCGCTTATTTGTTTATTAACTCTGATTAATAATGTGAAATGTGTGTGTGGTTTGATATGGTGGATACGATCTATGCGAGATCCTGGGTGAACTGTTGGTTTATTGGCAGTTCATCACACCATTTTGGTTAGACCAGAATTGGGGTGTGACAGTAAGGGTACATATGATGTCATATAGGACTGGTTAGTGTAAGAACCTATGTATGTAACCCTGGCCAGTAGGGGGTTAGATACTGGTAGAATGGAGTGATGAGGGGGAAGGGTCAACAGTGTTTTTTGGAGCATCACTAGCTAAACTTGCTGCCCAATCACCATTCTAATTTGGGACGTCATGTGGGGGCATTAGGGCTACTGGGTAGGCTAGTGAGTACCCAGTACTGTAAGACCTGTGTCAAACTAACCCAGTCTTACCACCTTGAACCAGGTTTACCCATCATGGTCGAGTCAAGTGGACCAAGGGCGTGATGGAGATCGAGATCCCAGGTATAAAATTGACCTAAAAACACTTAATTTTAGGGGAGGGTCGCATACCCAGCCAAGTAGGGTCGGACCTCCCAAAATAGAATGCCAGACCCTCAGATTTGAAGGAGGGTCGGACAGCTTAAGACCCTAGGGTCGACGGGATCATCGACCCTCCCATCGACCCTCGGTTACTGTCGAAATTGAAATTAGGAAATTTCCTAATTTTCGATTGGGATTCTTTCCAAATCTCAATGGGACTATTATAGGACATTCCTACTCTATTTAAAGGACGTCTCTAAGCTACTTTCATTCCTTTCACAACCCTAATTGAATTGAGAGAAAGAGAGAAGAGGGAAAAGAGGAAGAAAGGAGGCAAGGAAGAAGACTTAGCAAAAAGGAGAAGAATTTCCAGAGAAAAGTAATCTTCTCAGGTATGGATACTAATTCCATGAGTTTCTACAGACCTTAGGTTAGATATGGTTGAGTGTAGGATTTCGGAGAAACCCAAACCATCCATCAATGGTTAGGTTTTCATGGAAAACCGTAGGAGGATGCACGAAAACTGTTTAGATGGATTATACATGGTTCTAGACCATGGAATGACTGTAGAATGAATGTAGGAAGTAAGCCATAGGACCCAAACACGAAGAATGGATTTAAAAGTGGAAATTGGACCAGAGTGCACCAAGGGTTGCACCAAGGGTCGATAGACCATCCGACCCTAGGTGTTTCTGACCATCGACCCTCAGCATTTGGGAAGTTCAGAATGGAGGGAGGGTCGATAGACCCATCGACCCTAGCATCGACCCTCAGTTGACAGAATGGTTTTAAATTTCGAATTAATTCTAATTAAATTCTATTGACTTTGTTAGGTTTACTAGCAATATAATAACGTTATAACGGTGATTCTAAAGCTTGGAAAAGTATCTTTTAGCAAGCTAAGGTGAGGAACCTTAACCCCAAACTAAATTGGTTAATAATAAGCTGTTTTTTTTCTATCTCTTGAGTCCTATGCCATGCTTGATTCTATGCGAATATATTGTAATGTGCATACATCATGCCATCCAATATTTCTATTACTTGTTCATGCATATTTATTTAATTGTTTATAACATGATGATGATAGGAATAGGCATGTGCTTGTATGTGTGTGGTTGATGTGCTTGATGCGAGCGAGTATCAGGGGAGGTGTGATGAGAACGTCAATAAACGTTAACCTTTGGCGGGTCTCAGCACTTTAGCTCTATCTCTAACTCAAGTCTTGTGCATTGGCATCGTCGTATCGCCATTACCTTAGCAGAACTATTATGTCGTAGAGTATCAGGGGAGGTGGTCTCGGTCCTTGTAGTCTCTGACTCTACCGGGGGGCCTTAGCTCTATCTCTATTGGCATTCTGAGGGATGCTGGGGTGAGGCCTTGGATACACTGTTTGGCATTAGGATTGGTTAGTAGCGAGCCCAGTTTGCAAGCCCTCGCTAACAGGGGCTTACGTGTTGGTATAGCATTATATAGCAATAAACGTTAACCTTTGTTGTATAATGTTATGGTAGGGTGGATGGGGATGACGATAAACGTTAACCTTCGGGCGGGCTTCCACACCCTTTGTATAGAGGCGGTGTCAATAAACGTTAACCTTTGACCACCCAACCTTTCTATTACACATTGCAAACTATAAACCAGACCAAAGATATAAATTGACTTTTTGCATGCATATGTATTGTTGCATTGTTTTGGCTACTCACTGAGCCGTGTTGTGTGCTCACCCCTCGACGTCGAATATTTTTAGTTGATGATGCAGGTTACACAGTCGAAGATTATATGAACGCGTCTGCGTACGGGAGTATAGCAGCAATGGACGCTGGAGCTGAAGACGATACACACGACTCCTCTTGCGAGTGCAACTCGTGTGTATTCGATTAGATATTTTATAGATTTCTTTGTTGGATTTATAAGACATGTATTTGGTACTTAAATATTTATGTCTCAGTTAAACACAGAATAATTTGCTATTATTAATGGATATCAATTCTAGTTCTCAGTTCATTTATTTATGAGATTTTCGCTATTGTGTATTACTCTGATTATGATTGTGGGTGTGTGTAAAGTTTGGATAACGCGGGGATGGTCTATTAGAGATCCTGGTTGAACCGTTGGTTATTTAGCGGTTCATCACACCATTCTGTACAGTGTGGAATTGGGGTGTGACAAGTACTCCCGTGCATGGAGGTTATAGTTAGCCTCTGGGAGGTATGGCTAGGCCTTACCTTAATACAGTGAACATACATTATACCGGACCCTTGTTGTGTGCATTAATTATTTATATGATTTCTTGTTGTTTGTTTTTCATTGAGCTCAAGTTGGTGATCTCACCCTTGCAATTATTACTCTTTTTAGTTGTATTTACAGGTACCATGGAGATAGAGCAGGATGACACTCTAGTCGATCCAAAGCACTTGAAGGGGGCGGGACGAGAAGTTGTGGGACCAAGCTCAGGACAGAGGATGTAAAGACTTGCAAGAGATGGAGGGCCGCTCCAGTAGGGAGCCATGATTAATTATTCTTTTAATTGAGTACTCTTACTTATGAATACTTGACTTTTACTAGTGTCAGCGCCCAACGCATTAGGGCTACGAGACTATGAGATGCAAATGGTTGGAAACTTAAATAATACTTAAATGGATTTATGTTACTACTATACCCTTATAATTAAATGCTCAATTTGTTTACTATGCTTTTGCTACTTAAATTACTCTGTGATAAGGTTAGGGAAGTATAATGGTTGACGATGTTGTTAACTGAGCATGTATCCTGGGTGGACTACGATTAAAATGATCAGTTTTTTCCAGTCGCCTGCTGAAATTTTACATATCATAAATTCGGAGTATGACATCTAGGGTTCCACACTTTTTGTATAGGGGTTTTCAGCATTTAAAGTAACGAGCAACGAGCTACCTAATAGGCTATAACGATATCTAATCAAAACAATGTAAAGAACGTTCGTAGAAATTTGGTCTCAAGGATCCAAACCCATAATCAGGCTCACAAAAATTCTAGAAAGCCACTGACCAAAGATGGTCAACAATAGGGGTCAAAATCCCATGTGGCACATGGCATCGACCGCACGGTCTGGTCACCAGGCGTGCAACACTTGTCATCGATCATACGTTGAAACGTGGTCGTTTGACAGTACCAGCACATGAGAAAGATTGCCTATGTAGGTTAGGTTTAAGGTCTTAATTTGTAAAGGGGACCCATAGTTGGTTGGTTCCAGGTGTAAACTAGTCCCTACCTCTGTCCAATATGAAGTATAAGGGTTTCCTACCATAGAAATACTATTTCTAGGTGTTAAGCCCTTAATAAATTTAAAATAAATTCTAAGAAGTCATCGGCCATGTTTGTCGAGATCCACTATTGAAATGGCATGCAGCTGATGGCATCGACTGCAAGTCTTGACGGTAAGGGCGTGCGGCACTTCCCGTCGACCGTATGTTAAAACATGGTCCCACAACCACCAAATATCTCCGATGCGTTTAACGTATTTTTCTTAGTGGAATATGGAGTTTGAGCTCAAAACTCGATTCCTACGTCAAGGTACGGTTACTGTTTTGATTTGACAAATTATTGAGATCTCAGATCTGGTTTTTAAATCAGGACCTGATTTTCGATACCTTTGGATCTCATCATCATGATCCGAGTCTCATAGGGTCATTCCAAGGTCTCTAACAAGTTTTTTTTTTTTTGTTTTTTTTACTTAGTCTAGTTGGTTTGTTATTAACCAATCTCCATATTGTATGCACTACTATTCTTAATCCGAGTCTATGAATAGTGGTTCATATGGCTCGAAGCCTTTCCATTGTTGATGATGATCGTTCCTCTCTTTGATTTGATTGTAAAGGAACACCATCACATTATAGAGGAGTCTTAACGATATGAAGATACTGCATGGTTGATATTTATATTCCACATCTCCATACCTTTCCATGATTTGACTCTTTACCTTGTAAATTCCATTAACCAAATCGTAAACAAGTTGAAGGAACACTTACAATGGTACGTCTCCCTTTGAGTCTCAAGCAAGAAAATCACTACTCTAGTGGGAAGGCTCCTTTCTCTGTTCTTCTTCCTTTCTTCTCTCTTTCTCTTTGTGTTTCCCTTTCTTTGTTGGGCGGTACTCTTAGGGGAAATAGTTCCTTCTCTTTCTCTTCTCTTCTTGTCCATTGCTTTTCTTCTCTTTCTCTTGTTTTCTCTCCTTTCTCTTTGCTTCTTCTTTCTCTCCTTTCTTAGAGATGCGTCAGAGGTTCCTTACACTAATCTCTTGGTCTTTGGTTAGATTTGGTTAGACTGAGAGATTGAGGTCAATCCCTAAGGTAAGAGATGGATTTTGGGATCTCTATGGAACTAAAATGGTAAGAAGAGATCTCTCTCCCTCCCTGCCTTTCTCAGACTAATAGGGATAGGCTTTCCATGCAAGGGAGCAATCCAAATTCAAATCGGTGGGTCCAACTTTAATACGTCACCAACCAATTTCACGTGCAAGGTACGGTTGGGCATCGTGCAACTAGTGTGCTGCCGCACCACCCATGTCTCTAGTCGGACCTTCTTTTGGGTTGGCCAGTCTAGGCGTGTGCTTCCCAGGTTCTTGTTAGTCATATAGGCTTGGTCCGAGACTTCTTCTAGTACATTACCGCATACTCTAGTAACACGAGAGGTTCATGATAGTGGTTTTTTGTCACTTCACGAGTACGTCATCGCCTTTGGTCATGTCGATACGATATGTTTATACGTGGGAAGACCCGACACATGCCCAAAATGGTTAGATCGTAACGGGATTTGGGCATGGGTCTTTCAACTCCATCCCCTTACAAAAATTTTGTCCTCGAAATTTAGGTGTAACCACTCCCTTGATTCGTTGGGGTATTACTTATATATCTTATCCATCTTCTATCCAATTTAAATCCTTTGACCCTTTGGTCCTTTTTACAGGACTCAGATTCCAAGAGAAATTGAAACGTAAGTCCCTTACCTTCTGGTTATACAATAGTTGAAGGTTCCACCGTACTAGACGAATCTGCCTAGGTTGGGGCGGTTAGGTGGTAGGGTCTTTGATGTGTCTGTTTATATTACCTATGGAACATGGCATGATTATTAGGGTAGTCAGTGAGATAGCTGTCTAGTAGCATAGATATGCCCGTTCAATACTTCTTAAGTCCAACATTCTGCATTTCATCATTGTCTAACTTCTTCACTACGTAGATAGGAAGTTCCTTTGTAACAATTGTCCAACCTAATTAAAATCTTTCACTATATATCTGATCATGTCTACTTCCTTGAATTATTCCTATTCAATTTTTAGATTTATAACACTGATGTTCAGATCATTTACTTAAGTAATTCATAGATTTTTAGATTAATATCAATACCTAATTCTAACTCCTTTTGTTATGATGAGTAGAATATGGCATAAGCATCCTTTAATATACAGTATATATTTCATCACCTTCCGTTACTCATATTCTTTCCTTGAAGTGTAGAGATTCATTAACTCTCAATACAATTGAAGTTTAATTAAATTCGATCAACTTCATTAATATCTTACTTAGATCAAAACTTCCGATACAGTCTTCTCATATCAATTTCTCACTTCTTAGTTACATTAACAATATCTTATACTTGAGAATATGGTAGTTCTATCTAAATAATTGAATATATCACCTATCCTAGGCAAAAGGTATTTTCTCCATAAATCATACCCTAACCCTAAGCCATTAATAGATTCTTTTCCCATTACACGTTCTGTCTTATATTATTACTTAATACGAATGCCGGTCCTAAGAGGAGGTCGACATCGCATTCAATTTCCCTGTCAGAGGTAACTGATCGATCATTTCAAATCATTCAAAATCTACTTTGTCTCTACAATGTCTACCATTTTTAGGGATCGTAACGATAATGTTCTTATAGACTTTGCATCCTCAAGTTAATCCTCAATGACATAATTTCTTACTAGCAAATGGGTAATGTCCCTTTAAACTTCACACCATGAAGAAATTTCCCATTTGTCTTCACCAATGTGTTTGATTTTTTTCATCATTCATCACAACCTGTTATTTTTCAATACCAGTAATGGTTGCAGAGAATTTATCAATCGATTCATCCACAGCATTATCATACAATTACTTGATTCCAATAACTCATTCTACATTAATAAATCTTGTTAAATTTTTCTCTATACGATGCTAATCAATATAGCTTCCAAGTTGATGTTTCAAGTGCTCTTACCTTTCATATTAGGACTTCTAAAGTTTTGGTCAAGTTTTCAACTTTTTCAATTGATTCCTCAGAAGATTCATGTGGTTTTCATCCAAAACTATAATTTTTGAATTTAAAATTTCCTATCTCCAATAGTATGTAGCAAATTAACTATTCATGCATGAATTCAGATTTTACATGCATAAGAAGAAACTTAAAGTATGGTACTAGAGGTAAAAAAAATAATACCTGTGATCCTTATGGTGATCGTAGCTATTTCTTCCACTTTCGAAGTGTGAATCTCACTTTCTCATGCTTCTGTTCCTCTTAGCAGGAATAGCCCTTTCAAGAAAGGACGTCTCAGTAGCCGAGAGTGCAACAACTATATATGGCACTACCTGCATGGGAGCACTTTCTTGGATTACCACTACCGGTACTTGAGCGGGTGCATTTGCCATGGCGTGTGACTCCATGGCAGGGGCAGGTGCTAGCGTTGGGGTTACCAAGGGACTTGACCCTCTCTGAAGGGCGGCCAAAAGTTCCTCATCCAGTCATTGTTGCTAATCCTTAATACCTCGAGCTATGCTCTTCAAAGCCTCTAGTACATCTTCAATAGTGGGGGGGGGGGACCTTGGTATAGGTGGCATCCGAACTTCATTCTCCCATGTCACCACTAATGGGGGCATAGGTTTGGCACTCCTTTCAACAGTTGCCACTTTGGGTGAGGTGTCATTCCTAGTAGGCATTCTTTTGCGGTTACTTGGAGCTGTTATTGAAGGTTTGCGTTTGGAACTGAAAAAATTTAATCGTTAGTCATGTCACGAATAGGAATGTTTCGAAGATAACATCATGCAATGTAAATGGATATGCTCGAGGTCAGTAATAATGGTCTAACAATGGCATTGCAGATGTACAAGCGAATAACATTCAAAATGGAGTAACAACAGCAAAGATAGGATGTGTGGCAGGGGCTTACAGTAGTGTGTCCAACCGCACGTCGACTTCCGTAGGTTTATTAGAGGCACGCCATGCTTTTCTCATTTTCCTTTATTTCTTCTTGGTGTATGAGTAGAGAACACACACTTTCAGTATAACTTCTCTTTGAGGTTTCTTAGGTGATTTAAGGCTTGTACCTCATCATACATCATCCAATCACATCATCAAGGTAACTTTCATATTGATTTTTCATTTTTCTACACTAAACGGTTTCTTAGTTTCAATTCTTGGGGTAATATCCCTCGTAATGATTAGGGATGATGGGGTTTTGTCCCAAACTTACCCTAGGGAGTAACCATCATACTCATCCTCATGTTTGTACTTATTTCTATTTATTCATATAAATCATCCAAGCAAAAATCACACCATATCACTATTTCTTCAAAACTTGCAATTAGTTTTGCTTATCATTTATTTCTCATCAATCATTAATGTACTTTGTCATCAAAATCTCTTATAGATCATTTTAACCTCAAGTCAAAAGACAATAGTCTCTCAAGCAATAATTTTCTTTCAACTTAAGATTTTTTCTATTTCATTCGAATGCTTACTTTGACTTTTCTCCGTCAATAATCAGCACCAAAAAAATCTCTTCTATCACTATTGTATATTGGTGTACTCATTTCATTTTGTATCCCAACTAAAGTTTCTTTCCTTCGACAGGTTTCCATTGCCTTGCAATAGCCCGGTTGCAATGACTTTTCTCGACATTTCGATTTATTTTGGGAAGGAGTCATCTGTTACAGGGGCAACAAGACATGCATCAACTCGGTCACCAGGGTATGACCAGTGATCATCAAAGGTAGCTAGTAAATGGCATCTTTTTTAGCATAGACCAGTGGAATCAGATCATTTTGTGAGATGCGACGAATTAGAAAGGTTTACTGTTCTTTGAGCATTTATCGATATGGGTTGGTTACCGGTTCTTCAACCAAATACCTAGACGTTCTAACCTTGTGAGGTAGTTTTATTGTAACCTTCAGGTAGAACAATGTATAGAGAATGGTGCAGACGATTTATCCTTGTGGATTTCTAGTTGGATGCTAGGGCGAGAGGTTGTTTTGGACATTCATAGTCTTGTCCGTCTCTTGGATGTCTCTGCAGATGGAGAACTTGTTTTTGTGGAGCCAGAGATTCCAGTTGTAGCTGAGTGGGAGCTTGCATTGATATAGGAGTAGATGATGTTGGGTCCCGAATTAAGAGAAAGTAACTGTCGACCAGTTCCTAGAGTGGGAACAATGTTGATTCTAAGAACACTAATTACTACAACGCTTTATTCTTGGTCCGCCAGTCTTCCTTATGGGATGTTGCTCACCCACTTGTTCATTCAGTTGGGAATAGACCTTCATCAAGATTATTGTATGGAGCGGTCCATCCATTCTGACTTTGGTTGGAATTCACTGTTCAGGCTTGGCCTTCACGACATTGTTCTTAACGACGATGAGTTGGAGGGGATTCCTCATCCAAACCAGTGATCATGGTGATGATCGACTAAGAAAATTCAGCGTAAGATGATTCCATCCTCATCTAGGATTGAGTCGTCTTCAACGAATGATAGCAGTGATCCGACTTACATCCCTACAAATTCTTCCCTTACTCAAAGCTCAGGAGATACGATGTCAATAGCAATTGAACAAGAAGGTACGCCACAACGGTGAGAGGTTTATGATGATGTATCATGTGTGATGGTTCCTCAGACTGTGGTGCTTGATGTCCAGAGCTACAAGATGTGTTAGTAGATGCTCGCACTCTAGTGTCTGAGTTACAGGAATACTTTCATAAGATATAGATAGGATTATCATCATACAAGAGGCATATGCTGCAAGGCATCTCAGGTGTGGAGTGACATGTGATAGCGACTGAGAAAACTATGTTGTAGACATATGATGCTCTTAAGACTACTATACGAGAAGTGTCTTCTTTACGAAATGCGTTGACTTTGGCCTGTTTAGTTTCACCAGTTCTTGCTGAGATAGAGGCGAAGATTATAATTGAGCATAAAGGAGTACAAGCATAGAGTTTGATCCGTGACTGGAGGTTCAGTACGTGATCGAATCAAAGAAGAAATTAGTACTAGCATCCTTCATTTTCTTGTGAGCTCGACTCGATTGGCTTGTTGTTTAGAGTGAGTCCAATCTGTTAAGATATTTATCGATCTCATAGCTAAGCTTTCGTTATCTCATATTGTCTAAGAGTAAAGATTTCAACTTAAGACTATCTATCTTTCCCGCTTAAATATTGTTCACTTGTTACAGATTATCTCATTTGGTTTTGTGTTTATTTTTTGGTCTCTACCTACAGCTTATTCTCATTTGTGTATTATTTTGTTTCACCTAATGTCAGCATTTATGTCTTATAGAGACATGGATGGGTAGTAATTGATAGTGGCATATCGTGACATGTTCTGATACATAACTTTATATTAGTGTATGTGGATTGATCATGGCATAGTGTGATATGCTTTGATACCAACTTCTGTCACACCCCGTTCCTGACATATCGATACTATGGAATGCAACAGGACCTCTCCATCTTTTCCGGGCACAAAAATCCCCTTTTAGGATCGCACATCACGATATTACACAAGTCAACCCCAGACAGATTAAAATTTATCAAAGTGACATAACAATTCCAAAATCATTTTACAATTATAGTCATTAGCATCAAATTAAGAGAGTCGTTATGAAGCAAAAGTCTTAAAATACAATTACTAATTATTCACTATTGACTTCTAAAGAATTAAAATTAATATCATCTAAGCTATTAAAAGTTCCCTTAATTATTACATTCAAATTTCTATATCTCAACAGATTTCCATTATTCATGTTTCCAAATTCCAAATTAATAAACCATCAATATCCAAACTAAGTAATTTAAAACCATTGTTTAAAGCTTATTCAGAACATAACCCAAAGTAATACGAATCCAAAATAGAAACGAAATAGGCTGATCCTAGGCCTAGAAGCGACTATACGTATCACATAATGGATTAGAGACAACATCCTCATGTTCATAGTCCTCATCCTCCACACTAGATGGACTGCAACCCGAAGCGTCAACCGAAAATCCTACACCATTTAAAAATAGTTTGTGCGCACAAGGTAAGCTCAACCACCAAGTTTAGCAAGAAAACCAAACATGCAACAAGTAAATGCATGCAAGTATTGACTATGGTCTAGTAATATAACTGTAGGTGCGAGCTCAGGATAACCCACGTACGGAGTCTCTAGGCTGCATGGGTCTTCTCCCATCAAATGATGCCTCCTCACTCGGCGTACAGCATCACCTCCAAGTATGGGTACATTGATATGGAACAAGCCCATATTACGCTGGTCACTTGCCCACAGCTCATCCCAAGCCTGTATTATACCAGCCACTTGAAAAGATGATAATCCCACTAGTAGACTCGCTCGCCCATCCATACATCGTATGGTATGGAGAGCATTGTAACTATGTTTATACCACCTTTTTATTGTACCTATGCCATTACATATCTCCCTAATGGCTAGGGGTACAATTATGCTGATAATTATGTTCAACTAACCATGTTCACCTAATTAGTCATTTACTGGACTGTAACATAGCCAAGCTTTCGACCCCCACATAGGACATTGTGACTTGGCTAAGTTATATATGGTCAATGCATAGTAGCATAAAAAAAAGTGGTGCAAGCATCCTATACCACCCACCTTCCTCTTTTGCCAACTTAGCCATACATTATGGATCAATTATGGGTCAGTCGTTTTCATGGAAAGGTAGCGAGTGTCTCATACCACTCACCCTCTAATCCCTACATAGCACTGCTGACCCCAAACGTAAGGATGCATAAGCATGATCATATAAAAAAGTTTATTGGATGGCATGTTATCACACAAAAGCATGTTATCAATCACAAACCATCACATAACATAATAAAATAAGAGAAACATACGCATCCAAATGTCTAGTTTTCTTACCAAAAATAGAGAGTAACTATGGTAATCTGATCAGGTAGCCTCCTACTAGAGTCCTCGTATCTCTATCAAAATCATAAGCAACACATTTTCATTAACGTATTATCCAGTAGTTTATTTTTTATTCTCTTTAAGCTTATTATCTGGTGCTCACAACATTATAAACTTGTCTAATAACTTATGCTTATTGCCCACTATTTATTTATCATGACATAGCATTAAGGAGGTTCATTATTCCTTTCATTTCATCAATGTTCATTGTTTAAGGATAACTTCTTAGTGCATTATGATCATGCTGTTCATACAAGGTAGGTGAAGTGTGAGTTAGCACACCATGACATAGCACACTCATTAGTCAGAAGTCACCTTCTAAGAGGCTTAATACTAAGGACTTATTTTATCGAAGTCAAGGGTGCTACGTCGTACAGGAGTTAGGTTACTAGTTTCTAAGGTTGCACACTTGCTGTCTAGGGATTTCTAGCATTTAAATTAATGAGCAGCAAGCTACCTAACAGGCTATAATGATATCTAGTCAAAACAACATAAAGAATGTTCATAGAAATTTGATCTCGAGGATTCGAACCCATAAACAGACTCATAAAAATTTTAGAAAGGCACTGACCAAAGATGGTCAACAATAGGGGTCAAGATCCCGTACGGCATATGGCATTGACCGTACTGTCTGGCCACCAGGCATTCAGTACGTGTCATCGATCGCACATTGAAATGTGGTTGTTTGATAGTACCAGCACCCTAGAAGGGTTGCCTAGACCCTATATGTTGGGTTTAAGGTCTTAACTTGCAGAGGGGACCCATGGTTAGTTGGTTCTAAGTGTAAACTAGTCCCTACCTCTGTCCAATATGAAGTATAAGGGTTTCCTACCATAGAAATACTATTTCTGGGTGATAAGCCCTTAATAAATTCAAAATAAATTTTAAGAAGTCATCAGCCAAGTTTGGCCAAGATCCGCTATCGGAATGGCGTGCGGCTGATGGCACTGATCGAAAGTCTCGATGGCCAGGTTGTGAGGCACTTCCCGTCGACCACACGTCAAATGTGGTCCGAGTCCAACAAATTTCTCCAATGCGTTTCTCATATTTTTCTTAGTGGGAATATGGAGTTTGAGCTCAAAACTTGATTCCTATGTCAAGTTATGGTTATTGTTTCGATTCGACAAATTATTGAGATCCCAGATTTGGTTTTTAAACCTGGATCTGAGTTTCGATACCTTCGGATCTCATCATTGGTCCATGGCCCTGAGGCACCACAAGGCGGGTATAATCAAGGTAATTATCAGTACCAATCGCCTATGTATGGGGTATATGCACAGTATCAGCTTGATCACTCCAGACAGATCGAGCATTTCCTGAAGTTAAAGCTGAAGGAATTCACGGGCAAGCCATAAAATCCGTTGTGGCCAGCTCACTGGATCGATGAGATGGAAAGAAACTTTATGATGATGACTATAAATGAAGAAAAAAAAGGTATTATGTGCCACATTTATGTTGAAAGGTGACGCACACCATTGGTGGAAATCAACTAGAAGTTATTTGTTAACAAAGTACGCCCAACTGACATGGGTTATTCGTAAAGAAGCTTTCTTCGAGAGTATTTTCCCAGGAGTTTCAAAGATCAAATGGAAAAGGAGTTCTTGAGTCTATACCAAGGACAGATGACTATAGACGCATATCAACAGCGTTATAAAGAACTGTTTTTCTTCGCTCCCTTTAGCATGCAGAAGGAAAATACTAATCGAAGGTTCGTTATGGGACTTAGGGGAAGCATCCAGGAGTATGTATTGGGACTGGAAAAGAAGATTTATAGTGAAGATGTACAGATTGCTCGAGTACTGGAATCGAGCCAGAGGAAAAGTTACTTTGCTCAGAACAGAGGTATAAAGAGGCCCAATGGAAACTCATACAATGGAGGGAACTCAAAGACATTTAAACCCTTATGTACTCAAGGCTTCAATGCTACAGCCAAGACTGCTCCAACAACCCAATTTTAACAGAAGCAAAGTAATGCTGGAGTCAAATGCTTCAATTACGATCAAGTAGGACATTATTCAAGAGAGTGTCCTAAGCCAAGGAAGCAGCTACAACAAGGAAATGTTTATGCAGTTAGTTCTGAGGATGCTGCCGCATCGCCTGATGTTGTCACAGGTATGACTTGAACCTTTCATTTTGAACTACCTTGTGTGAGCATGTAGACTAAATTAAATCAAATCACAGGTATCGTACTTATTAATGGCTTACCTGCCAAAGTACTCTTTGACTCTAGGGCTACTCGTTCTTTTGTATCTGTGTCATTTGAAAAGAAGTTAAATCTATCCCTCAAATCTTTAAACTGTAAACTGCTTGTACGATCACCTATGGGATTAGAAGTGGAACTAGACAGTTATGGACCATGTCCAGTTCTTATCAGTGAGAAGATTTTGGATGCAACCTTAATTCAACTCGAGATGGCAGACTTTGACGTTATCTTGGGAATGGATTGGTTAGCTCGGTACTCCGCAAACCTATTATGTGCGGAAAAGAAACTAACATTTAAAGACAAGGAAGGTGCAGAGTTTAGTTTTACGGGAACCAAACTTCTCCGTAAACGAAAACTCATTCTCTCTGCATTAAAGGCTAGAAAATGCCTCGAGAAAGGAGGAATTGGGTATCTAGTATCCATGGTCGACTTCACCAAGGAAGCACCACGAATGGAGGATATTGAAGTTGTGCATGAATTTTCAGACGTATTTCTTGAGGAACTACCAGGACTACCACCTGACCGAGCGACAGAGTTTGTTATAGATCTTATATCCCCAGCCACACCAATATCGAAAGCACCCTATCGAATGGCTCCTACTGAACTGAAGGAACTGAAGGTACAATGGACAAGGGCTATATTAGACCCAACATATCATCATGGGGAGCACCAGTATTGTTCGTGAAAAAGAAGGATGGTAATGTTCGACTATGTATAGATTATCGGCAATTGAATAAGCTTAGAATCAAGAATCGGTACCCGTTGCCTCGGATCGATGACTTGTTTGATCAGTTGTAAGGTGCTAAAGTGTTCTCCAAAACTAATCTTCGATCAGGATACCATCAGTTGAAGATTAAGGAAGGTGATATTCCAGAGATAACATTCAGAACCAGATATGGACATTATGAATTTTTAGTTATGTCTTTTGGATTGACTAACGCACCCGTAACTTTTATGGAACTCATGAATCAGGTATTCCATGATATGTTGGATATGTCAGTCATTGTATTTATTGACGACATACTAGTATACTCCAAGGACAAAGAAACTCATATCACAAATCTAAGAGCCGCTTTGCAGCGACTAAGAAAAGAGAAGCTTTACGTAAAATTTACTAAGTGTGAGTTCTGGCTGATTGAAGTCACTTTCTTAGGCCATGTTGTATCCGCTGAAGGAATTAAAGTGGATCCTAGCAAGATTATGGAAAATACCTAAGAATGTTGCAGAAATCAAAAGTTTCCTAGGTTTAGCTGGTTACTATCGACGATTCGTGGAAGATTACTCTAGAATCGTCGTACCTCTCACCAGTCTGACAAAGAAAAGAGAAAAGTTTGTTTGGACCAATAAATATGAAGAGTATTTTTAAACATTGAAGGCTAAATTGATATCAGCTCCCATCTTGACTATTCCGATCCCAGGACAACCATTTACCTTGTACACTGATGCGTCTGGGTTAGGTTTAGGATGTGTAGTTTTACAAGGAGAACAAGTAATTGGATATGCGTCAAGACAACTGAAGACACATGAGAAGAACTATCCACTCGTGACTTAGATTTAGTAGCAGTAGTACATGCTATTAAGATATGAAGACATTATTTGTATGGAGAGAAGTTTCAGATTAAATCAGATCATAGGAGTTTCACTCATCTTTTTAATCAGAACGAGTTGAACATGCGACAAAGAAGATGGCTGAAATTACTGAAGGATTATGATTGCGATATCCAGTATCATCCAGGAAAAGCTAATGTAGTTGTTGACGCACTAAGTAGGAAAGCTATGAGAATGTCTCAGGAGGAAGCTAGTATAAATGCTACAATGTGTGTCACAGGAAGAGTATTTAGTTACGGTAAAGAGCAGTTCGTGATTGATATTTCGAATGAATTAACTGACCAAGGGTTTATTCGCCTATTCTCAAACATGTTTGCTGCATTGAAGATTGTACCTAATCTATTAGACGAAGTGAAAGCAGCTATTCAATCAGACCCTTATCTTAGAATGGTGCAAGAAGAACTTGAAAAAGGTAGGACTAACACTGACTTCACTTTGGATTCTGAGAAAGTAATAAGATACAATGGGAGAGTATGTGTTCTTGAAAATGAAGACTTGGATATTAGATACAGACTAATGAAGGAAGCCCACACCACCGCTTATTCGGTACATCCTGAAAGTACAAAGATGTATCATGATCTGAAGAAACTATATTGGTGAAGAGGAATGAAAGCGGATATAGCTAAATTTATGTTTCAATGCTTGAATTGTCAGTAGGTAAAGGTTGAAAGGCAAAGACCTGCAGGATTGTTGCAGCCACTACCTGAACTAGCATGGAAAGGGGACTGCATCACTATGGACTTCGTCACCGGGTTACCATTGACTCCCCGAGTAGTTGACACGGTCTAGGTGATCGTAGATCGTTTAACTAAGACAGCTCGTTTCATAGCTATACGACCTCTGTATACACTAGAGAGGATAGCTAAGCTTTATGTAGATAATATTGTTATATTACATGGTGTACCTGAAAGTATTGTCTCCGATAGAGCCCCATGCTTTACCTCAAAATTTTGGAAACGGTTACAGAAGGCTATGGGTACAACATTGAAGTTTAGTACTGCATTCCATCCTCAGACAGACGGACAGCAAAACGTACCATTCAGATTTTAGAAGATATGCTTCGAGCTTGTGTCGTTGATTTCAAAGGATCATGGGATAAGAAGTTACCATTGATCTAGTTCACTTATAATAACAGCTATTAAGCTACAATACAGATGTCGCCCTATAAAGCACTATATGGTAGGAAATGTCAAACTCCTTTATTTTGGAACAAAGTTATAGAACGGAGTATTGTTGGACCAGAGTTTGTTGAGGAGATTTGTCGAGTGGTCAACATTATCAAGGAAAGATTCCGAATAGCTCAGAACCGTTAGAAGAAATATGCGGACAATCGATGCAGAGATCTCAAATTCACCATAGGTGATAAGATATTTCTGAAAATATCTCCTATGTGTGATTTAAAACGGTTCGGACAGAAAGAAAAACTGTGTCCCAGATATATTGGACATTATGAAGTTCTAGCTAGATGTGGAAAGGTAGCATATCAGTTAGCACTACTGCCATCAATGTTTAGTGTACATGATGTATTCCATGTCTCACAATTAAAGATGTATGTCAGAGATCCAACACATGTGTTAACAGCGGATCCATCGGATTTGACATAAGATTTGATGTTCGAAGTGGTAGCTTTTGAAATTACTAGCTGAAAGGTGCAATGTCTACACAACCGCGACATCTACTATGTGGTTACTTGGAGAAGCCAAGATGTAGAAGAAATTACATGGGAAGAAGAGAATGCTATGCTAAAGTAATATCCTCACCTATTCGACTCGGAAGGTATGTGTAAATTAAGAGGATGAAATTTATATAAGAGGGGGGAGTTGTAAGATCCGCACTCCACTAACTTGGTTTAACCGTATCGTGCCAGGTCTTTCCATCATTCCTGGACCAAGTGGACCGAGCATGTGAAGATGGATCACAAATCAGGTATAAAAATTGGCTCAACACCTAAAACTGTATACATATGGTCGTATACCTGGGTAGGTACGGTCGACCATATGGAAAGAAACAATGGTCACTGATTAATGACCCTACGATTGATGATTCCGACCCTACGGTGGACGGGTTCTACGACCGTAGCCATCGACTGTGAAACCCCAGGTCAGACTCTGAGTTTTGGAAACTTTTTAAATTAAGGGATTTCTTTTCTAATTGAAAGAGGACTCTATATGGAGAGTTTTCCTCTTTATAAAGGACATCCCTCAGCCCTTTTTCACTCTTTTAGAACATTAGTAAACCTTAGAGAAAGAGAAGGAAAAAAAAAGAAGAAAAGGAGAAGAAGAAAAAGCTAAGGAGAGGAATTTACTAAGAAGAGATTAGCTCTCTATCACAGGCAAAGGTATGAATCGAATATCTGGAGATGTAAACTCTAAGGAATAGGACTTCTATGGAAGATAGGCAATATCAACCTATTTGATCTATGTGATTTTCTTGAGAAAATCCTAAGAAAAAACATGAGGAGTGAATTTAATGATTAGGGTTGATAAGAAACTACTAATGATGGCCATAGGATGACCATAAAATAAACCCAATTGAAGATCAGAGGACTTGACCTAGGAAGAAGTCGAATTACATGTAGTCTGTAACCAGAAATCCCAAGGTCACAGCTACGGTCGACCATAGCATGACTAGCCTGATTAGAGGATCGACCATAGGTATTCAGGAAGATTCAGGAATCATAAGGTCACAGCTATGTCGCACCATATGCAACTATAGGGTATCCATCGTAGGCAGTAAGGTCGATACAGTATGAGACCATAGGACCAATTAGACACCTATCAGTGCTCTATTTTGATTTTCAACTACTATAACATGTTACATATGAATCCTAACTTAAATTCATATAACTTTTAGGTTGTTAAATTGATTGAAAGAGAATTGCAAGGCTTGGAAGGAGATCAAATATTGCTAACAAGTAAGGGAACAAGACCTACATTAATTGGTTAATAACAAACTATTTTTTTATTGAGTCCAATGCCATGATTGATTCTATGCTTGTATGCTTGTAATGTGCATCTCACATGTCATCCAATTTTCTGCTATTATTGTTCATACATATTTAATTCTGTTTATTTATAACATGATGATGATGATGATGCTAGGAATAGGCATGTGAATGTATGTGTGTGGTTGGTGTGTTGAATGCGAGTAGAGCATTAGGGGGAGAACGTGGCATGGTGGTCTTTGACCTCGTCACCTGGCTCTAGCTCTATTTCTACTCAACTCATGCCCACTAACATTGTCGTATCGCCATTACCATAGCAGAACTATTACGTCGTAGGGCATCAGGGGAGGTGGTCTCTGATCGTGTGGTCTCTGACTCTGTCGGGGGGCCTTAACTCAATCTCTATGGATATATTGGGGGATGCTGGGGTGAGGCCTTGGATACACTGTTTGGTATTAGGATTGGTTAGTTGCGAGTCCAGTTTGCAAGCCCTCACCAATAAGGGCTTACGTGTTGGTATGGGTAGGGCATCAGGGGAAGTGTTAGCGGTGTTTAATCTAGATACTTTAGCTCTATCTCTATTCCATGGTAGGTGCATGTGGGAAGAAAATGGTGTTTGATCCATTGGGTCGATTCACACACTCGTGTATAGAGGTGTGGGGGCCACTAAACCTTTCTATAGCACATTACAAACATAAAAACTAGACCAAGATATGAATTGAATGCGTGCATATATTTGTTGTATTATTTTGTTTGCTCATTGAGCCATGATGTGTGGTCACCCTTTCGACGCCGAATATTTTAGTTGATGATGCAGGTCCTGCTGTTGAAGAATATATGAATGTGTCGACGTATGGACACATTACCGCCATAGATGTAGAAGCTATTGAAGATGCGTATGATTCTTCTTGCGAGTGCAGCAGTGCATATTTGATTAGTTTAGCTATATTTGATTATTGGAAAATGTAATGGATTAATTATTTTTATGTCTTGAGTTTTGAAGATAATCGAATTAATTATTTGTTATCATTGTTAGACACTCAATTCATTATCTATAAGACTTTCTGTTATTTATTTATTACCTTTGATTATTACCGTGGAATGTGTGTATTGTTTGATATGGTGGGTATGACCTATACGAGATCCTGGTTGAACCATTGATTTATTGGCGGTTCATCACACTAATCTGGTTAGACTAGAATTGGGGTGTGACACCATAGGTTCAACCACACCAGTGACCATAGAGTTTTAGAAAGCCTATTTATGACCAGATTAGGTTTTTCTACTACTTTAACTTGGTAAACTTAAACCCTAACTTAAAATCCATAGATTTCTTAGGTTCTCAAGTAGTTTAAAAGTGATTTCCAAGGCTTGGAGAAGATCAAACATCGTTAAAAGGTGAGGGAACAAGACCTAAACTAATTGGATAATCCAATGAAATGAATGATTCTATGCTTATATGCTTGTAATGTGCATCTCACATGTCATCGAATATTATTGCTATTTTTGCTCATGCATATTTATTTCTGTCTATTTATAATATGATGATGATGATGATGCTAGGAATAGGCATGTGATTGTGTGTGTGGTTAGTGTATTGGATGCAAGTGGAGCATCAGGGGGAGGATGTGACATTGTGGTCTCTGGCCTGGTCACCAGACTCTAGCTCTATCTATACTCAAGTCTTGCCACTCCTCATCACGTTAGGTCGAGCTGAGCACGACTAGAAGAACAAAAGATAGGGACTGGCGCGTAGTAGGCTTCCTCTTCAGTCTTGGTTCACGGTTTGAGTCTCCATTCACTGATTGGCCCGATAACGGTGACAGTGTTTGGTTCCAGTATTGGGTCTTGCTCTTTGGACTTCGGTCTACCGGACCTTGTTTCACTCACCGCCTTTCTCACTTCTACTTACCAGCCATATCATACAGCTCGAACTTGCCACAAATGCCAGAGCATGGCTAACTTCTGCTCCGCCGGGGGCTTTGCCCCCCTATTAGATTAGACATCATTGCATCACCATTATCTTAGCAAAACTATTACGTCGTAGGGCATCAAGGTAGGTAGTCTTGGATCGTGTAGTTTTTGACTCTACGAGGGGGCCTTAGCTCTATCTTTATGGACTTATTGAGGGATGCTAGGGTAAGGCCTTGGATACATTTGGATGGCATTAGGATTGGTTAGTTGTGGATTTGTAAGTCCTCGCCAATAGGGACTTTCGTGTTGGTATGGGTAGGGCATCAGAGGAAGTGTTGGCAGTGTGTGATCTGGACACTTTAGCTCTATCTCTATTCCATGGTGGGTTGATAGGGGACAACAATGGTGTTTGATCCATTAGGTGGATTAACACACCAGTGTATAGAGGTGTGATGGCTACCAATTCTTTCTATAGCACATTGTAAACTTAAAAACCAGACTAAAGATATGAATTGAATGTATGCATATGTTTGCACATTATTTTGTTTGCTCACTAAGCTGTGATGTGTGCTCACCCTTTCGACGTTGAATATTTTAGTTATTGATGTAGGTCTTACCTTTGAAGATTATATAAATGCACCAACGCATGGACACGTAGCATCTATGGATGTGGAAGTTATAGAGGAAGCGCATGATCCATCATGTGAGTTCAACCAATGTATTTTTTATTAGTTTAGCTATTTTTGACTGTTGGAACATGTAATTGATTAATTTATATTATGCCATGAGTTCACTTAGAGATAATTGGATTATGCCATTAGTTCACTTAGAGATAATTGGATTTACTTATTCATTTATCATTGTTAGACCTCAGTTCATTATTAATAAAGACTTCCATTATTTATTTATTTACTCTGATTATTATTGTGGAATGTGTTTGGTTTAACCGGATGGGTATGGCCTATACAAGATCCTATTTTGAACCGTTTGCTCTCATGACGGTTCATCTCACCATTGGTTAGTTTAGAATTGAGGTGTGACAGTGCCCCCTATTGTTATCACACTTTCTGCAGCCAGATCAACATCCCTCGAAAAAGCTATCCTACCCGTTGAACTAAGAATTACAACAAAGTGAGGTTTTCCATCCGATGGTGGAAGAAGTAGTTGCAACCGCCATCAGGATTACAGGTACTCCTTTCCCTTTGTTAATATGTTAAAATCTTGCACATTCAAATTAGGATCTAGATAATTTGTGTATGCTAAGTTAAGTTGATACACACAATTGGTATACATTATAGATATCAGGATTATTGAATCGAGTCCTTTTGGCTTGGGTGCGAACCACTTATTCACATCTTTGACGTTCGCAAAAAAGTTGAGAACTCACCAAAGCCTTTGGAGTTTCAAGAAAAAGGGTAAAACCCTATTTGGACACCAAGATTGGACTATCATACTTCCTAGGACCATGTTAAGCCCAAATTGGCTACAGGTTATGAATGCGAACCTGATAATGATGAATCTGTCTAATTCCAAAGCAATCTAAAAATAGATTGATTGTCCAACCTCAAGGCCAGCATTCTTGTTACGATGATGAAAGTATCAGTTGAAGCATACAATGGCGATTCGATCTTGCCCATTAGAGATAAGTTGAAGAAGTAGAAGGAATTATTCCTATCAACCTTGATCGCCTATAAATTTCTATCTCAAGGTTGTATAAGGTTATGATATCTATAGGGGATACTACTGTTAAGACCCCAAAAATAGAAGACATAAGAGTAATAAACGAAATTCAGGAAGTAGTTCTAGAAGACTTGCCAAGGCTACCCCCAGATAAGGAGACGAAGTGCATAATTGACCTATTCCTAGGATCAACACTCGTCTCCAGAAGCACCTTATAGAATGACACTAGTAGAGTTGAGGGCAACACAAGAGCAATTTCTAGAATTCCTAGACAATGATTCCATAGGATCAAGAATTTTTCTTTGAGGAACATTTGTCTTACTTGTCAAGAAAGAGGATGGAAGTGTAAGGCTATGTACCGATTATCGAAAGATAAGCTCACTATTAAGAATTGATAACTGTTTCCCAGGATTGACGATCTATTCGATCAACTATAAGGCGTGTAGTGTTCTCAAAGATCAGCCTCCGATCTGCCTACCACCAACTGAGAATTAAAGGCGGTGATGTTTCCAAAGATGGTTTTAGAACTCGTTGTAGTTGTTATAAAATTCTGATCATGTTTGTTTCGGTCGACTGATGCAATGCCTCATTTATAGAGTTAATGAAGAAGGTATTCCATGACTTCCTTGACCATTTCATGATCATGATCATTGACGATATCATGGTGTACTCTAATTCCCTTGAAGATCATGAGGTGCACTCAAGGGAAGTTTCATAACGACTAAAGGATGAGAAGTTAGTAGTACAAATTGGGAAATGAAAATTTTAGTTGGAGAGAGTAGTTTACTTAGGGACATATAGTCACAGGAAAAAGGAATCTTTATGGAACCTAGTAAAGTCTAAGCAATGTTTAAATAGGGAACCATAATGACCAGCACAAAAGTTGGTGCTAGAAGTTAGAAGTTCTTGGTTTAGCGGGATACTACAGATGATTTATCAAGGATAAACTCCTCTTCGCTACTCCCTAGCTCAGTTAACCAAGAAGGGCCAAGAAATTTGGATGAACTGACAAACAGGAAGAAGGTTTCTAGATGTTGACCATACCGACTGAAACTCCTGGTTACATAGTGTACATTGATGCATCCAACAAAGGGTTGGGATGTGTACTCATGCAATACGACAAGGTTGTTGCATATGCTTCTCGACAGCTGAAGGAGCATGAGGAGACTACCCCACTCACAATCTTGAGTTAGCAGCGGTAGTTTTTACCTTAAAGACATGGAGTCACTATCTGTATGGTGGAGCATTCAACATCATGTTTGTCCACAAAAGTCTAATTTACCTTTTTAACTAGAAGGAACTAAAAATGAGATAATGGTGGTGGGATTGTCTCTACGAGTGTGGGTGCTAGACCCAAAGGATAGAGACTTTGTTACTGCTACATTGGCACTATTTAGTACCTTATGTTAAAGCCGCCCATACCAAAAAATATAATAGAATCTGTATCTAAGGAACCCTACCATAGTATGGTTGTCGAGGACCTTGATTAAGGCGAATTAGTTCCTAACATCACAGAGAGAGATGATGAATTACTATACTTCAAGAAATGATTTGTGTGCCAGAAAATGATGAAACAATGAAAGAAACCATCATGATGGATGCTCACACCACTCCCTACTCCATGCACCCAAAAAGTACAAGGATGTACTACAATGGAGATGGACTGAAATAAAGGCCGATGTGGCCAGATTGTTTTGTAAGAGTTTGACTTGTTAGACCTGGTATGGAAGAAGGTGTATGACTTTATTTTATTGGACTCGGTGAAAGAAGAATTTTGGTATGAAATGATTCAAGAAACTTGTATGAAGGTTGAAGGGGTCAGAGAAAGAATCAAGGCTGCTCAGCCTCATCACTACCCGAAGAAGCTGGTATCTTGAAGGTGTTTTCCTATGAATAAGTAAATAGGTTTGATAAGGAAAGGAAGCTGAGCCCTCATTAAGTTGGGACTTACGAAGTACTTGGCCAAAGCAGAGTCATGTACCAAACTGCTCCACCGCTAGCCTTGTCCAGTGTTGACATCATGTTCCACGCATTGATGTTAAAAAAGTATAATGGAGACCTAAAGCACGTGGTGACCATGAAACCACCTAAGTAAGGCCCGATTTGTTGTATACAGTGAAACCTTCAACCATTATAAATCAAGGAGGCAAAGGGCTCAAACTGCAGTTCCTCTTTGTTAGAGTCCTGTAAAAGAACCGTAAAGACGAATAAACTTAACGAGAAAAGGTGAATGATATGCGTAAGCGATAACCATAGAGGTTGAAGGATGTAGGTACGTCTAAATTTCGAGGATGAAATTTTTGAAAGGGGGTAGAGTTGTGAGACCCGAGCCCAAATTTCAGTCCTAAGATAGAAATTTTGGCTTGTAACAAGTCTTCCCACGACGGATGTATTCGACCGACTTGGCCTAGATTGACTAAAACCCATGGGGTCTTATGGTTGAGATTCCTCATCAATTCCACATCTAGACTTACAATGGGAAAAAAAAAACCCCTATACTATGTAATCTACTTCTATAGAGATGATTTTCTTACCTTGGCCTTTTGTAACAAGCTAAGTCCTTCCTTCCTCTTAGCTTGCCTCCTCAGATCTCTTTCTCCTTCTCTTCCTCTCTCTCTTTCTCTCTTAGGTTTAGAGTTACAATTTGGGTTCTAAAGAGTGAAAGAGGTTAAGGGACGTCCTTTATATAGAGGAAAAACCTCCATATAGAGTTTTCCCTCAACTAGGAAAGAAATCCCTTAGATTAGGAAAGTTTCCAAAATTTGGAGTCGGTCTCATCAAAGTGCTATCGCACGTATGGTCGTAGAATCCATAGACTACACTTCCCAAATATGTGACCACACGTTAAATATTGAGTGGTCTCACATTCCTAAGGTGTGGTCGACCATACCAGCTTAGGTATGCGACCACACACTCCAAATGAACTGGTTTTGGGTCGATTTACATACCTAGCCTTGTGATTTCTTCATGCACTTGGCCACTCGATCCGACCATGACAGGAAGACCTGACACGACATGGTAAGGCCGGGTTAGTAGAGTGCGGGTCTTACATGCACAGTCTCAGAATGGTAAAGAAGGAGAGAGATCCTCCCAACTTCCATTATGGGTTCCTTGAGATCGCATAATTTAATCACCCTCCATGAGAAATGATCCCACTTTCCTATTCTAGCCAAACCAGAAACACAGAGAAGAAAAGAGAAAGAGAGAATGAGGAGATTTTTCTCTGATGCGTTTGAGGGCATTAGAAGAGAAAGGAAGAAAAAGAGAAAAAGAGAAAGAGAGAAGAAAATTATAGAGAACGAGAAGAAGAAAGAAAGGAAGAGGAAGAGACTCATCCCCGACTTGCGTGTGATCACCAGAGAACTAAAAGGATAAGGAGTCACCGCAGGTAATCCTTTCCTTGTTACCAATGGTTTCGTATTGTAGTGATAGTGCTTCACGATGGTATCGTAGAAGAAGGTTAGTCACCATTAAGGGAGTTGCCTTACACGTAGCAACTGGCACTCATGGATCCAAACCGTGAGTAGAGTAGTTCATACGGATGGCAAGTCGAGTTGGATGACTCTAAACAACTAAAAGACTTTCCATGAAACCTCGATGACTAAAAAAGACCCTTTGTGACCCCTTATTGAACGATAAAGAACTGTAGGAGACTAGATCTATGGATCCCTTTGGGATTCAAAGATGGAATCTCAGATCTAAACTAAACGGACACCGTCTGGATGGACATGGTCCAGATGGGAGTGCGCATGAAGGACCCGCGCCCTCACGAACACCTCAAGGACTTACTAGCTGAGGTCTGACAGTACCCTAGTGGTACGGTTAGACCACATGGTCAGGCTGAACCGTACGACCGTGACCACCAGCCACACCCTATTAAGGGGTGCAGCAGTGGTGAGGTGCGGCCGATGACACCAGACACACCCTATTTGGGGTGTGATAGGCCCTTTGGTGTGGCTGGCGCACCCAGGGGCACTCTGTTCACTAGTCGTACCTCTATCTGCTCGACCAGTGAACTTGTTGTGTATCATATTGGGCCATGTTTTTTGAGTATGAAAGCCCTATACCTTTGTAATAGGAAGTCCTTCTTACTATTAAGCTATGATAAAATGTGGAAATGGATTGTCAAACGGAATATCCATCTACACACCACCTACCTCTTTTGGACAACAAGCCTATCATAAATTGAAAGTGACTTTCAGACCAAGAATAGTAACCAACACTTAAAGATATGTAGTTGTATGACAAACAAACAGTAATTTTAAATGGTAGACAAGGGAATGACATTGTTGACATAGACACAGTAATTTAAACTTAATGCAATGCAAGGCCAAACTCTTACAAAAATAATTATTGAATAACATTGTATATGATTTTGATAGAGATACGAGGAAACCTTGAGAGAGCTAGTCAATAAGTATTACAGTAGATTACTCTACTTGTCTCTCAGGTAAGGGATCTAAACTTTTTGTTGCATGTGTTTTCTTTAATTATTGCTATGGTGAATTGTGTGAGATTGATAACATGCTATTGTTTGATAACATGCCATCCAATAAACTATTCAATTTATTCATGCATACGCATTACTCTTGTGTGCGATCAGTGATACCCATGGTGGTTTAGAAGGGGGTGTTATGGGACGCTTTGCAACCTCTCCACGAAAGGTAGTGCTGGTCTGGATGATGCATGATGTCTTGTTACATCGATAAGGGGGAAGGTGGGTGGAATGGGATGCTTCCACCACCTCTTATTGACATCGCTTTGCATTGACCAATAGTTACCTAACCAAGTCACGATGTCCTACGTGGGGACCAGACAGGGTTGAAAGCGTGGAAGGGTTACGGTCTAGTAATATGGTAATTAGGTATAATTGGTTAGTTGCACTTACCCGTATAACTGTACCCCTAGCCAATAGGGGGTTATGTATTGGCATAGGTTTAATAAAGAGTGGTATGACCATAGTTGCGGTGCTTCCCATGTCCAAAGTAGTGTGAATGGGCGAGCGAATCAACTAATGGAATTACCATCTCCTTTAGTGTCACGTGGGTGAACATGGGATGAGTCACGGTCAGGAGAGGACCAAGACGTCGGACCTATACTTATGTTTGTTGTACGCCGAACGAGGTGACATTTATCTTTTGGGAGTGACCCATGCAATCTAGAGATGTTTGTTGTACGCCAACGGAGGCAACATTCATCATGGTGGCCCATGAGTTGGGACATATATTTATCATACCTGACCATAGTTATAGTTGCATGCATTTGTATGTTGCACATTTGGTTTTCTGACTAAGCTCGGTGGTTGAGCATACCCTTGTGCATACAAATATTTTAGATGATGCAAATACAATGTTCGATGCTTCGAGATGCTTTCCATCTGGTATGGAGGATGATGATAGTGAGCCTAAAGAGGAAGTCCATGATCCCTCGTGTGAGTGTAGAGATTACGTATATGCATAGGCGTTGCTTATTACTCTTAGTACTTTTAAATTTTAGGTTATTTATTTGGGGGAAACCTTTTTTTCCCAAGATTAAATTTAATTAATATTTTAACTCATTTGAAACTGAATAACGTTTTTAACTGAAGGATTTATTTTAATCATTTGAGACTTGGATAGTATTTAAATATTTAAATTATGAACTCTAGAATGTTAGCTTGGATTATTTGAAAATTAAGTCTTCTGCTATTTCTTTAAGATTGTGATAATATGGTTTTATTTTTTAAATTCTTTGTTACTCTATAAATTGTTGGTGAGATTTAAGTTGTGGATTGATAAATGGCTATACAACGACATGTGATCCTGGAGGGGATTTGTATGAATCTGAGTATAAGGAATCCCGTTCCATTCCATAATATCGACATGTCAAAAACGGGGTGTGATAGCCTACCCCAAGGATAACAATCTCTACACCAATCGAAAGAATCTCGACATATACAAGTGAGGTCACATGCTTATGTTATTTTTGAGGGGGTATTGTATAAGAAATCCTACACTCTTCCTGTCACACCCTAATTCTGGTTGAACCAGAAATGTAATTGAACCGTCAACAAATCAACGTCTCAAGCCTGGATCACATAAGACCATGCTAGAAATTCAAACCGTACATGTAACCATAATTAGAACAAGTAAATAATAGCAGAAGTCTTTAATAATAACTATTGTTGTAAGCAAACTCAATCAGTGAAAGCTTCTCGTCCCAAGATCCTTTGAAATCAATAGCACTGGTCCAAAGCATATCTTCTATCCTTTTCAATTGACCATCCGTCTGAGGATGAAAGGCTATGCTGAACTTCAGATTTATTCCCATAGATGTCTGTAATCCTTGCCAAAACTTATAAGTAAAGATAGGATCTCGATCTAACACAATGCTCTCAGGTACACCATAGAGTCTAACAATATTATCCACATATAGTTTGGTCAGTCTCTCCAAAGTATATTAAGGTCTGATGCAATGAAATAAGCCGTCTTCGTAAGGTGATCTACAATTACCCAAACTGCGTCAACTAATTTGGGAGTCAATGACGAAGTCCATAGTGATGCAATCCCATTTTCATGCTGGTTTAGGCAATGGTTGTAGTAAACCTGTTGGTCTTTGTCTTTCGACCTTTACTTGCTGACAGTTCAAACACTGAAACATATGTCTAGCTAGTCTACTTTTTTTCCTATCCTCTAGTACAATCTCTTTAGATCATGGTACATCTTGTTACTTTCAAGATGCACTGATTAAGGAGTAAAATGGGCTTCTATAATTATTCTATGTCTGAGGTCTGAATCTTCACTTTCAGGTATACACAACCTGCCTCTATATTTAAGTACCTTTTCCGCATTAAAATAAAGTCAGGGTTTGGCTTACCTTTCTCCAAGTCCTCTTGTACTATCCTTAGATATGGGTCTTATAGGATCGTTGCTTTTACTTCGTCCATTAGATCTGGTAGGAGCTTTAGGGTGACAAACATAAGTGAAAACTTATGGATCAACCCTTGCTTTATTTGGTCATCTGGAGATTCTAGTACGTGTTGCACTTCGTCCTTTCAGAAGATGACACCGCATAACATAGAGTAGCATTTGTACTAGGTCCTCCTTCTGGCTACAGTATTCCTTTTCTATTCAATGCATTCGCTACTACATTAGTCATGCATGGATGATACTGAATATCACAGTCATAATCCTTCAGCAACTCTAACCATCTTCTCTGTTTCATGTTTAGCTCCTTCTGAGTAAAGAGATAGGTGAAGCTCTTGTGATCTGACTTGACTTGAAATTTCTCACCGTACAAGTAGAGTTTCCAAGTCTTAATTATATGAATCACCACTACTAACTCCAAGTCATGTGTAGGGTAATTCTTCTCATGCTCCTTCAGTTGCCATAAGGCATAGCCAATCACTTGTTTACCTTACATTAGAATGCATCCCAAACCCAATCCGGAGACATCTGTGTATAGGATGAATAGCTGCCCTGGTGCTAGAATGGTCAAGATGGGAGCCGATATCAATTTTGACTTCAGAGTTTGGAAACACTCTTCGCACTTGTCGGTCCAAACAAACTTTTTCCCTTTCTTGGTTAGCTTGGTAAGAAGAACTGCAAATCCTGGAGTAGTCCTCTATAAACCGTTTGTAATAGCCAGCTAATCTCAAGAAACTTTTATCTTTATAACGTTCTTAGGTGCTTCCTAATCTATAATTTCTTCGATCTTGCTGGGGTCTACCTTTTTCCCTTCTGATGAAACTATGTGGCTCAAGAATGTCACTTTATTTAACCCAAACTCACACTTCTTGAATTTGGCATAGAGCTTCTCCCTTTTCAGCCATTGTAAGACTGCTCTAAGATGTGTTGCATGAGTCTCGTTGTCCTTGGAGTAAATCAAAATGTCGTCTATGAAGACTATGATCGAGGTGTCCAACATGTCATGAACCACCTAGTTCATAAGTTCCATAAATGATGCAGGGGCATTGATCAATCCAAACGACATAACCAATAACTCATAGTGTTCGTACCTAGTTCTAAATGTTGTCTTAGAAATGTCACCATCCTTGATCTTCAGCAGACGATAACCTGATCGAAGGTCAATCTTGGAGAATACCTTTGCACCTTGCAACTGATTGAATAAGTCATCAATCCGAGGCAAGGGGTATCGGTTCTTGATGGTAAGCTTGTTCAATTCTCAATAATCAATGTACAAGCGAACACTGTTGTCCTTCTTCTTTACGAACAGCATTGAAGCTCCCCATGGTGATGTACTCGGTTGTACGAAACCCTTGTCTAACAACTCCTGTAGTTGCATCTTCAGTTCCTTCAACTCTGTTGGAGCCATTTGATATGGTGCCTTAGATATTGACCCTGGTAGGATCTATCACAAACTCAGTTGCTTGATCAGGTGGCAACCCAAGTAGGTCTTCTGGAAACACATCAGAAAACTCCCACACTACATCGATGTCTTCCATTCATGGTGGGTCAGCGGTAACATCTACCAAGGATACAAGGTAACTGATCCCACCCTTCTCGAGGCACCTTTTCATCTTGAGTGCAGAAAGTATAAGCTTTCGCTTCATAGGCAATTTGCTTTCAGTGAAACCAAATTCTACGCTGTCTTTCCCTTGAATGACAACTTCTTCTCAGCACATAACAGCTTTGTTGAATGTTGAGCCAACCAGTCCATTCCCAAGATAACTTCGAAGTTTACCATCTCAAGTCGAATTCGATTTGCATCCAAACCCCATATATCAATACGAACCGGACACGGTCCATAACATTCATCTAACACTATCTCTAGTCCTAAACGAAATCATACTAATAATTTATAGTCTAAAGTTCTGATGGGTACACCCAATCTCTTTCCAAATGAGACAGATACAAAGGAATGGGTAACCCTTGAGTCAAAGAGAACTCTAGAGGGCACAGAAGCTATAATTATAGTACCTGTAGTTTTACTTATGTTTAGTATACATGCTCACACAAGTGTAATGTAAATAAAAGTTAGGTCATACCTATAACCACATTAGGTGATGCGGCTACGTCTTCAGAGGTCACAGGTACACTTTTCCTTGCTGCAGCTACTTTTTAGATTGAGGGCAAGTCTTGGCATAATTCCCCTTCTAGTTGGAGTTGTAGCACTTAATATTCCCAACCTGTCACCCTCTTGTTGTGCATTAGTTAGAGTAGTCTTGGCTGGTATGTCGTGTTCTATGGCTTGAATGGTTGGAAGGACTTTGAGTTTCCTCCAGTCGACGTATCATTGTTAGGCCTTTTTAGTTCATGGTTCTTGAGTGAAAAAGCTCTCCTTCTGATTGGACTCCAGAAATTGAGCAATCTACACTACTTCATTATATATCTTCTTCTCTAGACCCAGCATGTGCTCACAGATACTACACCTAAGTCCCATGGTGAACTGTTGGGTCTTTGTATCTTCTTCTTGCATGCTGGTAGGGGTAAAGAATAATAGTTCTTCATATCTTTGCTGATACATGTCCACAGTCATCTGTCCTTGGTGCAGACTTATAAATTCCCTCTCCATCTAATCTCTGAAGCTTTTAAGGAAATACTTCTCGAAGAATGCCTCCTTGAATATATCCTAAGCCACCTGAGAGTGCTTGGTCATTAGATAGGTGTGGGTGGATCTCCACCAATAGTTTGCACCCTCCTTTAGCATGCAGGTGGTGCACAGTACTTTCTCTTTTTCTATTATGACCATCATTAGGAAAGTCTTCTCTAGTTTGTCTATCCATTGTGTTGGCCATAAGGGTTCGATCCTTTGCCTGAGAATGTATGGGGCTTCATCTTCATAAATTATTCTACTAACCTCGTCAGATCATTTTTCACTGGAACTGCCATCCCATACATTGGTGGTTGGTATGGGTAACTGCCTTGGTAACCACCTTATATACACCCTGGTTCTGCACTTGGGTGTTCAATTATGGAATCTGCTATGGATGCTATTGGGTTACAGGGATGGTATTACTATCCACTGGTGCCGTATTAGTTTGGCCTTGAGGTGTTGTTGTAGCATTGGCAGTGCGTGGCATAGTAGTGCCCAATAAAGCTCATAACTCCAACAATACCGGTGCTGTTATTATACTTAATGGGCCAAATTATTCACAACCGTAGCTAAGTCCTCTAGAGGTCCAAGTAAATTATGTTGGGTGGGCTGGTCAGTTGCCCCTTGATTTGTCGCCGTCTGGTTTTCGTTATTCAGGGTCAGCTCAGCTGGGGTTTCATTCTAATTCCCCCCTCTAGGTGGTGGTAGAGTTGGGTTACGACTCCTTTGACTGCCTCTACAGGTATGACCTGCCATTTTATTTTACTACTATCAAAAAAATCTGCAGGGCCAACATGCATGAGACAATTGTACAATATATCGATAATTTACAGGGTTAGTCCCACACAGTGCATGAAAATCCAAGCGAAACTGAGCAACATAACATATATAAGCATAAAATTGTCCCGTCACCCTTGACCAGTCACAAGTTTGAGATATTTTGACCAACATGTTAGTTTACCGGACATATTCAGTCAGTTGAAAACTTTGTCTGGTCCGCCATCTGGTCTGTCAATTAGATGCGGCAAACATCAATCTGGACAAACTCTGAGATACTTCCCGAGAGTGTTTGGTCACATGTCTGGTCGACCATTTGGTCGCACTTGAAAATCTAGAAATCCGATCGAAAAACCCAAATTTGCTTTAAAACACGCGACTTGAGTCACTTTTCTCATTTTCTATCTTGCTCTTCCTCGTGTCTGCAACTCATTTCGGTGCCAATGAGTCTCTACTGTCCCTCTGAAAAAATTTTAAAGTGTTTTTCTCCTGTACAAGCATGCGGCATCGTCTTAAAAGTAAATTTCTTCCTCCTAACCTTCTCTTGTATAAGTTTTCTAGGGTTTTCTATGTACTTTTCTAGTTTTTCATTGATTAAAAATTTTCCAACCATAGAAAACTTGATTTCTTTACTTAATATCACTATTGGGGACCCAACGAATGATAGCCCTCAATCAATTTGGGGTTTCGTCGGTGATTTACAATAGAATCCTCAAAATCTCAAATTTGAGCCCTAGGTTTTAGGGAAAACCCCAAAAATTCAAAATTTCTTTAATTTCTTTCAATTATTGATTAATTGGAAACTGGTTTGATGTGTTCATATGTTTTCCCATTGATATAAGTCCTCCTGTCCATTTATTGGACAAGTTTGAGGCTTTTGCCCCATTTTACGCCGTTATCCTGTCGAAATTTCTAACAATTTCTACTAATTTATGTTTATTTGATTTGATTCTTGCAGATTTATCATGTCTAGGCACAGAGGAACTGCCAATAACGTGGCACCTTCTGGTTCTCGAGGTCCACTCCCTTCTACTCTACTATTTGATGGGCGTCGGTTCCGTTCTGTAGCGGCATAGACTTTGTACCTCTGGTTCCAGGGTAAGGGCATAGAGGTGGGGCGGTTTGTGAACCTGCAAGAGTTGGCCAGGTTCAATGTGGAGGTAGCATTCGGTGCATTGGGTTAGCTACCAATAACCTAGTATTAGGCATCCACCCGTCTTGACTTGGTGAAGTAGTTCTACTCCAACTTATAGTTCAAGGGAAACCCCAATGATTTCGATAGAGGTAGGGAGCTTCGCATCACTAGTAGGGTGAAGAGTGTGGATATCTCATTCAAAATCCAGGAGCTAGTAGATTTGTTGGGCGTCTCCAACGCCAATGAGCTAGTTTATTGTGCGCCAAAGGAGCGCAAGTATATATCTAAGGAGATTCACGGCATTGTATGGATTTGGATCATGCAAGGTGGCCATTGAGTGATGAAGGCTGTCAACCTACAACCTCTTCCCCGCATCTACAGCCGCATCATCTAGCACAACATCCTCCCCCAGAGTGGTCACTGCAACGAGGTCTCACAGCTGAACTAGTACCTAACCTTTTGTGTGGCCACTAGGTAGGAAGTATGTCTTACTTACATCATCATCCGCACCATATACCATGCAACAAGATTGAAAGGGCAACTTTCCTTATGGTCAGCTCATTACTACCGTTTTAGATCGTCTTGGTGTAGATATGGAGGGAGAGCAGATATACAAAGAGATAGAAATGGCGGATCTAGACTGGGAGACCATCTACAAGATGTGCTTACATGATGTCATCATCAACGATGAGGAGCTGGAGTCACATAAAAGGCCATTGCAAGGGGCAACAGCAGCAGCTGAGGCAATAGTAGCAGCTGAGGGTATAGGGGATGACTTGTACATGGATGTAGATGATATTCCCCATCCTGCACCCCAATCCATACTTGTAGCTGGACCCTCTTAGTTAGTCACCGATTAGATCCTGTCCCACCTTCTGACCATTAGAGTGGATCAGTGGTCTCTACTTAAGGCTCAGTGGGCGATAGACCAACGTATGGAGAGTCTTGCTCAGAGTCTCTGTACCACCCAGGAGTAGGTGCATTGGATTCGGTTGGCTTATGAGTAGGACTATGATCGAGACCAGCCGATACCACCTCATTCATCAGCCCAGTGATAAGATTTCTCTTATTTTAATTTTATTTTCTTTGTTTGTTGTCATCATTATTCTAGGGTAACTGTCTGACCTATAGACTATACTCTATTTTTCATGTACGAACTCATTACTCCGTTTATATATACATAGTTCCTTCTTTTCATATTATGTATTATGATCTTGTTTAATTTTTGTCTCAATCAACATACGTGCTTAAATTATTTGTTTGTATTAAAGTTTTTTAATTAATTTTTTTAACCTATCTCAGTTTATAGGCACATGCTAATGTATGCTGGTTTGATTGGCAGAGCTGGCTTGATTGGTAGAGCCTTTGGGCTCTGATACCGAGTTGTCACACTCCAATTCTGGCAGAATCAGAAGTGTGAATGAACCATCAATGAACCAACGGCTCAAGCCAGAGTCACATAAGACCGTGCCAGCAATTCAAACCATACATGTAACCATAATCAAAATAAGTAAATAATAGCAGAAGTCTTTGTTAATAATGAACTTAGAGTCTAATGTAATAAATAATAAATAACTAGTTATTTCAAATGTTGACCAAAACATAAATAAATATTCATGACAAGTTTATAATCCCAATTACGGAAGTAATCCTAGAGATAAACACAATAGAGACACTAGCATGATGAATCATGCTCGTTTTCCATCGTTTGGATGTCCATAGCTGCTACTCTTCCAACAGAAGGTGACGTAGTTGTCCATAGTATAACCTACATCATCAAAAACTAAAAAAAATGATATCGTATGGTGAGCCACAACTTAACTCAGTGAGAAATAAAATATGCAGCAGGCAATATGCATGATGTAACATTCAATCATTTGGTCTGGTATAAGTTTACAAAGTGCTATGGTAAGGATAGGCTACAACCATACCTCCCTACATGAAAGTGTGAGCACACCCAACGGTTAGGCTGCAACCAAAACTGCCATCAGCCCATAACACTCACTATAAAATAGAGATAGAGCTAGAGCCTAACAGTAGACTACAACCAAACCATTAGCAGGCCTTGATACCTTAGCCTATACTAGTACGTATGCCCCTACTGGTGAGGGCTTGCAAACTGGGCTCGTCACTAACCAATCCTACATGTCAACAAAGTGTATCCAAGGCCTTATCCCAGCATATCCTTCAATACAAAATAGAGATAGAGCTAGAGTCCAATGGTAAAGCTATGGCCAACACTACAAGCACTCCCCTTGATACCCTGTGATGTACTAAGCATGCTAAGGTAATAGCAATACGACGATGTTAGTGTGGTGAATGATTCGAGGCTCCAACCTCTCTCTACTCAACACACCAACCACACACAAACACCTATCTATCGTCATCATCATCATCATAAAAGAAATAAATATGCATGAACAATATATAATAGATATTAGATGACATGTGATATGCACAATCAAGCAAATCAACACTCACACAAAGTAGTTTATTATTAATTAAAGAGTTTGGGGTCTTATCCCTCTCCTGTTACGCAATATTGACTCTCTTCAAGACCTTGAAATTAGCTTTGGTTGCTTATGAGTCCTAAACAATCAATAGGATTTAGTTAGGGTTTGATCCTATCAATTTCCTGTTATTCAGACTGACTGTCAGGATTGACAAATAGTCATGCCAGACATTATCCGGTTAACTATCCGGTATGTCATATTGTTTGACCGGGCACCATACTGGATAACATTGAGACACTTCCCGAAAGTGTCAGGTGGCCTGTCCGGTCCTATGCTAGGTGCTACCAGACAACCTTCAGGCTATCTTTCAAGCTGTCTTTTAGTCTAGCTTCCCTCAGAGTCGATTCTTCAGCTCATTTTAGGGTTTATCCTATGCCATTCTATGATTGAGAATACATTAGGGTCTTCACTGTAACCCTAGCTCTACATACGTTCTTGTTACTCAATCCATGTGGATCATTCGTCATACGTTTCATACAGTAGTGAAATTAGACTATAGTCTCTGATGGTCGTGAGTCTAAACTCACGCACATCCTATCATACATACAGAGGTAGGAACTTACCGTTGGTCTCTTGACGATGACTGTCGAAAATTGACAGTGAGATTTTTCTCCTCCTTCCTTCTCCAGAGCCTCCTTCTCAACTCTCTCTCCCAATTCTAGGGTTTGTGATTGAATAAAAGAGTGAGAGAAGGTGGAAAAATGTCACTTATATAAAGTGTTAACTTCCTAGTAGAGTCCTCTCCTAATTAGAAGAGTAGTCTCACGAAACTAGGAAACTTTCCTAAACTCGGAGTCTGTTTTTATGGTTGATAGGTCGCATGTTCGGTCGCACAATACGTAGACAACTCCATTTGTTTGACTGGATAAGTTTAAGGTTGTCAGTTTCATACCTTTAATGCGTGGTCTATTTTTTTACTGTTTCTTCTAGTCCAATTATGATGGGAAGACCTGTCACGACATGTTAACCCATGTTAGACCGGGTTAATGGAGTGCGAGTTTTACACTTCCCGTTCTTCGATGTCGCCATCCTTCTGAAGTAGAGTATGCGATGGCCGATGTCCATAAAGGCATTTATAGAGGCCATCAGTGTGGACAAACTCTTTGCTTTAATGTCTTATGACACGGATATTTCTGGCAGAATATGGCTAAAGACTGCGAGAATTATATAAGACTTGCAAACAATGTCAAAAACATGCAAATGTTCCACATTGGGTACTGACCCTACTACAACCTATACCGACATCCATTCCATTCGCGGTCTGGAGAATGGATATACTTGGACCTTTTTCGATGGTAAAGTATCAACACAGATTCTTACTAGTGGCCATTAATTACTTCATCAAATGGATAGAAGTCAAGCCAATGGCAATTGTCACCGCGCATAAGGTGTAGGAATTTGTTTGACTCGATGTCATTTTTCGGTATGGTATCCCTCAAGTTCGATTATTGATAATGGCTCCTAGTTTTCTAGCTGTGTCTTTAGAGACTTCTATAAACGATCTTGCACTGGTCCTCAATTTGCCTCGGTGGCCCATCTTGAAGCTAATGGCCAGACCGAGGTAAAAAATCACACTATTTTACGAGGCTTGGCTACATGGCTCGATGAAAACAATAAGTTATGGGTAGAAGAGCTGCCTAGTATGGTATGGTCTTATTAAACTACTAGCCGAACTATTATAGCAGAAACACCCTTCATGTTATTCTTTGTCATGAAGGTGGTTATGCCAGTAGAAGTGGTGGAAAAGAGCTACCATGTTCTTAACTTCTCAGAAGAAATCAACTCGAACATCCAACGGGCCGACCTAGATTAATTGGAAGATGTTTGAGAAATGGCAGCTCTCTGAATTGCCACGTATTAGCAAAAGACAACCCAATATTACAACTGGAAGGTCCATGGAAATTTCTTCAAAGTTGGCTACCTCGTGCTATGAAAAACTCTTGCGTCTGAACCAACTAAGCAAGGCAAGCTATTGCCTACTTTGGGAAGGCCCATATCAGGTGGTCAAAACAAAGAGGCCTTGTTACAGCTCATTTTAAAAAATCAGGCATGATATCTGGAACAACCCTTATGGCAACCCAAATACATCCAGGAATGATAACCACAACGATTACAAAGTAAATCCCACAATTCTACACACGCAATATCCAAGATAATCAAGAAAGCAATAATAACATAGCGAAAACATTTAATATGTAACAGAAGGACTAAGTGATATCATACCCCATATTATGTATCAGTTATGAATTTACAAACCAGTATTCTCCACAAAATACTACTATATCCATATACGCTTAGCCAAATTAAAAAAAAAAGAGTAAATCTATTGCATTGTTTTGATAGACAACTTCATTTATCAACAAAAAGAATCAGAATGTATAAGTAAGAAAAAGTGTAAGGGGAGGGCTACGTCACGTGTAGATGCAATTGCAGCAGGTGCAACCCTTGCCTTGCTCTTCACTAAAATCATCAGAACCAGTGATAACGCTCGCTAAGGGGGACTCCATAAACTTAGCAATAGAGTAGTCACCTCCAATAAAATCTGAAAAGAAGTGTCGACACGAGGGCGAGCTCCCATCCTAGTTCAATGAGAAATCTAGTTTCACATGCATGCAACAATCAATGATATGAAATACAATTCATTTTAGTTAGGTCTCAGGTTTGTGTTACTACTTGGTATCATATTGAGATTCGGCTCGGCACTTTTGGTCTTGCCTACAACTAGCAAACCTCCAACTCTTATATACCAGGCAAGGGTAGAAATGAAATGAACAACTTCTAGAAGCAAACCCCCGTCTAGGGCTACAATCTTTTCAAGCTTGTCACTTCCCATCATAGTCTCCATCTCACACCAACTACCATGCTCCCACACGTCACTAACTCCTCATCGGGTCTCCCAATCTTCTCAACCCCTACTTGGCATGCGGGATGCCCAAGTCAGCGATGAGGAGAGGAACGTGATGGTGCACCCTCGCACTCGAGTGGAGATGGCTGACACTGAGGCAGCAGCAGTAGTCGCTGGAGCAGGGCTTCATGGGGATGATGACGATCGTCTGTACATGGATGTGGATGTCATACCTCCTCCATCACCTACTCATGCTACAGGAGCTGGTCCTTCTTCTTCTGTTGGTCCTTCACATGCAGCTGGTCCTTCGTATGCACCTTCTTATGGCCTGCTGGGGATATTGCATGAGATACGAGAGGCTCAACGCATGTCTGATCTGAGGATGGGAGAGCTTCTAGAGGCTCAGCGCTTATCCGATCAACGGGTGGGATAGCTTCTGGTTGCTCAGCGCATGTCGGATCAGCGGGTGGGAGAGCTTAGGGATGCTCAGCGCTTGACTGACCAGCGGGTGGCTGATCTCATAGCTAGTTTCCAGACGACCCAGACTCAGATAGCTTGGTTGACTAGAGTCTACGCTGAGGACTATAATAGAAACCGTGAGGCACCGCCTCCCCCATCACCTCCAGCTTCTTGATCTATTTCTTTTATATTTCTTTTGTACTTCAGAGTAACTGTCCAGGTTGTGTACTGTACTCTACTTTAATCATATATATATAAACGTTTGTTCTTCTTTTGGTTGTATATAAATTTGTTTCTCATTTTATAGATGCAATATTCTCTTTCAGTTTTGTCTCAAACAACACAGATTCTTATGGTGTGTTATTATTACATCTTTTAAATTTTTATCCTATCTCAGTTCATGAACTTTTGTGGAAGTATATGGGTTTCACAGACAGGGCCTGAGATGCTCTGGTACCAAGTTGTCACACTCCAATTCTGCACCATTCAGAACGGTGTGATGAACTGCTAATAAACCAACGGTTCAATCAGGATCTCTAATAGGCTGTGTCCGTTGAAAATGAAACCATACACATCCACAACCATAATCAGAATAAATACACAATAGCGAAAGTCTTAATAATAAATGAACTGAGAAATCTAACTGTGATAACCATAATAAAATATCAAGTTATTATTGTATCAACCGAGACATAAATAAAAAAAGTATCAGTTACATTCCCTTATTAATTCAAACAAAAATCTAATCGAATACGCATGAGTTGCACTCGTATGAGGAATCATGAGTATCCACTAAGTCTTCGGCTTTCATTGCAGCAACACACCCGTACACCGGAGCACTCATGTAATCTTCGACCGTAGTACCTGCATCATCAACTTAAATATTCGACGTTGAGAGGGTGAGCACACATCATGAGTGAGCAAACAAAACAATGCAACAAACATATGCATGCAATCAATTCATATTTGTGGTCTGGTAAAAGTTTGCAATGCGCTATAGAATGGTCCGGTGGCCGCCTCGCCTCTATGCACAGGGTGTGGAGGTCCGCCCAAAGGTTAATGTTTATTGTCATCCCCATCCACCCTACCATGGAATAGAGATAGAGCTCAAGTGCTGAGGCCCGGCCTATGACACTTATCCTAATACGTGTCCCTACTGGCGAGGGCTTGCAAACTGGGCTCGCAACTAACCAATCCTAATGCCAAACAGTGTACCCAAGGCCTCACCCCAGCATCCCTCAATACGTCCATAGAGATAGGGCTAACGCCCCCCAGCAGAGTCAGAGACTACACGGTCCGAGACTACCTCCCCTCATACACTATGACATAATAGTTCTGCTAAGATAATGGCGATACGACGATGTCAGTGGACAAGACTTGAGTTAGAGATAGAGCTAGAGTGCTAAGGCCCAGCCTATGACACCCCCCCCTGATACTTGCTCGCATCAAGCACATTAACCACACACATACATTCACATGCCTATTCCTATCATCATCATCATCATCATGTTATAAACAATAAATGTAAATATGCATGAATAGTAATAATAGAAATATTGGATGACATGTTAAATGTACATGACAAGCATACACGCATAGAATCAATCATGGCATTGGACTCAAGGAATAAAAATAGTTTATTATTAACCAATTAGTTTAGGTCTTGTTCCCTCACCTTTGCTTGATTGTAGATCCTCTTTCAAGCTTTAAGAATCAACTAAATAACACTATTATATCACTAGAAGACCTAATCAAGTCGATAGAATTTAATTAGAATCAATTCTGATTTTAAAAAGCTTACTGTTAACTGGGGGTCGATGCCAGGGTCGGAGGTTCCATCGACCCTGGGTGCTACCACCCACATTCTGGACTTCCTGAACACTGGGGGTCGATGTTAGGGTCTGGTAGGGTCGATTCTCCAGCGACCCCCCGTGCGACCCCCCGTGGGTTTAGTAGAAATTTTCATCCTACAGTCCATTCTTTCATGTTTGGGTCCTATGGCTTACTTCTATAATCCATTCCCTACATGTTCTATGGTTTAGAACCATAGTTATTCACCTACATGATTTTAATGATCTCCCCCATGATTTTCCATTGAAACCTAACCATGGGTGGATGATTTAGGTTTCTCGTAGATCATTCTCTCTTCATTATCTATTCTAAGGTCTTAAGAACTACATGGAGATAGTATCCATACCTGAGAATTAGACTTGTTTCTCTGAAGCCTTCTCTTTGATCTTCTTCTCCACTTTCATTCTCTTCTCCTTCTCTTCCCCTTCTCTTCTCTTTCTCTCAATCCAATTAGGGTTCTAAAAGGAGTGAAAGAGGCTTAGGGACGTCCTATTTATAGAGTAGAAACTCCCAAAATAAGTCTCATTGAGATTAGGAAAGAATCCCACTGAAATTTAGAAAGTTTCTAATTTATGGTTTATGTCGGCAGACTGGGGGTCGATGAGGGGGTCGGAGATCCCGTCGACTCTTGGTTCTAAATTGTCCGACCCCTGGTAAAAAACTCAGGGTCTGAATTTTTATATTGGGGGGTCCGACCCTGCCTAGCTGGGTGTGCGACCCTCCCCCCTATTTTAGTATTTTGGGTCAGTTTAATACCTGGGATCGTTATCTCCTTCACGCACTTGGTCCATTTGGCTCGACCATGATGGGTAGACTTGGTTCAAGGTGGTAAGACTGGGTTAGTTCGATACGGGTCTTACAGAACCGTTGGTTCTCATGAATGTTTATCACACCACTGGTTAGTCCAGAATTAGGGTGTGACAACTTGGTATCAGAGCTCTCAGGCTCTGCCCATTAAACCTGAATATTTCCACTTGAGTCATGAACTGAGTTAGGTTAAATTTAAAAGCTTTAATACAAACACACCATAAGCACTTGTGTTGGTTGAGACAAAACTTAAATAAGACAATAATGCACATATAAAAGGTGGAACCATATGTATATATAGATAGAAGAAAAAGAAAATCCAAATGTATCCTGATAAACAAATAACATAAAGTATAGTCTATCAGTTGGACAGTTGCCTGAGTATACAAAGGATAGGATATAGTACAATAACAAAAAGGGAGCATCTATAAAGCAAGAGAATTAGAATACCAAGTTGGCACTCACGAGATGTGAAACTCGATGTATAACAGAAGAAAAAAGAAAATAGCTAGTAATGCCTAAATCCTTGCAGAGGTAAAAGGGAAAGACCTCGGGTTAAATCAAACAGAGATAGGAGAACCATGGCCATATACCAAAAACAAGAGTAACTATAAAAGGAGAAAAAGCTCTACTCTTGGGTGACGTGGAGACTCAAAGTAAAATGGGCCACATGCTGATCTGACACGCGAAGCATTAAGAAGAGGTCGCAACCCGACCCCACCACCATCTAGGTAGAGAACAGGTAATGAGAACCCATCAGAACAGATGTCAATAATGATAATCAGACTTGAGGAAGTCAAGGGGTGAACAACCAGGCCACTCCAGCTAATCTACCTTGACCATGAAATGGCTTGGCCATGGTTGTAATAAACTTGGTCCGACATAATGCCAAAGCAACAACAAATGATACCAGCTATGCAAGTTACCATGGGTATTGCTACCCAAGTTGCCAATGCTACACCAACACCTATGGGTCAAACCAAGTGCAGTACCTGTTGGTAGCAACACTGTACCTCTAGCACCCATTGACCATAACACAGTGCCCACCATACAAAAGGTCCCAATAACGCACACCTCAGTATAGAATCCTAGTACACAACAAGCAGTGTATCAAGGTGGCTACCCTTATTAGCCACCGATGTATGGGATAGTTGCCCCATGGTATCCAAAAAGGATTGAGGAATGTTTCCTGAAGATAAAGCTAGGATGTTTTTATCAAGGGAACAAATCTATTGTAGCCATATAACTAAACAAGTTTATATAGGATGCGGTGCATCATTGACTTACTCTTATGAATATAGAGGATGCACATATCTGATTTTAAATTCTCGTCTTTGACAGGATACCTTCTCGATTCAACCTGTCAATTGGAGTTATAAATATTGTTTCCTTAGAATTAGTCTTCATTATACCAATCTAAGCTATTCTCATGATCGACAACATGAATACATATATGAATTGAATGAATAGTTAAAGATTTAATCATGTTGAGCATATATCTTTTCAATTTATACTTGATTTATTGATGTACCAAAAATTTCTCTAGATTTATTCCCGTAGTGCCTTGACCAATGGTATTATATACTCAATAGAACCTATAAATCATGAGGCTAAGAGCTGTAAAACCTTGCAACCTAATGGTCCTTGGTTGTTGGTTCGGATACCATAGATTTACTCCTGATCCTTTAAACCTAAGTTCACTAGATAAAACAAGTGTTCATTATTATACTGAATTCAAAAGAAGGAAATGAATCGCTTTTGGATAAAAATTTTGATTCTTACATTCCCTGACCTCCATAAATAAAGATACTTAGTTAATAAGGGAATTATTGAAGGGAAGATGATTGGATTCAAATAAATCTCTATAGCCAAGAAACCTTAGATAAAATAATGGAGAATCTGTTCTGAGATGGCTAGATGGATGGATTTGAGTTACGGTTTGTAAAAGAGTGTATAAGAAATAAGTGAGAACTACTAAGAGTAGCCAATACTGAGTAGACAACACTCAAGTAGAATAAAAGATGGCTATATCGATAAGAATCTTGGTAAGGTAAAAGATTTCTAAAAGCATATCTATGAGTGGATACAAGGATGAAGTCAAAAATCATGGCATTGATAGTAATCGGTTTAGTACAATGATTATTATGAGATGATTTAGTAAAGAACAAGAGAGTTTGGAAGAATTAATGAAATTATAAGCATATACCCTAATGCTTATAGGTATACTTGGGATATGAAATGAGTAACGATCACAAGATACTTTTCGAGATATATGAAAGAGAGATCAGGGTAGAACATCAGTGATAAAAAGATGTAAGGTAATGAGTGTAATATGAGATTATTGGCGATAGACCGTAAGAGGTAAAAGGAGGTCAGACATGCCATTAAAACCTTTATACCAGATTTTGCTAGTTCAAGCCTTTTAGACTAGATGTTGTATTAGATGAGTGTAATGGACAATATCCAAATCATATGGATGGAAGGAATTTGGATGCAACCTAATTCGACTTGAAATGGCAGACTTCGATGTCATCTTAGGGATGAACTGGTTGTCTCAAGACTCTACAAAGTTCTTACGTGCATAGAAGAGGTTGTCATTGAAGAACAAAGACAACACAAATTTAGTTTGTTAAAAGTGTATTGCCTAAGAAGTGAATGCTTATTCTCTCTGCACTAAAGGTGAAGAGATGCCTTGAAAAGAAAGGAGTTGGATATATGATATCTACGGAAGACGTCAGTAAAGAAGCACTACGGATGGAAGAAATTGAAGTAATGTGTAAATTCCCTGATGTGTTTCTAGAAGACTTACCCAGGTTGCCACCTGATCGTGCGACTGAGTTCGTTATCGACTTGTTACCATGGTTGGCACCTGTGTCTAAGGCACTCTATAGAATAGCTCCTATGGAGTTGAATGAATTGAAGACTCAACTATAGGAGTTGCTGGACAAAGGTTCTAATCAGTCAAGTATTTAATCACGGGGTGCGCCAGTGCTATTTGTGAAGAAAAAGAACGGTAGTGTTCAGCTATGTATAGAGTACCAAGAATTGAACAAGCTCACGATCAAGAACCAATATCCATTACCTCAGATTGATGACTTGTTTAATCAGCTACAAGATGCAAAGGTATTTTCTAAGATTTATCTTCAGTCAAGATTTCATCAACAGAAGAATTTGGACAGCGATATTCCAAAGATAGTTTTTAAAATCAAGAATGGACATTATGAGTTCCTGGTTATGTCTTTTAGTTTGACCAATGCCCTTACATCTTTTATGGAGTTGATGAACCAGGTGTTTGATGACACGTTGGACATGTCGGCCATAATTTTAGTAGACTATATATTGGTTTATTCCAAAAATGAAGAAAGTCTTGTAACAGACCTTAGATCAGCCTTACAATGGCTGAGAATAGAGAAGTTTTATGCCAAGTTCAGGAGGTGTGAGTTCTGGTTAAACGAGATTACATTATTGGGAACATATAGTGTCATTAGAAGGGATAAAAGTGGATCCCAGTAAGATAGAAGGGTGAGAAACGCCTAAGAACATTACTGAGAATAAAAGTTTATTGGGTTTAGCTGGTTATTACAGACAATTCATGGAGGACTACTCTAGGATCATAATACCTCTTACCAAGCTAACCAAGAAGGAAGAGAAGTTTATTTGGATTGACAGGTGTAAAGAATGTTTCCAGACTCTAAGAACAAAGGTGATATCAGTTCCCATCTTGATCGTTCTGGCACTAAGGGAACCTTTTACCCTACACATCGATGCTTTTGGATTGGGTTTGGGATGCTTGCTGATGCAAGGAGAACAAGTGATTGCCTATGCTTCAAGACAACTAAAAAGGCATGAAAAGAATTATCCGACTCATGACTTGGAGTTAGCGGCGGTGATTCATGCAATCGAGACTTGGAGACATTATCTATACGGAGAAAATTTTTAGACTAAATCATATTACAAGAGTTTTATTCATCTCTCCACCTAGAAAAAGTTGAACATGAGGCAGAGAAGATGGTTAGAAATCCTGAAGGATCAAGACTGTCATATTCAGTGTCACTCGAGCAAGGCCAATGTGGTAGCTGAAGCATTAAGCAAAAAGGGGAATAATGAAGCCAGAAGGAAGACCTGATATAAGTGTCGTCTTGTGTTCCGCAACAACATATTCAGATTTGGAAGAAGAGCAATATATAATACAAACTTGTGATGATCCAGTTGAGCGAGAACTTAGGGATGAACTTATAGAGCAATAATTTTTCACTTACATTCACAGCATTAAAGATCGTCTTTAATTTGATAGAAGAAGTAAAAGCAATAATTTTGTTAGATCTGTATCTAAGAACAATGCAAAAAGATTAAGAGAAAAGAAAACATAACCCTGACTTACTTTGGATGAGGAAAAGGTCCTGAGATACAGATGATGATTACGCATACTTGAAAGTGAAACTCGGATCTTAGATACAAAATAATGCTAAAAGCCCATTCCATTTCGTATTGGGTAAAAGCAGTAATTTTCTTAGATCTGTATCTAAGAACAATGCAAGAAGATTTAGATAAAGGAAAACCTAACCCTGACTTACTTCGGATGAGGAGAAGGTCATGAGATACAGAGGATGATTACGCATACCTAAAAGTGAAACTCGAATCTTAAATACAAAATAATGCTAAAAGCCTATTCTATTCTGTATTGGGTACATCCTAGAAATACAAAAATCTACCAAAACATGAAGAGATTATTTTAGTGGAAGGGAATGGAAGTAGTTGTGGCTAGATATGTATTATAGTATCTGAACTACCGGCAAATAACGACTGAAAGACAAAGACCAGCAGGCTTAGTACAACTACTATCAGAGCCAACTTGGAAGTGAAATTGCATTACATTGGACTAGGTCACCGGTTTACCACTGACTCCCAGATTGCTTGACACAGTTTGGGTGATTATTCATCGCCTTATAAAGATGGTCCGTTTCATTGCTATACGACTTCGGGATGCTTTGGAACGGCTAGCTAAGCTGTATGTGGATAATATTATCTGATTGAATGCTATGTTTGAGAGTATAATGTCAGATAGAGGCTTATGCTTTACCTCAAAGTTTTGAGAGGGACTACAGAAAGTGATGGGAACAAAGTTGAAATTTAGTACCGCATTTCACCATTAAACCGACAAACAGTCGGAGCAAACTATATAGATCCTAAGAGATATGCCCCTAAGATTGTGAGATTGATTTTAATGGAGCTTGAGTTGGAAAGTTGTCGCTGATTGATTTTGCTACCAAGCTACCATATAGATGTCACCTATAAAGCATGGTACGGTAGGAGGTGTCCAGCTCCTCTGTTTTGGAATAAAGTCAAAAAATGAGGAAGTGTAAAACCTAAGTTTGTTGAAGAAACATATCGAGTGGCAGACGAGATCAAAGAAGAAGGACCAAGACAACTCAAGATTGTCAAAAGAGATGCCAAGACCACGAGTTCGCCTTAAGTGGCAAAGTATTCCTGATGATGTCACTCATGCATGGTTTGAAGTGGTTCAACAAAAAGGAAAAGGTGGTGTCTTATATACGTTTTGGACCTTATTAAATTTTGAAAAGATGTGGAAAAGTTGCATATCAACTAGCGTTATCACCATCCATATAAGACCCGCATGCCACTAACCCGGTCTAACCTTACATTCTCGTGTCGTGACTGGTCTTCCCATCATAATCGGCTCAAGTGAACCAATTGTATGAAGAAACCACAAGATAAGTTAAGCAACGAGTCAAATTTAGTTGATGTGGCTGACTGTTTAAGATCGTGTAGAAGCAACCAGTCAAAAATTTAAAACCAAAAAATTTTGGTCGTATGGTAGTAGTTTTGAGGGGTGTGGTCGATACGTGTGGTCGACCACACATGAGACCACATATGAGACCACACAACGTGTGGTCACATATTTGGACGTGTGGTCGACGGATTCTGTGACCCCACGTGCGACCACAAGATGCTGAACTGACTCCATGTTTAGGAAACTTTCCTAATTTGAGGGGGATTCTTTCCTAATTAAAGTGGGACTCTATATGGAGGTTTTCCTCTATATAAGGGACGTTCCTTAGTCTCTCTTACGCTTTTAGAACCCAAATTGAAACTCTAAACCTAAGAGGAAAAGAGAGAGAGGAAGAGAAGGAGAAAAAGAAGATTTAGAGAAGAAGGCTGAGAGAAAGGTTTTACAAAAGAAGGTTCTAGCTCCCTACAATAAGTGAGTTATGGAACTTATCTCTGTAGATGTAGATTCTATTAAATAAGGTTTCTATTATGGATTGGGGATGTCAAACCAATATGATCAATGTGATCCTTTGAGTAAATCTCAAGGATAACCATGAGGGATGGATTAGGGATAATGGTTAATGAAAAACTGTAAATAATGGTCATATGATAACCATGGGATGATCCCAAGAGATGAGCCAAGGAATCGACTCAAGAAGAATTCGGATTAAAGATGAAAACTGACCAAACATCATGTGTTTGTAGCCTGTGGTTGACCACAGGGTGACCAGCGGGTCGACCACAGCTATTCGAGAAGTTCCCAGGAAAGGTCCGGTCTGTAAGACCTGCACTCCGTAAACCCGGTCTAAACCTTGGTTTTGTGTCGTAGCAGGTCTTCCGATCATCACCGGGCCAGACAGGATGAGCGGATGACAAACAAGTACAAAATCGAACCAAAGACGATCAAATCAACATGATTTTATGGTGACCGGTCGATGGTACCGGTCTTGGTACCGATCGACCGGTCAGCTCTATGCAGTTGACTACAGAGATCCGGAAATTGATCTCTATGGGTCCTACTTTCCTAAACCCTAATGCCTGAACTTTTCTAATCCTAATAGGGTTACTAAACCCTAATTCTAGCCTATATAAACACCCTTAAACCTCCTCAAATCCTTTCCATTGTCTCTCACAGACCCTAGAGAAGAGAAAGAGGTTGGAAAGGAGAAGGAACTAGGAAAAAGAAGGAGGTGCCGCCATTGCCGTTCGACGAAGCTCACTCTACGCTAGTCAACGGCAAGTGTTTTAACCATTCTTCTTACCCTATGACTCTAGGATAGTGGTGTGGGTGGATCAATACCATGCAAAGTAGGTATTGATCGAAAACCCTAACAGGACCTTAAAACCCTAAGTTGCCGTCAAACCCTAGATTCGAGTTTCGAGATGATATTCATCAAAACTAGACTTGAATGAGTTGGAGATAACTCTAACTCAAAGCTCAGACTTAGAATGGATAGGAGAAACCCTGGAAATTCTTGGAGGATGATCGACGGCAGTCTAAAAACCCAAGTATGGTCTTCCGGAGACATACCGGTCGACTATACCGGTTGCACACAGTGCGGCCGGTATGTTGCCACAGGTATCTTCCGGGAGGCTAGTCTATGGGGACCAGCTGACCATACCGGTCGCCAGTCTTCCCCCCAGAGCTGCGACCGGTACATGCCACCGGTCAGCTCTGTGAGGGTATTTTGTAACCTTGTTGGTTTCCGACCAACATGAAACCCTAAGAAGCTATTCTAATGAAACCCTAATAATATTGTAGGACTTTGTGAAAGCACGTTTGGATCTTGCGATGTGGAGCAAGCTAACAAACGAGCGTTAGGTAAGGGAATCTGACCTAAACCTAATAATTAATGGACAGTAAATCTTTGTTATTAACACTGAATATATATGATGTGATGTTTGTGCATATTTACATGCCATCCTTTACTTTCAGTTATTATTATTGTTCATGCATTGATAGGATGTGATTGTTAAGCATGTGATTGTTTTCGTTAGTATGTGGAGTGGGGCATGGGCCTGGGATCATTCCTCACACTAACACTTTTGTAGTATTCTATCTTAACATGCTTGGTATGGGTGAGGCATCAAGGGAAGGTCGTGGTATGGTGGTCTCCGATGTTGATGCTGGCCTGGCCATAGTTATGTGGCATTGTGGTCTCCGAGGTCGACGCTGGCTTGTCTACGATGCTTTAGCTCTATCTTTATGCCGTAGGGAGTTATGTTGGGATAGGATCTACCTGCGTTATGTTTCTATCCTAGTGTGTTAGTTGCGGATAGGGTATCAGGGGGAGGTAAGGTATTGTGGTCTCCAGCCCGGCCTGCACGCTCTAGCTCTATCTCTAAGCCGTAGACAGCTGTGCTGGGATAGAGCGTACATGGATGACATATAGGATTGGTTAGTTGCGAGCCCAGTTTGCGAGCCCTGGCCAGTAGGGGCTTAGGTACTGGTATGGGTAGAGCATCAGGGGAGGTACGGGGATATCATAGCTCTATCTCTATTCCATGATGGGTGCATGTGGGCCGGTGGTGGCGTGATTCCATGAGGTGCCACACACTCGTGTATAGAGGTGCAGGGGCCACCAAACCTTTCTATAGCACATTGCAAACTTAAACCAGACCACAGCATAAAATGATTGTTACTCATGCATAATATTGTAAAACTGTCTGATTGTCTTACTGAGCTAAGTTGTGAGCTCACCCTTTGTGTACACATTATTTTTAGATGTTGATGCAGGATACACGGTGGATGACTATATGAACGCTCCGGCGTATGGTGATGTTGCTGCTCTGGGTGTACAGGTAGGAGAGGACGAGCATGACGCTTCATGCGAGTGCCCTTTCTGCGTGTACCTTTGATTTTAGTTTTATTTATTTTCAGTTATTTTCAGTTGGATTAAAGTGAATGTAAGAATATTATATTTTATGTTTGAATCTGAATAATTAGATATTTTATTTATATTTATCAATAGATTCTCAGTTCATTCTATTTAAAGACTTCCGCTGTATTATTTATATTCTGATTGTGGTTATGTGTAATGGTTTGTATGAGTAGACACGGTCTATTCGAGATCCTGGTGTGAACTGTTGGTTCAATGATGGTTCACTCACACCATTCTGGTTGGTTAAGAATTGGGGTGTGACACAGTCGCATGGTGTGGTCGAACAAAAAGCGACCAAAGGGTCCGACCACACAGTGTGTGGTCTCATATATTGCGACCACAGGTTCGACCACACATCCAACCACACGATGACAGCAAACATATTTTGAGACTAAACAAGGTTTTTGACTACTGTAATTTGATAAACTTGAACCCTAACTTGAATATATTAATTGTTTAGGTTTCCAATAGATTCAAAGTGACTTCCAAAGCTTGAAAGAGGAACAAATATCAATCAAAGATGAGGGAATAAGACCTAAACTAATTGCATATTAATAAGCTGTTTTATTTCATTGTGTCCAATACCATGAATGATTCTATGATTGCTTGCTTGTAATGTGCATCTCACATGTCATCCAATATTATTGTTATATTTTTCTCATGCATATTTATTTCTGTCTATTTACAATATGATGATGATGATGCTAAGGATAGATATGTGATTGTATGTGTGGTTAGTGTGCTTGATGAAAGTGGAGCGTCAGGGGGAGGACGTGATATTGGGGTTTATCCTGCTCACCAGACTCTAGCTCTATCTCTACTCAAGTCTTGTCCACTGACATCTTCGTATCGCCATTATCTTAGCAGAACTATTACGTCGTAGGGCATCAGGGGAGGTGGTCTCGGACCGTGTAGTCTCTGACTCTGTCGGGGGGCCATCTCTCTATCTATATGGACGTATTAAGGGATGCTAGGGTGAGGCCTTGGATACACTGGATGACATTTAGGATTGGTTAGTTGCGAGCCCAATTTGGAAGGCCTCGCCAGTAGGGGCTTACGTATTGGTGTGGGTAGGGCATCAGTGGAAGTGTTATGGGTTGTTTGATCTGGACACTTTAGCTTTATCTCTATTCCATGGTGGGTTCATGTGGGACAGAAATGGTGTTTGATCTATTGGGCAGATTCACACACTCGTGTATAGAGGTGCGGAGGCCTCCAATCCTTTCTATAGCACATTGCAAACTTAAAATCAGACCAAAGATATGAATTGAATGCATGCATATGTTTGTTGCATTGTTTTGTTTTCTCACTGAGCTCAAGTTGGAGAGCTGACCCTCGCGCGCGTAATACTTTTTAGTTTCTGATGTTGCAGGTATTACAGTTGAAGATTATATCAACTCGCCAATATTTGAATGAGCAAGTTGTGGAGGACTTATGATTCATTAAGCGAGCGTTTCAACTATGGATGCACTTAGTGTTTAACTTTCGTATTTAGATAATTGTTATTTGTAATAAATTATGTTTTGATTACTTGGAGATAACAAAAATATTAATTATTTATCATGATTAGACCTTAGTTCATTATTAATAAGACTTCTGCTATTTACTTCACTATCTCTGATTAATGTGGAATGTGTTTTGGTTTAACATGGTTGGCATAGCCTATACGAGATCCTGGTTGAACCATTGGTTTATGGATGGTTCATCACACCATTCTGGTTAGTCCAGAATTGGGGTGTGACAACTTGGTATCAGAGCTCTCAGGCCTTGCCGATCAAACCTTAGTACATTTACGATTATGTCTATGAACTGAGTTAGGATAAACTTAAAAGCTTTAAAACAAACATACCATAAGCACCTGTGTTGGTTGAGACAGAACTTAAACAAGACAATAATGTACATATAAAAGGTAGAACCATATGTATACACAGACAGAAAAAAAAAATCTAAATGTATCCTGATAAACAAATAATATAGGGTACGATCTATAAGTCAGGCAGTTGTCTAAGTATACAAAGGATACAGTATAATAGCAAGAAGGGAGCATCTATAAAGCAGAAAATTAGAATATCGAGTTGGTACTCACAAGATGTGAAACTCGATATATGACAGAGGAAGAAGAAAAATGGCTAGTAACGCCTAAATCCCTGTAGAGGAAAAGGAAAAGATCTCAAGATAAATCCAACAGAGATAGGAGAACAATGGCCATACACCAAAAATGAGAGTAACTATAAAAGAAGATGAAGCTATACTCCTGGGTGATGTAGAGACTCTAAGTGAGATCCACCACACACTGATCCATCGCCCGCTAAACATTAAGAAGTGGTTATAAGCCGACCCCCCCACTGTCTGGGTCGATAACAAGTAATGAGAACTCATCTGAGTAGATACCAAATAATGATAATTAGACTGTAGCAAATAAAAAAAAAGTGAACAACCAGGCCATTCCAGCCAATCTACCTGGACTACCAAGTGCCTTGGCCACGGTTGTAATAAATTTGGCCCAAAACAATACAAGAGCAACAACAGATGTGACCGACTATGCAAGTTGCCATGGAAATCACTATCCAAGTTGTCAATGCTACACCAACACCTTCGGGTCAAACCATGTATGGTACCGATTGGTAGTAACACTGTACCCCCAGCACATGTTAGCCGTAACACAGTACCTACCATACCGTAGGTCCCAGTAGTGTACATCTCAGTGTAGAAGCTTGGTGCATAATAACCAATGTATCAAAGTGGTTACCATTATCGGTCACCAAGGTATGAGATAGCTACCCCATGGCAGAATTATCCGACAAGGATTGAAGAATATTTTCTAAAGATAAAGCCTCTAATATTTTTGGCAAGGGATCAAATCTATTGTGGCCATATAAGTAGATAGGTTTATATAGGATGCGGTGCATCATTGACTTACCCTTATGATTATAGAGGATGCACATACCTGATTTTAAATTCTCGTGTCTTGACAGGATACCTTCTCAATTCAACCGGTCAATTGGAGTTATAGATATTGTTTCCTTCGAACTAGTCTTGATTATACCAACCTAAGCTACTCTCATATTCGACAACATGAATAGAGATATAAATTGAATGAACAGTTAAAGGTTTAATCATGTTGAGCGTACATCTTTTTTATTTATACCTGATTTATTTATGTACCAAAACTTCTCCAGATTTATTCCTGTAGTGCCTTAACCAATTGGCATTATATACTCGATAGAACCTGTAACCATGAGGTTAAGAACTCTAAAACCTCTATTTCTATATATTTAGACCACCGTGCAACTTAACGACCTTTTGATGCCAGTTAGATTATCATAGATTTACTCCTGATCCTTTAAACCTAAGTTCACTAGATAAAGCAAGTGTTCATCATTATACTAAATTGAAAGAAGGAAATGAATTGCTTTTGGATAAACATTCTGATTCTTACATTTCTCGACATCCATTAATAATATATTTTTTAATAAGGAGTTATGGAAAGGAAGATGATTAAATTTAGATTAGATTCTATAGCCAAGGAACCTCAGATGATGTAATGGAGGATCTGTTTCGAGATTGCTGAATGAATGGAGATGAGTCATGTCTATAAAAGAGTGCATGAGCATGAAAGTGAGTAACAATCACAAGATACTTTTCGAGGTATAAGATAGAGAGGTCAGGGTAGAACAACAGTGATAAAAGAGATATAAGTTAATGAGTTTTTCAAGATATGAGATTATTAACGATAGTCTTTGAAAAATCATAAGAGATGAAGGAACTAGACAAGCTCTTAAGATCTTTGAACTAGATTTTGCTAGTTCAAGCCCTTTTGGACTAAATGTTGCATAGGTGAGTGTTATGAACAATGTTCGAATCGTATGGATGGACAGAATTGAGATGCAACCTAGTTCTACTTGAGATGGCAGACTTCGACGTCATCTTAGGGATAGACTAGTTGTCTCAACACTCTACAAAACCGTTCTGTGCATAGAAGAGGTTGTCATTTAAGAAAAAAGACTGCACATAATTGCCTAGGAAGTAGAAGCTTATCCTCTTTGCACTAAAGGCGAAGAGATGCCTTGAAAAGAAAAGAGTTGGATATATGGTATTTGTGGTGGACGTTACTAAAGAAGCACCATAGAAGGAAGATATTGATGTGATGCATAAATTTCCTGATGTATTTTCAGGAGACTTACTTGGGTTGTTACCTGATTATGGAACCGAGTTCGTTATCGACTTGTTACCAGGGATGGCACATGTATCAAAGGCACCTTATAGAATTGAAGGAATTAAAGACTCAACTACAAGAGTTATTAGACAAATATTCTAATTAGCCAAGCATTTCATCATGGGGAGCGACAGTACTATTCATGGTGAAGGACGGTAGTGTTTGGCTATGTATAAACTACCTAAAATTGAACAAGCTTATGATCAAGAACTGATATCCACTACCTCAGATCAATTACTTGTTTAATCAATTGCAAGGTGCAAAGGTATTCTCTAATATTGATCTTCAGTCAAGATATCATCAGTTGAAGAACAGTGATATCTCGAAGATAGCTTTTAGAACCGAGATTGGGCATTATGAGTTCTTGATTATGTCGTTGGGATTAACCAGTGCTCCAGCATATTTTATGGAGCTTATGAACCGGGTGTTTCATGATATGTTGGACACGTCGATCATGGTTTCATAGACTATATATTGGTTTATTCCAAAGACAAAGAAAGTCCTATAATGAATTTTATATCAGCTTCACAACAGCTGAAAAGGGAAAAGCTTTATGCCAAGTCCAAGAAATATGAGACCTGATTAAACAAAGTGATCTTCTTGGATCACGTAGCATCATAAAAAGGGATTAAAGTGGACCCTCTTAAGATAGAAGTAATCATATGGTGAGAAACACCTAAAGAATATTACGAAGATAAGAAGTTTCTTGGATTTAGCTGGTTATTACAAACGATTTGTGGAGGACCACTCTAAGATCGTAATACCTCTTACCAAGCTAACCAAGAAGGTAGAGGAGTTTATTTAGACTGACAAGTGTGAAGAATGTTTCCAAACTCTAAAAACAAGATTGATATTATCTCCCATCTTGATCGTTCTGTACCATGGGAACCTTTTACCCTATACATTGAAGCTTTTGGATTGGATCTAGGATGCGGGTTGATGCAAGGTAAATAAGCGATTGCATATGCTTCAAGAAAACTGAAGGAGCATGAGAAGAGTTACCCTACTCATGACTTGGAATTATCGGTGATGAATTATGCAATCAAGACTTGGAAACATTATCTATACAGAGAAGAATTTTAGATTAAATGGGAACACAAGAGTTTTATTTATCTCTTCACCAGAAAGAGTTGAACATGAGACAGAGAAGATGGTTAGAACACTTGAAGGATTATAACTGTGATATTCAGTGTCACTCAAGCAAGGCTAATGTAGTAGCTTTAAGCAAAAAGGGAGTTATGAAGTCCGAGGAAGGATCCAGTATAAATGCTGCCTTATGTTTCATAGCAACAAATTCAGATTGGAAGAAGAGTAACATATAATAGAAACTTGTGATTATCCAGTTGAGTGAGAACTTATGGATGAACTTATGGAGCAATAGTTCCTCGCTTACGTTTGTAGTGTTAAAGATCGTCTCTGATTTGATAGACGAAGTAAAGGTAGTAATTTTGTTAGATCTATATTTAAGAGCGGTGTAAGAAGATTTAGAGAAAATAAAAACCTAACCCTGACTTACTTCGGATGCGAAAAAGGTCCTGAGATACAAAGGATGATTATGCATACTTGAAGTGAAAAACACTGATCATAGATACAAGATAATGCTAAAAGCCCAATCTATTTTGTATTGGGTACATCCTAGAAGTACAAAATATACCAAAACATGAAGAGATTATTTTGGTGGAAGGGAATGGAAGTAGTTATGGCTAGATACATATTTTAGTAACTGAATTATCAGCAAGTAAAGGCTGAAAGACAAAGACCAACATGGCTTACTACAATAACTATCGGATCCAGTCTGGAAGTGAAACTGCATTACAATGAACTATGTCACCGATTTGCCACTGACACTAGATCGATTGATGCAGTTTGGGTGATTGTTGATCTCCTTATGAAGATAGCTCATTCCATTGCTATACGACCTCGGTATGCTTTGGAGCGGCTAACTAAGCTATATGTGAATTGAATTTTCTACCAAGCTACTATGTAAATGTTACCTATGAAGCATGGTACGGTAGAAATGTTGAATTCTTTTGTTTTGGAATGAAGTCTAAGAATAAGGAATTTTAAGACCTGAGTCTATTGAAGAATCCTATCGAGTGGCAGACGAGATGTTAAGACCTCGAGTTCGCTATAAGTGACAAAGTATTTTTGGAGATATCACTCTGCATGGTTTAAAACGACTCAACAAGAAGGGAAAGTTGTATCCTATATATGTTTTGGACCTCATAAAAATTTTAGAGAGTCGTAGAAAAGTTGCATATCAACTTGCATTACCACTGTCCATGTCTAGTGTGCATGACGTATTTCGCATGTCTCTATTGAAGAAGTACGTTGAAGATCCATATCAAAGGTATAGACCACTGATCCACTGGATTAGATAGAAGATTTAGATATTGAAGTGGTGCCAGCTTAGTTCACTGGTTGGAAGGTACAACATCTCCAAAACTGGGATAATTATTATATGAAGGTAACTTGGCGAAGCCAAGATGGGAAGAAGATTGCATGGGAAGAAGAAGATGCAATGCAGAAATAGTATTCCCACCTATTGACTCCGAAGTAAATTCAAATTTCGAGGACGAAATTTTTTTTAAGGGTGGTGGAGTTGTAAGACCCGCACACCATGAATCCGGTCTAACCTTACATTCTCGTGTCGTGACCGGTCTTCCCATCATAATTGGCTCAAGTGAACCAATTGTATGAAGAAACCACAAGATAAGGTAAGCAACGAGTAAAATTTAGTTGATGTGGTTAACTGTTTAAGATCGTGTGGAAGCAACCAGCCAAAAACTTAAAACAAAAAAATTTTGGTCGTATGGTAGCAGTTTTGAGGGGTCCGATCGATACGTGTGGTCGACCATACATGAGACCACATATGAGACCACACAACGTGTGGTCGCATATTTTAAATGTATGGTCGATGGATTCGTGACCCCATATGCGGCCACACGATACTGAACTGACTCTGTGTTTAGGAAACTTTCCTAATTTGAGGGGGGCTCTTTCTTAATTGAAGTGAGACTCTATATGGAGGTTTCCCTCTATATAAGGGACGTTCCTTAGTCTCTCTTACTCTTTTAGAACCCAAATTGAAACTCTAAACCTAAGAGGAAAAGAGAGAAAGGAAGAGAAGGAGAAGAAGGAGATTTGGAGAAGAAGGCGGAAAGAAAGGTTTTACAATAGAAGGTTCTTGCTCCCTACTACAAGTAAGGTATGAAACTTATCTCTGTAGATGTAGATTCTATTGAATAAGGTTTCTATTGTGGATTGGGGATGTCAAACCAATATGATCAATTTGATCCTTTGGGTAAATCTCAAGGATAACCATGAAGGATGGATTAGGGATAATGGTTAATGAAAAACTGTAAATAATGGCCATATGATAACCATAGGATGATCCCAAGTGATGAGTCAAGGAATCGACTCAAGAAGAATTTGGATTAAAGATGAAAACTGACCAAAAATCATGTGGTCACAGCCTATGGTCGACCACAGGGTGATCAGAGGGTCGACCACAGCTATTCAGGAAGTTTCCAAAAAAGGTGCGGTTGCATGGTGTGGTCGCACAAAATGCGACCACAGGGTCTGACCACACAGTGTGTGGTCTCATATATTGCGACCACAGGTTCGACCACACATCCGACCACACGATGACAACAAACATATTTTGAGAGTAAACAAAGTTTTTGACTACTGTAATTTGATAAACTTGAGTCCTAACTTAAATTATTAATTATTTAGGTTCCCAATAGATTCAAAGTGACTTCCAAAACTTAGAAGAGGAACAAATATCAATCAAAGGTGAGGGAACAAGACCTAAACTAATTGGATATTGACAAGCTGTTTTATTTCATTGTGTTTAATACCATGAATGATTCTATGATTGCTTGCTTGTAATTGCATCTCACATGTCATTTAATATTATTGTTATATTTTGCTCATGCATATTTATTTCTGTCTATTTATAATATGATGATGATGATGCTAGGGATAGACATGTGATTGTATGTATGTGGTTAGTGTGCTTGATGCGAGTGGATCAGGGGGAGGACGTGACATTGTGGTTCATCCTACTCACCAGACTCTAGCTCTATCTCTACACAAGTCTTGTCCACTGACATCGTCGTATCGCCATTACCTTAGTAGAACTATTACGTCGTAGGGCATTAGGGGAGTTGGTCTCGGACCTTGTAGTCTCTGACTCTGCCAGGGGGGCCTTAGTTCTATCTCTATGGACGTATTGAGGGATTTCGGGGTGAGACCTTGGATACACTGGATGACATTTAGGATTGGTTAGTTGCGAGTCCAGTTTGCAAGCCCTCACCAGCAGGGGCTTACGTGTTGGTATGGGTAGAGCATCAGGGGAAGTGTTATGCGATATTTGATCTGGACATTTTTGCTTTATCTCTATTCCATTGTGGGTGCATGTGGGATGACAATGAAGTTTAATCCATTGGGCGGATTCACACACTCATGTATAGAGGTACGGGGGCCTCCAATCCTTTCTATAGTATATTGCAAACTTAAAATCAGACCAAAGATATGAATTGAATGCATGCATATGTTTGTTGCATTGTTTTGTTTTCTCACTGAGCTCAAGTTGGAGAGCTGACCCTCGCGGGTGCAATTCTTTTTAGTTTCTGATGTTGCAGGGATTACGGTTGAAGCTTATGTCGACACGCTAATATATGAACTAGTGGCGGCTATGGATGAGCAAGCTGTGGAGGACTATTATGATTCGTTAAGCGAGCGTTTCAACTATGGATGCACTTAGTGTTTAACTTTCATATTTAGATATATGTAATATGTAATAAATTATGTTTTGGTTACTTGGAGATAACTGGAATATTAATTACTTATCATGATTAGACCTCAGTTCATTATTAATAAGACTTCCTCTATTTACTTTATTGTCTCTGATTAATGTGAAATGTGTTTTGGTTTAACATGGTTGGCATAGCCTATATGAGATCCTGGTTGAACCGTTGGTTTATTGATGGTTCATCACATCATTCTGGTTAGTCCAGAATTGGGGTGTGACAATCCATGTCTAGTGTGCATGACGTATTTCTCGTATCTTTACCGAAGGAGTATGTTGAAGATCCGTCACAGATATTGACTGTGGATCCATCGGATTTGATAGAAGACTTGACTTTTGAAGTGGTACCAGCCTAGATCACCAGTTGGAAGGTACATAATCTCCGAAGCGGGGATATTTATTATGTGAAAGTAATCTGGCAAAGCCAAGATGTGGAGGAGGTTGCATGGGAAGAGAAAAAATGTACTGTGAAAATAGTATTCCCACCTATTTGACTCGAAAAGTATATTTAAATTTAGAGGACGAAATTTCTTTTAAGGGTGGGGAGTTATAAGATCTGTGCATGCAAATTTCAATGATGAAATTTCTGTTAAGGGTGGTGGAGTTGTAAGACTCGCAGGCCATAAACCCGGTCTAACCTTACATTGTCTTGTCGTGATCGGTCTTCCCATAATAATCAGCTCAAGTAAACCAACCGTAGAAAAACCCACAAAGTCGGGTGAGCAAACCAGTCAAAAACTAAAAACCAGTAAATTTTGGATGTGCGGTGGTATTTTTTAAGGATACGGTCGCACGTATGGTCGACCATATTGAGACCGTACAGACTGTTTTAAAAATGTATGGTCGACGGATTATGCTACCGCATGATCAACCGTACAAACCCAAAACCAACTCCGAGTTTTGGAAACTTTCCTAAACTAAGGGATCTCTTTCCTAATTGAAAGAGGACTCTATATGCAGGCTTTTCTCTATATAAAGGATGTCCCTTAGCCTCTTTCACTCTTTTAGAACCCAAATTGAAACTCTAAACCTAAGAGAGAAAGAGAGAGAGGAAGAGAAGAAGAAGGAGATTTGGAGAAGAAAGCTGAGAGGAAGGTTTTGCAAAGAAGAGTTCTATCTCTCTACAGCAAGCTTAAGGTATGGACTTGACTCTGTAGGGTAGATCAAATAGAATAGGTTCTTTTCAAATTGATATATGGAACTTAATACAATAATTCGGTTATAGGTTTTCTAAGGGAAACCATAGAGAATAGGTTAGGGATAATGGATGAGTGAAAAACTATGATTAAAGGCCATAGAATGATTTTAAGATGAATCCCATTGATGAGCCAATAAGAGGAACTCGAATGAGAAGTAAAAATTAACCTGACTACATATGGTCGCAGGTATGATCGACCATAAGATGAGAAGAATGTCGTCCATAGCCATTCGGGAAGAATTCAAGAAATGTATGGTCGTAGGTACAGTCACATATAGTGCGACCATAAGGTATCGACCGTACGTCATACAGTGGCATATATTGCGACCATAGGAGCGACCATAGGGTATCAACCATAAGATAACAACAAGTATATTTTGAGACCAGATATGGTTTTTAACTATCGTAACTTAGTAAACTTGAACCCTAACTTAAATACATTAATTATTTAGGTTCCTAATAGATTCAAATGACTTTCAAAGCTTGGGAGAAGAACAAACATCAATCAAAGGTGGGGAACAAGACCTAAACTAATTGGATAATAACAAGCTATTTTATTTAATTATATCCAATACCATGATTGATTCAATGCTGTAATATGCATCTCACATGTCATCTAATATTATTGTTATTACTGCTCATGCATATTTACTTCTGTCTATTTGCTACCATGTTGATTGATGATGATAGGAATAGGCATGTGATTGTGTGTGTGTGGTTAGTGTGTTGGATGCGAGAAGAGCATCAGGGGGAGGATGTGGCATTGTGGTCTCTCACCTAGTCACCAGAATCTAGCTCTATCTCTACTCAAGTCTTGCCCACTGACATCATCGTATCGTCATTAGCTTAGCAGAACCATTACGTCGTAGGGCATCAGGGGAGGTGGTCTCGGACCGTGTGGTCTTTGACTATGTGGGGGGGCCTTAGCTCAATCTCTATGGACGTATTAAGGGATGCTAGGGTGAGGTCTTGGATACACTGGATGACATTTAAGATTGGTTAGTTGCGAGCCCAGTTTACAAGCCCTCGCCAATATGGGCTTATGTTTTAGTATGGGTAGGGTATCAGGGGAAGTGTTGGCGGTGTGTGATCCGAACACTTTAGCTCTATCTCCATTCCATAGTGGGTGGATATGGAAAGACAATGGTGTTTGATCTATTGGGTGGGCTTACACCCATATATAGAAGTGCAGTGGCTGCAAATCTTTCTATAGCACATTGTAAACTTAAAAATCAGACCAAAGATATGAATTGAATGCATGCATATGTTTATTGCATTGTTTTGTTCACTCACTGAGCTCAAGTTGGAGAGCTGACCCTCGCACACGCAATTCTTTTTAGTTTCTGGTGTTGCAGGTGTTATGGTTGAAGACTACATGGATAATGCCAACGTATGGACATGTGGCGGCTATGAATGTGCAAGCTATGGAGGATGAATATGACTCGTCAAGTGAGTGTTTCAACGATAATTACGCATTTAACTTTCATATTTGGTATTTGTAATAGTTTGATATATTTATGTTTTGGTTATTTGGAGATAACTGGATTATTTAATGATTTGTCATGTAGTCCTCAGTTCATTATTAATAAGTCTTCTACTATTTAATTATTTACTCTGATTATTACTATGGATTGTGTTTTGGTTTAACATGGTTGGCACAGCCTATACGAGATCATGGTTTGAACCATTGGTTCTCATGACGGTTCATCACACCACTGGTTAGTTGAGAATTGGGGTGTGACTGTGAAAATTTAAATCGGTGGGACCCGTTACCAACCGATCATCAGACAATTTTGCACCTAGAGGTGTAATGGCACAATGTGCGGATAGTGTGCGACCGCACCACCTCTGTGTCTAGCCGGACCCTCTTTTTGGTCAGCTAGCTTAGGTGCATGCGTGCCAGCGCTTGGTGGTCGTATAAGCTGGGTCCTAGACTTCCCCTAGTGCACTTTCGTGCATTCTAACGACATGAGATGTTCAAGATAGTGGTTTTGTGTCACTCTCAAGTATGTCATCATCTTCGATCGTGTCAGTCTGATACGTTCGCATGTGAGAAGACACAATACATGCCCAAAATGGTCGAATTGTAACGGGGTTTGGGCATGGGTCATACACTGACAGAGATTGAATCATGCCCCATTGGACCAAAACTCATTGATAGCCTCTGTGCCTAAGGCATAGTGCGGGACAGTCTGACCCATATGATCAATCACCACCAGTAAAGTGGAACTCACAGAAGCTAAGTACGATCTCTAGCCCTATATGCTAGGAGAAAGGGTTCATGGTAGCCCATGGCCACTACTATAAATAAGTAGGGATGAAGCAGAAGAAAGGTACACTTGATATCTCAGTCTCAAGCTTACACTATTCTGTTACTATCTTCACTACAAATCACTTCAACCTTACCCTACTAGGAATTCGAAGATCCCCTTTCCGGATTCCATCTGCTTGTGCTGGTCCTATACTGACTTAAGCATTTGAGTAGCCACAGGGTTAAACCCTACCACCTCACTGCGTGTCTTTGATCTCATGTTATCTGTGTCGTCATCCCAAGCATTGGGCAAAATCCAACGACAACACATGGGTTGCGTCTAGACTTATCCTGGTATATGGGAGAATTGGGCCGATGCTCTTGAAACTTGTAACGGTCCTATCTTGAGATTCCAAACTCCAATTGAGGTCACTGTACACTGTACTTTATCTCACACTGGGAAAATTGACTTTTTGGGTTGATTAGGATTATAAAACTGAAATTGAAAAGTTGCAGAGGCCTATTCCTTTCCATTAGGGTTGATACTGAAATTTTGGTGAAACGAAACAAAATTAGAATCAAATCCATCATACAAAATCAAAGTACAAAACTATAAGGATGGACATGGGCAAAACTGGATGTAAAGGTGTCAAAAATAAACCCAATAGTGTATCAAAATCAAATCGAACTGTTTAAACCAAATCGTAAAACAGGTTTTAACGGTTCAATTCTGGTCTCAATTATGGTTTAAACAGACTATTTGGAACCATCAAAACAGAGTAAACCTTTACATTGATCCCTTAGTACTAAAGGTCTATATTTGTTCAAATAAATTTCACTTTTATTCTTTCCACATGGCATACTTCTAAACTGTAAGTTCACTTTCATATATGTTTAAAATTATTTTAATACTTTCCTTGGCTTTCCATCCCTTTTGTTCCTCTCTTCCTCTCCCTCCTGACAGCGAAATCATTTAAAAACCAATACTTGAAACCGATTAATAATCGATTATGATAAGAATTTTGAAATCGTTGAATAAATGGTTCAATATTGGTTTTATTCATTATATACCAAACTGAAATTGAACCACACTAAACCAAAACCACACCATTTAACACCCTCAATTAAGTGTGCGTTGTTTCAATACCACGTCTAACCCAAAGACAACGATTGGACTAGATCATCAGCCCATAATTGGACACCAAGTCTAACCCAAAGACAGCAATTGGACTGGATTATCAGCCCGTAGTTGGACATTTTATAATTAAAAGGTGAGCCCAATCCTAGTTTCCTTTTATCATATAGGCCAGGATCTCCATAAATATCCCAAGGCTCCCAACTCCCCTCCTGCTTGTGGGGTCATTTTAATTAAACATGTGTTTTCCAGCGTAGCAATTTATTTGTTTTATTTATGGGAGTTCCATGTGCATCATACATAGACTAGGGCCAGTGTGCCTATGTTAATTTTCTTTCGGTTCCCAGGGTTCTGGAGTTTTTGGTTATGAGAAAGCATGGTTTTAATTCACGATATTGGTTAGTGTCGATTAGGTATTAATCAGATATTAGTATCTACTCCGACTCATGCATGCAATATCATATCGTCTAAATATCTGTAATAGCCAATCTCAAAATCAATACGAATGATCCTATCCCGAAACCTACAACCATGAGCTAAAGAGAGAAATAAAATGGACTTTAACCAAGTGAATGCTAAATATGAGCTGCAACCAACTGATCATTGGTCTTGGGAGAAACCGATTATATAGTACTAAAAGCCTAAACTAATGTTCTTCTCCAACCCCTTCCTTATTTTTTGCCATTTTTTTGTAATTTTGTTTTTTATGATCTGGTCGCCACAACAATGAAACAGTAAAATTAAAAAAAAAAAAAAAAAAAAGAAAAAAAAAAGAAAAAAAGAAAGTAAAAATAAAAAAAGAGGTATTTCATAAGATAGCTTGCTTGAAATCAAGACCAAATAATTGTGAAGTCTTACTTGGATAACCATGGATTTCTAGCTAAGGGGATTGATGTTTCTATTTTGGCATCTATTAATTTCTTAAGTTAATTCCTATTAAGCCAGTCTATTACAGTCATAACTATTATAATAACAATAATAAAGTCTTATCCAAGCTAAATGGGATCGACTACATAGATTCTTGTTCTTTAATCGCTTAAAACAAATTGTCTACAACCATAAAAGGAAGAAACAAAAATAAAAATAGAACAATGAGCTCACATCAATAATAAAACTGCAGTTTTCTGATTGCTATAGGATGTCAAAAGTCATATCTTTGGAGAATTATGGATGGATGCATCAATACTTGGGGACCAACCAACTACATTTTCTCTCAGATTACATCCCGATGGCTTCAAACTCTTTGATTGATTTACAGCTTTCTCTCATTTGACAACCTGCAAAAAAAGGTTTCCTTTTTATATTATTAACAAGGAAAAGGATCTGCATGTTGCCAACATATATACATGGATATCTATACCAAATGGGGGTACAGGGAGAACTGATAATCGATCGATTCATTATTGAAGATTCACTTTCGGAATTTAAGATAACAACTCAATATCAAAGGGAGGGAGAATCATTAAGAAACCTCTTCTCTAAATCTAAGTTGATAAGATATTTCTATGCTACAGTGTATCATATTTGGTGGGAAAGAAATAGAAAAAGGTGATAGTCTTCCTCTTCTCATACCTTCATTCAAATCTTTAACTCAATTGTTTAGAGATTAGAATGAAAGTCAATCTTCTTCTATGATAATGCAAAAAAAAATCAACATATCATATCTTCTTTGGGATTAGGTTTTTTTTTATTTTTTTTTATTTTATTTTATTTTTGCTAAAAGCTAGATTATATTAAAGAGGAAAAGAAATAATACAATGGATCCTTAATAGATGGATCTCCACCTTCGGCATTGCCATTAACAGAGACCATCCAGGGAAAAACTATTTGAATATATAGAAAGGTCTACCAGATGCATCTCACACTACCTCCCTAGCACAAAGTCAGGACACATCGTCAAAGACGAAGAAGCCTTATCTTAAGCAACCTTTTTCTCCAAAAGGTTTGCTGCTGCGTTGATTTCACGAAAACAATGAGTAAACCTTAGTTGACATTCCTGTAGCATTGCAATTACCCCCATCCAGTCCTAAATATATTTCCATGGCAAATTCCCAAATAGGAGGCCATGAACTGTAACAGAGGAATCCGATTCCAACCAAATCTTCCTGTAACCTAGGTTGAAAGCTATAATGAGTCAGAATATAGCACTCTGCATCTCTACAATATAACCAATCGTTGTTCTAATATACTCAAAATAAGCAAACACCACCCTACCACCAGTAGTCCTAATCACACCTCCAGCACCAGACACACATGGGTTGCCCAAGCTATACCCATCAGTGTTCAGCTTACACCAATCCTGTAAAGGAGAATGCCATCTCAGTTCAATAACTATACCATGAGAACCATTTTTTGTCAGCAGGTCCAGTAGTTTTACTATTTTGAGTTTAGCGATGGTTTTAACCCTACACGGTCCCCAAATTGGTATGTCTTTGTAGCCACGACGAATCGATTCCCACACCATTAACTTTGAGATCAAATTTCCTCTATGAAGAGCTTGATTTCGAGCATACCACAGAACCTCCAAGGAAACAAATAGACAACCCATCCAGATATGTTTAAGAGGTCATACATTTGATTTTTGCCTCCACCGTAACAGTAGGTTGGTATTAGTTTGCATTACCAGATTTGGATCCCAAATAGCCTACCAACTTCCTCCCATATACCTTTGGCAAAACTACATTCGCAGAAGATATGATCCATTGTGTCAATATTCAGATGACAAAAAATACATCTCGATGCCAATGCAACTCCCTTCTTCCGAATGGCATCATCAATAGACAGTCTTTTCCAGCACCACTTCCAAGAAAAACAAGAGACTCACGGGTGAAGACTTTTGTGTCATACCATTGCAGCCCAAGCCTGTTCAACATACTTTCTTCGCAACATGTTCCAGACTACTTAATAGAAAACTTGCTTGAGGGTTCACAATTCTATACCTGTCGATCAGTTTTCCTAGGCACTAAATGAATATCTTCTGCTTTCTGAAATAAGGCTTTCAACCGATGAGATTGAACTTTCGGAAAAACCCATTGACCATCACATATAAATCTTCAGAGAGTATAGTCTTTTCCTTTCAAAGAAAGATTGACCCCAAGTTGTTCCTTCAAATATTTTTCTCCAAGCCAAATAGCAAGATATTTATTTTTTTTCCCCATCTCCAATAAGCCACCTTGTATGCAATGCCATCTAATCCCAAAGACGTCTTATACTCACCCATACTGATGATGTACATAGAGGATGCCTAATCTGACCATCCTTAGAGAAGTAATGGTTTCTCATAAAATTAGCATTCATTGTATTTTCAGATTTGATTTTCCAAACAAGCTTGTTTAACATAGCATCACTAATGTTGCTCAATCTACAAATCCCAAGGCCACCTTCCCTCTTAGGAATACACATCATTTCCCATTTAATGACCAGAACCTTCTTCTTCGTTAGATCCCCAGTCCACACAAAATTTCGCATCCAACCTTCCATAATTTTTACAAGACTCTAAGGCCATTTATAAACCCCGAAAGAATGAGTGAATGAACTACTCAAAACAGAGCACAATAATTTTACTTGTCCCGCAAATAATAGACGTAAGACCCGCACTCCACTAACTTGGTCTAACCATGTCGTGTTAGATCTTCCCATCATTCCTGGACCAACTAGACCGATCATGTGAAGACAGATCACAAACCAGGTATGAGAATCGAGTTAAAAACATTGAAAACATACCTAAGGTCACATACCTGGGTAGGTATGGTCGACCACAATGAAGGGAACAAAAATCTCAAATCCAAAACCCCATGCTCGATGATTTTGACCCTACGGTCGATGGTTTATGCGACTGTTGATCGACCGTGAGACCCCAGATCAGACTCTGAGTTTTGGAAATTTTCCTAAACTAAGGGATTGCTTTCCTAATTGAAAGAGGACTCTATATGGAGAGTTTTCCTCTATATAAAGGACATCCCTCAGCCCTTTTTCACTCTTTTAGAACATTAGTAAACCCTAGAGAAAGAGAAGGAAGAGATGGAGAAGAAGAAAAAATTAAGAAAAAGAATTTACTGAGAAGAGATTGGCTCTCTATCATAGGCAAAGGTATGAGCCTAATCTCTAAATATGTTAATTCTATGGACTAAGGATTCTATGGAGGATTGGGGATGTCAACCTATCATGATCCATGTAATTCCTTGAGTAATTTCCAAGGATAACCATGGAGGATGAGTTTGATTGTTAAGATTGATAAGAAACTACAAATGAAGGCCATAGGATGACCTTAGAATAAACCCCATTGAAGATCAGAAGAATTGACCCAGGAAGAACTCGAATTGCATGTAGTCTGTGACCAAAAATCTCAAGGTCACAACTACGATCGACCATAGCATGACCAGCATGACCAGAGGATCGACCATAGGCATTCGGGAAGATTTCAAAAACCATATGGTTGCAGCTACGGTCGCACCATATGCGACCGTAGGGTATCCACAGTAGGCAGTAAGGTCGATACAGTATGAGACCATAGGACCAATCAGACACCTATCAGTGCTCTATTTCGATTTTTGACTACTGTAACATGTCACATATGAACCCTAATTTAAATTCATATAACTTTTAAGTTGTAAATCAATTCAAAGAGAATTTCAAGGCTTAGAAGGAGATCGAGTATTGCTAACTGGTAAGGGAAGAAGACCTAAACTAATTGGTAATAACAAACTATTTATTTTTATTGAGTCCAATGCCATGATTAATTTTATGCTTGTATGTTTGTAATGTGTATCTCACATGTCATCTAATATTCCTGCTATTACTGTTCATGCATATTTAATTCTATTTATTTATAATATGATGATGATGATGATGATGCTAGGAATAGGCATGTGAATGTATGTGTGTGGTTGGTGTATTGGATGCGAGTGGAGCATCAGGGGGAGAACATGGCATGGTGGTCTTCGACCTCATCACCAGACACTAGCTCTTTCTCTACTCCAGTCTTGCCCACTAATATCTTCGTATCGCCATTACCTTAGCAGAACCATTACATCGTAGGGCATCAGGGGAGGTGGTCTCGGACAGTATGGTCTCTGACTCTGTCGGAGGGCCTTAGCTCTATCTCTGTAGATGTATTGAGGGATGCTGGGGTGAGGCCTTGGATACACTATTTGGCATTAGGATTGGTTAGTTGCGAGCCCAGTTTGTAAGCACTTGTCAATAGGGACTTACGTGTTGGTATGGGTAGCGCATCAGGAGAAGTGTTTTGCGGTGTTTGATCCGGGCACTTTAGCTCTATCTCTATTCCATGATGGATGCATGTGGGACGGTAATGGTGTTTGATCCATTGGGCAGATTCACACACTCGTGTATAGAGGTGCAGCGGCCACCAAACCTTTCTATAGCACATTTGTAAACTTATAAACCAGACCAAAGATTTGAATTGAATGCATGCATATGTTTGTTGCATTGTTTTATTTGCTCACTGAGCCGTGATGTGTGCGCACCCTTTAGACGTTGAATATTTTTAATTGATGATCCAGGTCCTACTGTTGAAGAATATATGAATGCGTCGATGTATGGACACATTGCTACGATGGACATAGAAGCTGAAGAAGATGTGCATGATTCATCATGCGAGTGCAACCAATGTGTTTTTGCTTATGTTTAGTTATAATTTGAACATCAGATATGTAATTGATTATTTATTTTTATGTCTTGTGGTTTGGAGATAATTGAATTAAATACTTATTTGTCACTATTAGACTCTCAGTTCATTATTTGTAAGACTTCTGCTTATTTGTTTATTACCTCTAATTATTAATGTGGAATGTGTGTGTGGTTTGATATGGTGGGTATGACCTATACGAGATCCTGGGTGAATCGTTGGTTTATTGGCGGTTCATCACACCATTCCATTTAAACCAGAAATGGGGTGTGACAACTTGGTATCAGAGCATCTCAGGTTCTACCTATTGACCTAACTACTTTCACATGAGTCATGAACTGAGTTAGGATAAATTTAAAAATTGTAATAAGAACACACCATAAGCACCTGTGTTGTATGAGACATAAACTAAGAAAGAGAATAATGCACATATGTAAAGGGGAAACCAATTATATATATATATATATATATATATATATATATATATATATATATATATATATATATATATATATATATATATATATTCAAATGGGAATAAGACAAATGTACATTCAAATCAGAGTACAGTCTACAATCTAGACAGTTACTCTGTAGTATAAAAAGGAAAAAAAGAAATGATATCATGGAGCTGGAGATGCTGGAGGAGGAGGTGCCTCATGATCTCTATCATAGTCCTCAGCATATACTCTTACGAACCAGGACACCTGAGTCTGAGTCACTCGAAGACTAGCTGTCAGATCCGCTATCTGCTGGTCTGTAGAGCATTGGGCATCTAGAAGCTCTCCTACTCTCCAATCAGTCAAGCGCTGAGCCTCTTGAATCTCACATAACAATCCCATCATGTCATCTGGTGGTGGGCATAAAGGGCCAACTGAATGAGAAACCCAAGAAGGGCCAGCTCCAGTAGTATGTTGTGGTGATAGAGGATGGATGGCATCCACATCCATGTACATCTAATTATCATCCTCCTCATCATCACCCTCGTGTGCCTCTGCTGCTGCCTCTGCTACTACCCCTGCTACTACTGCTGTTGTCGCCTTTGCATCTACTGTCGCTACCCGAGTGAGAAGACGTCTCATAGCATTCCTCTCATCATCACTGACCTGTATCTCTCTCATGCCCATCTTGCTGATGGCCTCCCAATCAAGGTCAGCTGAGAAGGTGTCATCAAGGATCCTCTCATCCACTAGGTCCACATGTAGACGAGCGAGCAAGGTGGAGATCAGTCACCCATAGGGAAAGTTACCTCTCGAGTCAAGCAATGTAGCTCTGTGCATAGTCCGAAGAATAATATATGGGAGGCAAACAGGCTGCCTAGTACAGATACAATACAGTAGGTACTGAGTCAACTGGGAGACCATCTCGTAGTGTTTGCCCTGGGGAATAAGATTAAGCTGGATAATCTTATTGTAGACCCGTGGTTCTGGATGCAGCTTGATTGCTTTCATCTCCAAGCGGTCATCCTGAAGAATCTGATTATCTATTTCTGCACGCACCTGTGTAAACAGAAACTGTGGCTCCCTGGTTGCATAGTAAACCAACTGACCATCGTTGGAAATGCCTAGGAGATCAGCCAACTCCTGACAGTTGAAAGAGATTAGAACCCCTTTCACCCAGCTAGTGATCCGAAGCTCTTTACCCCTATCAACATCTTCTAAGTCACCCTCTACCTGTAGGTGACAGTAGAACTGCTTGACCAAGTCCGAGCGAGTGCAAGCCTCGTACAAGATCACTGGAAGCTAGCCCATGTCACCAAACGCCCTTTCCACATCAAACAGGGCTAAATGGGCTAAGTTCAGACACCGACCCCCTTCCACTTTCTTTCGATCAAACCAAGGATATCGTACCTCTGCTTCAACGGACCTGAAGCATTGTGGGTCATGAACTTGAGGAACCTTAGTGCGAACCATGATAACTGCAAGAGAAGAATATAGGAAAACAAGTTAAATAAATTTAAAAATTTGACAGCATAACGACGTAAAATGGAAAAAGCCTCACTTTTCACCCAAACATTTGGGTAGGAGGACTTACATAGGTCCCAAACCATCCTGCACGGCTCACACAATCAAAAATTTAAACTAGGTAGGTTGAATTTGAAAAAATTTTGACAATTGGGAAAAACCCCAAAATTTAGGTCAAAAATGGGAATTTTCAAGTTTTTACTAGACTAACCGATGAAACTCAAATTTTCTTGAGGGTTTTCATCCATTGGGTGGCCAATAGCAAAAGCCCTCAATAAAAATTAAATTTTTAAAGTAAAAAAAATATTAATTTGAAGAAAACCCTACAAATAACAAAACCCTAGGTATGAAAGCTTAAAAATGGAGAAAAGTAGAGAACATACCTCAAGGAATGGAGTGACGGTTGTTGATTGATGGAAAAATCACCAAGTTCGTATGGTCGACACTGTAGCAACTCATTAGTGGCGAGTTGAGTAGAGACCATAGGAGGAAAAAGGAGAATGAGAGGGAAATTTTTTGAAAAATAGGTTTAAAAAACTAATCTTGAATCATGCGGTCGCACAATTCGACAAAAACCATCAACCACATGATCGACCATAGGGTCTTGGTAAGTTTTCAAGATTTTGAAGGTCGCACCTATGGTCGCACAACATGTGACAGTAAGCCATCGATCGTAAGACTGATTGTTGTCTGCATTTTGATTCTGTTTGAACTTTTGCCTATTGATTTTGTTTTTCTCTCGCCTTCCATTGTGAGACTAACCCAATACTATCATCATATCTTGTCTCACATGTACAGCCTTTCCAAGTACCTTTCAACCAAGAATTTAAATGGCTGGACGCAGAGTAAGTAGAAGGAAACAGAATGCAAACCCATCTCCACCACCTATGGAGACTAATGACAATGAAGGTCAGCATGGACAGGAAGGAAATATTAGAACTCAAAGTACTACACCTCAGAATGTGCACACCCAAGCCAACTTAACCAACTTACTTGCACCACCTATAGATTTGGCTACTGTAGTAATGAATTTGGCACAGCAAATGTAGTATATACAGCAAATGCAAGCCAACATGCACACTGCTATGGGAATTGCTTTTCCAACTACAAACACAACATCTCTACCTGTAGGATAAGCTAGTAGGCACCTGGTGGTAGCAACACTGTACCCCAAGCACCACAAACAACAGCAGTACAAGGCCAAGTGCCAAACCCTGAAAAATCACAAGGCGGGTATAACCAAGGTAATTATCAGTACCAATCGCCTATGTATGGAGCATATGCACAGTATCAGCATGATCACTCCAGACTGATCGAGCATTTCCTAAAGTTGAAGCCAAAGGAATTTACAGGCAAGTCATCAGATCCGTTATGGTCAGCTCACTGGATCGATAAGATGGAAAGAAAATTTATGATGATGACTATAAATAAAGAAGAGAAGGTATTATGTGCCACATTTATGCTAAAAGGTGATGCACACCATTGGTAGAAATCTACTCAGAGTTATCTGTTGACAAAGCATGCCCAACTGACCTGGGCTATCTATAAAGAAGCTTTCTTCGAGAAGTATTTTCCCAGGAGTATTAGAGATCAAATGGAAAAGGAGTTTCTGAGTCTGTATCAGGGACAGATGACTGTAGACACATATCAATAGCGTTATGAAGAACTATTTTTTATTTGCTCCCTCTAGCATGCAGGAGGAAAATACCAAAACTTGAAGGTTCGTCATGGGACTTAGGGAAAGCATCCGTGAGCATGTATTGGGACTAGAAAAGAAGATTTATAATGAAGCTATACAGATTGCTCGAGTACTAAAATCAAACCAGAGGGAAAGTTATTTTGCTCAAAATAGAGGTATAAAGAGGCCCAATGAAAACTCATATAACGGAGGGAACTCAAAGACATTTAAACCTTTCCATACTCAAGGCTTCAATGCTACAGCTATGACTACTTCGACAGTCCAACATCAATAGAAGCAAAGTAATGCTGGAGTCAAATGCTTCAATTGCGATCAAGTAAGACATTATTCAAGAGTGTGTCCTAAGCCAAGGAAGTAGCTACAACAAGGAAAGGTTTATGCAGTTACATCTAAGGATGCTGTCGCATCGCCTGATGTGGTCATAGGTATGACCTGAACTGTTCATTTTGTACTACCTTGTGTAAGCATGTAGACTAAGTTAAATCAAATCACAGGTATCGTACCTATTAATGGTTTACCCGTTAGAGTACTCTTTAACTCTGGAGCTATTCATTCTTTTATATCTATGTCATTTGGAAAGAAGTTAAATCTACCCCTCAGACCTTTAGACTACAAACTGCTTGTACGATCACCTATGGGATTAGAAGTGGAACTGAACAAAGGTTATGTACCTTGTCCAGTTCTTATCGACGAGAAAATTTTGGATGCAACCTTAATTCAACTTGAGATGGTAAACTTTGACGTTATCTTGGGAATGGATTGGTTAACTCGGCACTCCGTAAACTTATTATGTGTAGAAAAAAAACTGACATTTAAAGACAAGGAAGGAGTAGAGTTTAGTTTTGCGGGAACTAAATTTCCCCGTAAACAAAAACTCATTCTCTCTACATTGAAGGCTAGAAAATGCCTCGAGCAAAGAGGAATTGGGTATCTAGTATCCGTGGTTGACCTCACCAGGGAAGCACCACGAATGGAGGATATTGAAGTTATGCATGAATTTTTAGATGTATTTTTTGAGGAACTACCAAGACTACCACCCGATCGAGCGACAGAGTTCGTTATAGATCTTATACCCGAAGCCGCACCAGTGTTGAAAGCACCCTATTGAATGGCTCTTACTGAACTGAAGGAACTGAAGGTACAATTACAAGAATTACTGGACAAGGGTTATATCAGACCCAACATATCACCATGGGGAGCGCCAGTATTGTTCATAAAAAAGAAGCACGGTAGCATTCGACTATGTATGGATTATCAAGAATTGAATAAGCTTACAATCAAGAATCGATACCCGTTACCTCGGATCGATGACTTGTTCGATCAATTGCAAGGTGCCAAAGTGTTCTCCAAAATTGATCTTCGGTCAGGATACCATCAGTTGAAGATTAAGGAAGGTGATATTCCAAAGACAGCATTTAGAACCAAAAATTAGACATTATGAATTTTTAGTTATGTCTTTTGGATTGACTAATGCACCCGCATCTTTTATGGAACTCATGAATCAGGTATTCCATGATATGTTGGATACGTCAGTCATTGTATTTATTGACGACATACTAGTCTACTCCAAGGACGAAGAAACTCATATCACAAATCTAAGAGCCGCTTTGCAGTGACTAAGAAAGAGAAGCTTTACGCTAAATTTACAAAGTGCAAATTCTGGCTGAATGAAGTCGCTTTCTTAAGCCATGTCGTATTCGCTGAAGAAATTAAAGTGGATCCTAGTAAAATTGAAGCCATTGTGAAATGGTAAGCACCTAAGAATGTTACAGAAATCAAACGTTTCATAGGTTTAGCTAGTTATTATCGACGATTCATGGAAGATTACTCTAGAATCGCCGTACCTCTCACCAGCCTGACAAAGAAAGGAGAAAAGTTTGTTTGGACCGATAAATGTGAAGAGTATTTCCAAACATTGAAGGCTAGATTGATATCAGCTCCCATCTTGACTATTTCGATCCCAGGACAACCATTTACCTTGTATACCGATGCATCTGGGTTAGGTTTGGGATGTGTGCTTATGCAAGGAGAATAAGTAATTGTGTATGCCTCGAAAAAACTGAAGACACATGAGAAGAACTATCCCATTCATGACTTGGAATTAGCAACAGTAGTACATGCTATTAAGATATGGAGACATATTTGTATGGAGAGAAATTTCAAATTAAATCAGATCATAAGAGTTTCACTCATCTTTTTAAACAGAAGGAGTTGAACATGAGACAAAGAAGATGGCTGAAATCATTGAAGGATTATGATTGTGATATCCAATATCATCTAGGAAAAGCTAATGTAGTTGCTGACGCACTAAGCAGGAAAGCAATGACAGAATCCCAAGAAAAAGCTAGTGCAAATGCTATGGCATGTCACAGGGAAAGTATTTAATTACGAACATGAAACATGTTTGCTACATTGAAGATTGTACCTGATCTATTAGATGAAGTGAAAGCAGCTATTAAATTAGACCCTTATCTGATAACGGTACAGGAAGACCTTGAAAAAGGTAGGACTACTCCTGAGTTCACCTTGGACGATGAAAAGGTAATAAGATACAAAGGAAGGGTATGTGTTCCTGAAAATAAAGACTTGGATATTAGACACAAACTAATGAAGGAAGCTCACGCCACCGCTTATTCGGTACACCTTGGAAGCATGACGATGTATCATGATCTGAAGAAACTATATTGGTGGAGAGGAATGAAAGCGGATGTAGCTAAATTTGTGTCTTAATGCTTGAATTGTCAGTAGGTAAAGGCTAAAAGACAAAGACCTACAGGATTATTGCAGCCACTACTAGAACCAGCATGGAAATGGGACTGCATCACTATGAACTTCGTCATTGAGTTACCATTGACTCCCGAGTAGTTGACGCGGTCTGGGTGATTATGGATCATTTGACCAAGATAGCTCAATTCATAGCTATACGACCTCAGTATACTCTAGAGAGGTTAGCTAAGCTTTATGTAGATAATATTATCCGATTACATGGTGTACCTAAAAACATTGTGTTCGACAGAGACCCATGCTTTACCTCAAAGTTTTGGAAAGGATTACAGAAGGTTATGGGTACAACATTGAAGTTTAGTATTGTATTCCATCCTCAGACATACGGACAGTCAGAGCATACTATTCAGATTTTATAAAATATGCTTCGAGCTTGTGTCATTGATTTCAAAGGATCATGGGATGAGAAATTACCATTGATTGAGTTCGCTTATAACAACAGCTATCAAGCGACTATACAGATGTCACCCTATGAAGCACTGTATGATAGGAAATGTCGAACTCCTTTATTTTGGAATGAAGTTGGAGAACAGAGTATTGTTGGACCAGAGTTTGTTAAAGAGACTTGTCGAGTAGTCGACTATCAAGTAAAGAATCAGAATAGCTCAGAACCATCAGAAGCAATATGCAGATAATCGACGCAAAGATCTCAAATTCACTATAGATGATAAAGTATTTCTGAAAATATCTCCTATTCGTGGTTTGAAAAGGTTTGGACAGAAGAGAAAGTTGTGTCCCAGATATATTAGACCTTATGAAGTTCTAGATAGACGTAGAAAAGTAGCATATCAGTTAGCATTACCACTATCAATGTCTAGTGTACATGATGTATTCCATGTCTCACAATTGAAGAAGTACGTCAGAGATCCAACACACGCGTTAACAATGGATACACCAAATTTAACTGAACATTTGACGTTCGAAGTAGTACCTTTGGAGATCACTAGCCGAAAGGTGCAACGTCGTGGAAACCGTGACATTTACTACGTTAAGGTTACTTGGAGAAGCTAAAATATAGAAGAAATTACATGGGAAGAAGAGAACACTATGCGAAAGCAATATCCTCACCTATTCAACTCGGAAGGTACGTGCAAATTTTGAAGATGAAATTTATATAAGAGGGGGGAGTTGCAAGACCTACACTCCACTAACTTGGTCTAACCGTATCGTGCCAGATCTTTCCATCATTCCTGAACCAAGTAGACTGAGTGTGTGAAGATATATCACAAACCAGGTATGAGAATCGAGTTAAAAACACTGAAAACATACCTAAGGTCGCATACCTGGGTAGGTATGATCGAACATAAGGAAGGGAACAAAAATCTCAAATCCAGAACCCCACGGTTGATGATTTTGACCATATGATCGATAGTTTATGCAACCGTATGATCAACCATGAGACCCCATATCAAACTCCGAGTTTTGGAAACTTTCCTAAACTAAGGGATTGCTTTCCTAATTGAAAGAGGACTCTACATGGAGAGTTTTCCTCTATATAAAGGATGTCCCTTAGTCCTTTTCACTCTTTTAGAACATTAGTAAACCCTAAAGAAAGAAAAAAAAAGCGAAGGAGAAGAAGAAAAAGTTAAGTAAAAGAATTTGCTGAGAAGAGATTGGCTATTTATCACAGGCAAAGGTATGAACCTAATCTCTAAAGAGGTTAATTCTATGGACTAAGGATTATATGGAGGATTGGGGATGTCAACCTATCATGATCCATGTGATTCTTTGAGTAATTTCCAAGGATAACCATGGGGGATGAGTTTGACGGTTAGCATTGATAAGAAACTACTAATGATGGCCATAAGATGGATGACCTTAGAATAAACCCATTAATGATCAGAAGAATTGACCCAGTAAGAACTCGAATTGCATGTAGTCTGTGATCAAAAATCTCAAGGTCGTAGCTACGGTCGACCATAGCATGACCAGCATGACCAGAGGATCGACCATAGGCATTCGGGTAGATTCAGAAACCATATGGTTGTAGCTACAGTCACACCATATGCGACCATAGGGTATCCACCGTAGGCAGTAAGGTCGATACAATATGAGACCATAGTACCAATCAGACACCTATCAGTGCTCTGTTTCGATTTTTGACTACTGTAACATGTCACATATGAACCCTAACTTAAATTCGTAGATAATTTCAAGGCTTGGAAGGAGATCTAGTATTGCTAATAGGTAAAGAAACAAGACCTAAACTAATTGGTAATAACAAACTATTTATTTTTATTGAGTCCAATGCCATGATTGATTATATGCTTGTATGCTTGTAATGTGCATCTCACATATCATCCAATATTCCTGCTAATACTATTCATGCATATTTAATTCTATTTATCTATAACATGATGATGATGATGATGATGCTAGGAATAGGCATGTGAATGTATGTGTGTGGTTGGTGTGTTGGATGTGAGTGGAGCATCAGGGGGAGGACGTGGCATGGTGGTCTTCGACCTCATCACCAGACTCTAGCTCTATCTCTACTCAAGTCTTGCCCACTAACATCATCGTATCGCCATTACCTTAGCAGAACTATTACGTCGTAGGGCATTAGGGGAGGTGGTCTCAGACCGTGTGGTCTCTGACTCTGTCGAGGGGCCTTAGCTCTATCTCTATGGATGTATTGAGAGATGCTGGGGTGAGGCCTTGGATACACTCTTTGGCATTAGGATTGGTTAGTTGTGAGCCCAGTTTGCAAGCCCTCGCCAATAAGGGCTTATGTGTTGGTATGGGTAGGGCATCAGGGGAAGTGTTGACGGTGTTTGATCCGGACACTTTAGCTCTATCTCTATTCCATAGTGGGACAGCATTGGTGTTTGATCCATTGAGCGGATTCACACACTCGTGTATAGAGGTGCGGCGGCCACCAAACCTTTCTAGCATATTGCAAACTTATAAACCAGACCAAAGATATGAATTGAATGCATGCATATGTTTGTCCCATTATTTTGTTTGCTCACTGAGTCGTGATGTGTGCTCATCCTTTCGACATCGAATATTTTTAGTTGATGATGCAGGTCCTACTGTTGAAGAATATATGAATGCGTCGACGTATGAGTTGCTGCGATAGACGTAGAAGCTGAAGAAGATGCGCATGATTCATCATGCGAGTGTAACCAATGTGTTTTTGCTTAAATTTAGTTATAATTTGAACATTAGATATATAATTGATTATTAATTTTATGTCTTGTGGTTCGGAGATAATTGGATTAAATACTTATTTATCACTGTTAGACTCTCAATTCATTATCTGTAAGACTTTCACTTATTTGTTTATTATCTCTGATTATTAATATGGAATATGTGTGTGGTTTGATATGGTGGGTACGACCTATACGAGATCCTAGGTGAACCATTGATTTATTGGCAGTTCATCACACCATTCTGGTTAGACCAGAATTGGGGTGTGACAATAGAAGCCTTCCATTCCACGTAGAGAATTTCTTTCAGAATCTCTCCATAAGAGGAAGGAAATACTCTCTTCATAATCTCCCCTTGAATAAGGTCACACCCAAGTAGGATGTTAGAAAGCAACCTTTAGTAAAATTTATACACTCCAACATTTTTCTCTTTCTACGAGCCGATACATTAGCTGTAAAAAAGATAGTGCTTTTTGGATGGCTAATTTTTTGACCCCCACACTCATCATACAAGGTCCAAATTTTTTTTAGATGCCTACATGACCTTACACTTGCTATAACAAATATTAATATGTCATCTGCAAACATAGGTAATTGGAGCTACATACCCTCTACCAGGGAAGACTGTACTGATGCTGCCCTTATTCATCATATCCTGCAAACCCCGACACAGAACCTCTTCTGCAAGTACAAACAAAAGGGGAGATATGGGATCACCTTGGTGAAGGCCTCTTCCTTTCCAAAAAAATCCAACTGGACCGCCATTAACCATTATTATAGCTTAGCTGAATGGAGTAGAGATGAAACCCTGTTAATAAATGTTTGAAATAATCCAAATTTTATAGGATGTCAAAGAAAAACTGCCATTCCAATGTATCATACGCTTTTTGGACATCAAGCGTCATCGCAACACATCCTTTCTTTGTTTTTCTATGCATGAAAGAGACAAGACGCTAGACCAATGTTATGATGAATAATCCTTCCCTTGACAATAGCTCCTTGAGCTGGAGAAATAAACTTATTCCACAAAAAAAACAAGCTGGGTAGCCAAAATTTTTGGTCTTATTTTGTAAACAAAATTACCCACACAAATCAGTCAAAACTCTGCCAGTTAGATTGCTCCTTCCTTCTTCAGAATCAATGTTATAAAATTTTTATTGACTCCCTTCAGCATCCCACCAGAAATAAAAAGAAGCTCACTGCTGAACAAACCTCCTTGCCCACAATCTCCCAACATGTACAGAAGAATTTCCCAAGGAAACCATCCAAACCAGGTGAACTATCTGGGTTCATTCCAAATACTGTTGATTTAATTTCATCATCAGATGGAATGCCATCCAGCAAAGCATTATCCTCAGCTGAAGCTATTTCAGGAATAACCTCTAAGTAAGTTAGATGAGGATTAGAGCCACTACTTTTGTGAAAATTTTCATATATTCACCACATAATCTCTAATATCTTCTTGGGTATCCAAGATCTCCCCTTCATCATTTTGTAATTTCCGGATCAGCTTCCTATTTCTTCGAGCATTCACCTTATCATGCAAGAATTTAGAGTTTGATATCCACACTTAAGCCACTTAACACGGGCTTTTTCAAACCATAGAGATTACCCACAAGCCACTTCATATTTTTTAATAGCAAGATCTTCCCGATCTTTCAACTCCTGGTTGCATCCAACTGTTTGAATCGTTTATTGAATGTCTTCGAGGTTCATTCTAGATACTATTACTTCCTTGTCAATATGTGGGAATTGCTTTCTGGACCAAATCTTTAGACAGCCCTTAAGAGCTTTGAGCTTTCGCATCAGTACATAGAAAGGAGAGCCCCTCACGTACACCTACCATTCCTTTCTCACCACTTCTAAAAAAGATTCGTACTCCATCCAGAATCATTGAACTTTGAAAGGGACATTCTTAGGCTTGGGAATAGAAGAACAATCCATCGGCAATGGAGCATGGTCTGATCCCACTCTAGGAAGCACCTTCTGAAAACACTGATCATACATTTCAAACCATAAGTCATTCCCCAAACTTATATCCAAAATGGCTAGAACCCGGCCAATCACTCTGTTGTTAGACTAAGTGTACTTTAAACCATTTGATGGCAATGCCTTTTCTCCAAATTATCCATATACTAGTCACCCTATCAGCCTTATCATTATGGATCATATCGGTGTCAAACCCAATCCTATCCAACATCAGCTTTGGTAATTTTAACGGACTTACCATTGGTTCCGCAATGCCCATGATGGCTGGACAATGTTCCTTCATTCCTCCTTAATTGTCTCGTTTTGGGGTTCGAGACGCCCTTCATATTCCAAAAGATCAACTTCATTGGAGACCCTTTTTACATAAGATCTCTAGCTAAGCAAGACATGCCTCCTGAGCACTCATCTGATCGGCCTTTTTTTACTCCCATGGACAGCACCCTCTTGAGCAGTTAACCGATCCATCTTTTTTCCCCCACGACCAAATTTTCCTAGGTGTCATTTCTCCACAACAATGTACACACCCCCCTTATCACTTAGTAATGTATCAACAACTGATATATCATCGAACTCCACCTCTACTCAACCATATTCACCAATCATAGCAGATCCCCTTAGGGATGACATCACAATGCGAACAGGTACAGTTTTCTCCATACCAGTAGATAATACAGGGTCAACACCTTAGGCAGTACTCACATCTACTCGATTAATCGGAGGATCCTTTACAACCCTGTCTTCCTTAACTTCCACATTATCCGGAGACATCGGAGCATTCTCAGTTATTGGAGTTCTGATAATTTCCACCTCCTCATTACCAGACTCAAATGTCATTCTCTAAGTTGGCCTCTTCCTCCTACCGGCTTTGTATTCACACGAACCAGCTCTTTAGGAACAATATTTGTTCGACCTTCATGATCAGAACCATTACAATCCTATATTTACATTTCTCATATGGATTTTTGGGCAATTCTTAGGTTTATGGCCAAACGACCCACATTCTCCACACCTCATTGACCAATTTTCATATTCAACATTTTTCCTGAAGAGAACACGCTATCCTCTGATTTGGTGCTCAACCATTACTTCCTCTGGCATTGCTCCCCCATTCAACATTTCCACCTATAGCCTCACAAACCGTCCTATAACTTTATTTATGGTATTCCTATCAACATCAACTGGCCGTCCTAGAGCCTTCCCTATCGAGAACAGTAATTCCTCATTCCAGTATTGTAATCCAAGTCCTAGTAGCCTCACCCATTGAAGGCGATGACCCACATGCTCAGCATCAACATTAAACCCTGGATCCCAGAGTTGGAGCCTTAACAATTGGCCATTAACTTTGGTGTTACACCTCTTCCATACCGCCATAAGAGCATCCTTCGAAATATAAAATATCCCCTCCCCATAGCAATCATTTCAAATTTCATCGAAGGACCCCATTGATCAGCAAGGATATGATAAAGATCCTTCAATAACAAACCTCTAGTATAAACTCACCCCACTAGAGCCAATTGATATAGTTCAAATTGATTGTCCACTACCGTCTGTGATAACACCACTCTTGCTATCCCTCTAGACACCACAGGAATGAGGGAGATCATTCAGATCAGGAAAACCACCCATAACCTGGGCAAAAGTTTGGATCCCCACCACTGGTTGGTTTACCTAGTTTGCTGCCTTGTTTTCAATCAGTTTAGATTTAGCCATAGAAGAACCAGCTTCTAGCACTGGTTTCTATCCTTTTTCCCACACAGTATACCTATGCTTTCTCCTACACTGAGGCTGCTTGAGATCCTCTCCATCTTTCAAGAGATCCTCCTTTGATAGGTTACCATCTATAGAACACTGCACAGCCAAAGATGGAAACCCTAGAAAATTTTCAAAGATCAATCCATATTGTACCAGGAATCACCACCGCCCTAGTGATACCATCAGACATTGGCCGCCGGCCAACTACCAAATCTTGAGGTTCGATCCCCACCCCTTGTCGAATCATTGACTCCCAATCACGTTGCATAGTTTTCAATGGAAATAATCCAGCTGAATCATTGGAAACTCCTGAAGTTGACCGTTATGTGCATTTTCCATAATCGGTGGCAATATTACCGCCTGAGAAGACGACCACTTCGGATTGCCGACTTGTACTCCAGACAAAGATTCAACAATATTCTGACCAAAAGTTACCCTTCTGATCCCCTGGTTGTGGTTTACTGCAAGAACCCTAATATTTGACGAACCAGTCAACTGAGATACCCTAGATGCCGCAAGACTCTTTTCCACCAACACTGGTTGTCCCTCGAAACCTGGTGGAACATCTGCAACCAATTGTCCCATAAACCTCCCTTCTTGTTGAGCCACCATGAAAGGCAATCCCAAATCAGATCGCTATTGCAACCTTGTAGCAATTAGCTCATCCGCCCTATTCTTTAAACTTGTGCCTGCTTCAAACTAATACGCACCACTATGAGATCTCTCCAATAGAGACCTTAAAGGCTTCCTAACACCACCACTAGCACCTCTACCATATCCCTTTCTTCTGCCACCACCAATCAATGGCGGCAGACGTCATTCCTGGATTCCAGTCAATACTTTAAACACTTTCTCTCACTAGAAACATGGAATCGCCAGAGCATCTGTCTCTAAAAACTTTTTAATTTTGTTATGACTGGGTTTTGGAAACATCCCAAACTACCTACGTATCCCTATGCGGTCTTTAGATTAGGTTATTCTAGGTCATTTTTGTTGGACTTTATGTTGTCATTGTTGGTAACTTGGTTGATATGACAATATTTGTGAGCAAACAGTCAAGGAAATTAGGAGAGAGAGTATCAGTGTAGTGGCAAAGATGGAGCAATCATGTACTTATGATTCTACAGTGTTTTACATCTCTTATAGTATGTTTCAGATGGTTTGCAGCTAGTTAAATGGCATTCTACATCAAGTTTGATGAGAGAGAGTGTCTGTGGACCCCACTAATGATGTAGCACAGCTTCTCTGATGATGTGGCCAAGTTTATGATGATGAGGCAATATTGCGGCATCTTGAAGCTTAAATGAAGAGAGAGAGACTGTAGAGAGAGAAAGAAGAGAGAGGATAAGGAGAGAGAAAATTAGTGGGTGGGACCCACTGTGCAAAGGTGGCATGCCACCATGGCAGCCAACTTGGCCGAGGGCCACGGCACTGTAGAGGCAGCCAGCCACATGGCCAGCTGCATGGCACAGCCATAGGCCGACACCAGCAGTCGTGCCATGCACCAAGCACAGCAGTAGGCCCGCACAAGCAGCAGCAGCCCACAGGCCATGCCGCATGCTAGTAGCCGAAGCCACCAGTAGCAGCAGCCCAGAGGCCATGCCGCATGCCAGTAGCCGAAGCCACTTGCAGCAACAAGGCCCACAAGAAGCATGGCCCGTAGGCCCACTGCCGAATGGCCATGCGCGTGGCCCTGGCCGCCTCCCCCCAGCAAGGTGTTTGACGAAATGCCAGGAGAGAGGCACCATTCGGCAAACCTCGGGTACAGAGGTCATTAAGAAGGTTCTCAGGGGCAATTTGGTCCTTCTAGAAGGGTGAAGATGTGAGATCGACGATAAGAATGGAGCCACGAAGCTCAGATCTCGATCTGACGGTTCAAAAAGGTGTGGGCTAATGTGTTACACGGTGGTCGCGTCAAGATTCGGCCACACGTTTAACTATTGGGCGAATGCAAGTTATCGCCGTGCTCTGCGTTGCATGGTGTGTATGCCTTGATTCTATGTGGCGCACGTGGGGTGTGGTGGCGGCTCTGATCTGAATCTAACGGATATCGTCGAGTTCATTTTTGTAGACGCGATATATCCAGATCCTATGGCGCATATTTGATCCTGCCTTTTTCTGTTCGATCCAGTGGCAGTTATAAGAGATGCTTCGATCGACCAATCAGAACTCGACAATGCAGAGGCGGCGCGGCTACGGTGCGGTGCAGGTGCATGTATGGCTTGGAAAGATTCACTTTCCATATTTGTTACTGGCCGAACTTCAAACTACCATAACTTTCTCATCCTACCTCCAAATCGGTCCATTCAAGTTGCAGTTTCCATATTTTTGGATGCTCAATATATTGGGTGCCGTTGGGAGTCATAAAAACAAAGAGAAAAATTAAAAAGAGCATTTTGAAGGCAGAGATAAGGATTTCTAGGTTTTTATGCCCTGTGGGAGTGATCAATCACCAACTACCTCTTCTCTGTGCATCAATGGAGTGCAAAATCCCTATGAGAGGTTAGTAAAGCATTTATGTTTACATTCATGGTGATTATGGGTTGTATGGAAGAGATTGGAAGCATGTGGATGAGGTGTGCTCTGTGAATCGATCTCTATCAACATTGATGGCTGTTGGCGAGTACCTAAGGGCGGTGTAAAGCTTCAGAGATATTGTTAGCCATTCGAAAGCATTCTTTGTGAGATTTTTCAAGTCCCTTATCTATTTCTGCTTTCAATATATTGTATGCTAGCGTAGGTGAAAATTATTGAATACCTAGCTAGTGGGGAAAATTTGAAAGGCAAATTTATAAGCCTAAAAAAATTATTGTTTGCTTTCCGTGGGTACGGATTAGGCGTGGTGTGTTCAGTGGGTGCTGGACACTGGCTGTTAAGCCTGAATCTTGGCGTTGGTGTGCTCTCTCAATTTTATGCTAGAAAAACCTAGGGTTAGTATCCTTGTCTTCTAAAAGACTAAAAGTTGAGTGTTGAGTAAATAAAGAGCCCGTTGGACATTACTCCGTGGACTAGCCATCACACACTGTGTTGGTGAACCACATATATCCTGTGTTGTGGACTGTCTTTATTTTTTTATATATTTTAGAGTACGTGGAATGGCTTGTAGGGTGGGTGTACAAATCTGGTAGACCTGGCCACTGAGTGGTAGCGAGTTAGATTTGCAAGCGCTTGTGTGTATGTGAAAAGTTAGGTCTCCATCAACTCTGGGTAGCAGTGAATAATTAGGGAAAATATTCAGACACTGATTCACCTCCCTCTCAGTGTCATATCAAGTTCATCAATTGGTATCAGAGCTACAGGCTTAGTGACCACTTAATCAGCAACTGAGAAGATCAGAATAAAGATATGGCACCAAGAGAAGGTTTTAACAGGCCCCCATTGTTTGATGGGACAGATTTTGTATTTTGGAAAAGAATAATGGAGATTTACGTAGGGTCTCTTGGATTTGGGCTTTTGTGAAGAATGGCTACACTCCTCATGACACGAATGCTCCCACTGTAGGTGATAGGAAAAATTTTAAAAATAATAGAAAGGCTTTAAATGCTATTCAAGGGGGATTAACAAATAGTGAACTTGCTAAAGTCATGGACTGCAAGACAGCAAAGGAGGTCTGGGTAGATTGATCAACATATATAAAGGAGATAAGAAGAACAAAACTGTCAAGCTACAAACATTTAGAGGTCAATTTGAGAACCTGAAGTTGAATGTGGATGAGACCATTGACCAATATATGAACATAGTTAATGAAGTGGTTAATTCCATTAGAGGACTTGGTGAAGACCTAAAAGGACATATTGTTTGTTAGAAAATTTTAAGGTCTCTTACTCCTAAATTTGAATCAAAAGTATCAGCTCTTGAAGAGACCAAGGATTTAGAACAGGTGACTATTGATGAGATTCATAGAGCCTTGACAGCCTTTGAGATGAGAATTGACCCAGAAACCTCTATTGATAAGCAAGTTGCCTTCAAAGCCATGAAGAAGCTAAAGATTTCTAAAAAACCAGATAAAGAAGAAAGTGAAGATGAGGCCACAGCTCACTTTATGAAAAAATTGAAGAAGGGTACAGGAAGGTACAAGAATAAACTCCCATTCAAGTTCTTTAATTATGGAAAGGTTGGACACTTTGCTGCAAAATGTCCAAAGAGGAATAAATTTGATAGTGATGATGAAGATGACAGCAATGACAGTTACAAGGCCAAGAGTTTAAAGAAGAACAAGCCTAAAAGAAAAAGCTTTATCCAAGAGGAATAGTGACACTTTAGATGATGACTCAGATAATATTTCAGAGGGTGAGTTTAGTGAGGCTTTGTTTATGGTTTTTCTTGAAGAACGAGAAGAGAACAAAAATGAAGATTCAAGCTCTGGTGATGATGAAGAAGGTGAAGTAAATTTTGAGGAAGAGTTTGCTACAGCTATGAAGGCTCTCAAGAAGGAAAGGAAATATAATAAGCTTGCCTTACAAGAAGTTGAAAAGCAGAAAAAGCTAATTCAAGACTTGAGAATTCAAGATGTAGAGTCCAAGAAAATTATTGAAAATCCCAAGACTCAACTTGGACAGGTATCTACAGACCACTCCAGAGTAATGACTGAGAATGTAGGTTTGAGAGTACAACTTGAAATACAAGCCCCTGTGATGAGTAAATTTGAAGAGCTTGAGAAGGAATTTATTCTATTAAAAGCAAAAGTGACTGAGTATGAAGAAGAAGAGCTTGAGAGACGATAAAAATTAACTCAACCAAATGAGCCAAGTAACACTCCATTGCACCTTAGTAGCAGCAAACTAGATGGAATTAGAAATTCTCAAAGACCTTCCAATGTTAAATTTGGTCTTGGTTTTGATAAGGGAGACACTTCTAATAGTGTCAACTCAAAGAAGAAAGGTCACATCTCTTTTGTGAAAGAGAGTGGAAAGGGCAAAGCTCCTATGATTTATGTTCAAGAAGAAAATCAAGTTCTTTCCATAGATTAATAATGCAAGGCAAGGTAAAAGAGTGAAGCAGAGTAACTTTTATGGAAGAAATTATCCCAATGCATCACAGAGACAGATGAGGTACATGACACCTTCTAGGCCAAAATCTTATTTTCAGGGATATTGTTATAAATGCAATACTTATGGTCACAATATAGCTACCTCAAAATCAACATGAGAGAAGTCAGATTTGAAAGCAGAAATCAATTTGTTTCCCTTCAAAAAAATTTTGATGAGTGCTACAATTGTCATAATTATGGGCATATTGCAAGTGAGTGCAGAAACATTTTTCCATTCAAACCACATCGACAAAGAGTTGTAGGAAGAAGACCTCAAAAAGTGTCACAGCAAAGGAGAGTGGTCAAAGAAAGGCTAAGCAGAAAATAAACAAAAAAAACTCCGCCAGTTGTTAGAAAAGTGTGGAAAAAGAAAATCATTGCAGATTTTGTAGAAGGACAAAGTGATGATGTTGCATGCTTCGAGAAAACGCTCAAGACACAAGACAAGCCATTTCCTTGGATACTTGACAGTGGATGCTCTAGTCACATGACAGGTGATAAGAAAATGTTTCAGCAGCTTCAGCAGTATGTGTAAGGCCCACACGCCACGAACCCGGTCTAACCTTACATTTCGTGTCGTGACCAGTCTATATATCATGGTCGAGCCAAGTAGACCAAGTGTGAAGAAACCCAAGACCCAATATGAAATTTTACTCAAAAACAGTCAAAAGGAGGGTAGGGTCGCATGCCTAAACAGGTAGGGTCGACCCCCACCTCAAAAGAAGTCCAACCCATGACTTTTGGTCGTGGGGTCGTAGGGGTCTCGAATTATCCGGCCCCCTCATCGACCCCCTAGCATCGACCCTAGGAAAACAGAAAAAACAGCATGAACCGAAAATTAGGAAACTTTCCTAATTTCGAATGGGACCTTTCCTAAACTCAATGGGACTTATTTTGGAAGGTTTTCCTCTATAAATAAGACGTCCCTAAGCCTCTTTCACTCCTTTTTGGAACCCTAATTGAAAGTTAGAGAAAGAGAAGAGAAGGAAAACCCGAAGAAAAGGCTAAGGAAGAAGAAGAAGCTCAGAGAAATCTTTGAAACTCATACAACAGAAGGTATGAACCTCAATCCCTATCTGAATTAAAAGCTTAGAATAGATTATGATTAGGAAAAACCCTAATACCATCCATCCATGGATGAATTCCAATGGAAATCATGCAAAACTATGAAAAGTGAGTAACTTAGAGTTTTGAGCCATAGAATAATCATAGAATGGACTATAAAAGTAAGTCAAAAGTCCCAAACATGAAAATATGGACTATATAATGGAAAAGTCGACTCAAACCATGTGCGGTCGCACGTAGGGTCGATTGGGAATCTACCCTACCAGACCACATGATCGACCCCCAGCTTTCGAGAAGTCCAGGGAAGTTGTGGTCGCACCTAGGGTCGATGGAACATCTGACCCTAGCATCGACCCTATACCCTGGGGTCGTAGAAACCTGTGACCCTACCTGCGACCCGTCCTGCGACCCTCACTTAACAGCAAGCCTAAAATTATCGGAATGAATTCTAACTAAAATTTATCGACTTGTTAGGTTTTCCTATTGATATAAAAGTGATTCTTAAAGCTTGAAAGAGGATTTACACTCAAGCAAAGGTGAGGGAACAAGACCTAAACTAATTGGCTAATAATAAACTGTTTTATTTCTTGAGTCCAATGCCATGACTGATTCTATGCATGTATGCTTGTAATGTGCATTCAACATGTCATCCAATATTTCTATTATTACTGTTCATGCATATTTAATTTCATTGTTCATAACATGATGATGATGATGATGATAGGAATAGGCATGTGAATGTTTGTGTTTATCGGTGTACTTGATGCGGATAGGGGATGGTATCAACCGGTACTTGTGCCATAGCTTTATACAAGTCTTGTCCACTAACATCGTCGTATCGCCATTACCTTAGCAGAACTATTACGTCGTAGGGCATCAGGGGAGGTGGTCTTGGACCGTTGAGTCTTCGACTCTGCCGGGGCACCTTAGCTCTATCTCTATGGATGTATTGAGGGATACTGGGGTGAGGCCTTGGATACTCTGTTTGACATTAAGATTGGTTAGTTGTGAGCCCAATTTGTAAGCCCTCGCCAGCAGGGGCTTATGTGTTGGTATGGTATCAACCGGTACTTCAATGCCGTTTTCATTAGGATATATTGTGTCATAGTGGGTGCACGTGGGACGACAATAAACGTTAACCTTTGGGCAGCTTCACACACTCGTCTATAGAGGTGAGGCGGCCTCCGAACCTTTCTATAGCACATTGCAAACTATAAACCAGACCACAGTTATGAATTGAATGCATGCATATGTTTATTGCATTGTTTTGTTTTCTCACTGAGCTCAAGTTGGAGAGCTGACCCTCGTGCACATAAATTTTTTAGTTTCTGATGTTGCAGTTATTACGGTTGAAGATTATGTCAACATGCCAACATATGAACATGTGGCGGTTATGATGAGCAAGCTATGGAGGATTATTGTGATTCGTCAAGATAGCGTTTCAACTATGGATACGCTTAGTGTTTAATTTCCGTATTTGGATACTGTAATATATATTAAATTATGTTTTGGTTACTTGGAGATAAATATAATACTAATTATTTATCATGACTAGACCTCAGTTCATTATATGTAAGACTTCCGCTATTTACTTTATTACCTCTGATTAATGTGGAATGTGTTTTGGTTTAACAACATGGGATAGCCTATACGAGATCCTGGTTGAACCGTTGGTTTATTGACGGTTCATCACACCATTATGGTTGGTGCAGAATTGGGGTGTGACAACTTGGTATCAGAGCTCTTAGGCTTTTCCCATGAAACCTGAATACTTCAACTAGAGTCCATGAACTGAGTTAGGATAAATTAAAAGCTTTATTACAAATACACCATAAGCACCTGTGTTGGTTGAGACCGAACTTAAACAAGACAATAATGTACATATAAAAGGTGAAACCATATATATACACTCAAACAGAAAGAGAAGACCAAAATTTATCCTGATAAACAAATAATATAGGGTACTATCTATAAGTCGGGCAGTTACCTAAGCATACAAAAGATATAGTACAGTAGCAAGAACGGAGCATCTGTAAAGCAGAGAAGTTGGAATATCGAGTTGGTACTCATAAGATGTGAAACTTGATGTATGACAGAGGAAGAAGGAAAATGGCTAGTAACGCTTAAATCCTTGTAGAGGAAAAGGAAAAGATCCCAGGTTGAATGCAACAGAGATAGGAGAACAATGGCCATACACTAAGAATAAAAGAAGATAAAGCTATACTCTTGGGTGACGTGGAGACTTAGAGTGAGATCCACAACAAGCTGATCCATTGCTCACTGAGCATTAAGAAGATGTTGCAACTTAACCCCACCACTATCTGGGTTGAAAATGGGTAAGAAAAACTCATCTGAGTAGATGTTAAATAATGATAATCAGATTAGAGAAAATCAAAGGAGGTGAACAACCAGGCCACTCCAGCCAATCACCTGGACTACCCAAGTTATCGATGCTACATCAACGCCTCCGGGTCAAACCAAGTACGGTACCAATTGGTAGCAACACTGTACCCCCAGCACCTGTTACCAGTAATACAGTGTCTACCATACAACAAGTCCCAGTAACGCACACCCCAGTGCCGAAGTTTGGTGCACAACAAGCAGTGTATCAAGGTGGTTATCCTTATCAGCCATCGATGTATGGGATAGCTGCATCATGACAAAATGATCCGACCAAGGATTGAGGAATATTTTCTGAAGAGAAAGCCTTAAATGTTTTCAACAAAGGATCAAATATATTGTAGTCATATAACTATATAGGATGCGGTGTATTATTGATTTACTCTTATGATTATAGATGATGCACATACCTGATTTTAAATTTTCATGTCTTGACAGGATACCTTTTTGATTCAACCTGTCAATTGGAGTTATAAATATTGTTTCTTTAGTATTAGTCCTGATTATATCAAACTGAGCCACTCTCATGATCGACAACATGAACAGAGATATAAACTGAATAAATAGTTAAATGTTTAATCATGTTAAGCGTACATCTTTTTTATTTTACCTGATTTACTGATGTACGAAAACTTTCTCCAGATTTATTCCTATAATGCCTTGACCAATGGCATTATATATACTCAATAGAACCTGTAACCCTGAAGTTAAGAGTTGTAAAACCTCTATTTTCATATATTTGGACCACCGTGCAACTTGACGATCTATTGATGCCGGTTGGATTACCATAGATTTACTCCTGATCCTTTAAACTGAAGTTCATTAGATAAAGCAAGTATTTTTCATTATGCTAAATTGAAAAAAGAAAATGAATTGCTTTTGGATAAATATTTTGATTCTTACATTTCTCTACATCCATTAATAAGATGTTTAGTGAATAAGGAATTATGGAAAGTAAGATGATTAAATTTAGATTAGATTATATAGCCAAGGAACCTCAGATGAAGAAATGGAGGATCTATTTCGAGATTACTGAATAGATGGATATGGTCTTAAAAGAGTGCATGAGCAAAAGTAAAAACTATCAAGAGTAACTAGGAAAGAGTAGATAGCACTCAAGTAAAGTTAAAGATGGTTATATCGATATAGAGTTTGACAAGGAAGAAGGTTTCTAAAAGCATATCTAAGAGTGGATACAAGGATAAAGTAAAAAATCATGGCATTAATAGTATTCAGATTAGTACAAGTAATACTGAGTTATGCCCAATGTTAAAGGAAATGATTAAGCAAAGACCACGACAGTTTGACAGAATTAATGAAATTTTGAGCATATACTCTAATGCTTAGAATTGGGATATGTAATGAGTAAATAGTCAGAAGATGCTTTTCGAGATATATAATAAAATGATAAAAGAAGGTGTAAGCCACTGAGTTTTCAAGATATGAGATTTGGACGTTAGTCTTTGAAAATCATAACAGATGAAGGAACTAGACAAGAACTTAAGACCGTTACACCAGATTTTCTAGTTCAAGCCCTTTTTGGACTAGATGTTGTATGGGATGAGTGTTATGAACAATGTCCAAATCATATGGATGGATAGAATTTGGATGCAACCTGAGTCGACTTGAGATGGTAGACTTTGACGTCATCTTGGGAATAGACTGGTTGTCTCAACACTCTACAAAGTTGTTGTGTGCATAAAAGAGGTTATCATTCAAGAATAAAGACGACATATAATTTAGTTTTAGTTGGAAGTAAGTTGCCAAGAAGTGAAGGCTGATCCTCTCTATGCTAAAGGCAAAGAGATGCTTTGAAGAGAAAGAAGTTGGATATATGGTATCTGTGGTATACGTTACCAAAAAAAAAAGCACCATAGATGGAAGATATTGATCTGATGTATAAATTTCCAATGTGTTTTCAGGAGACTTATTTGGGTTGCCATCTGATCATACGACCGAGTTCGTCATCGACTTGTTACCCAAGGACAATACTTGTGTCAAGGCACCTATGAATAGCTCTTATAGAATTGAAGGAACTGAGACTCAACTACAAAAGTTATTAGACTAACGTCCTAATAGGCTAAGTATTGCATCATGGGGAGTGCCAATGCAATTCGTGAAGAAGAAGGATGATAGTGTTGTCTGCGTATAGACTACCGAGAATCGAACAAGCTCACTATCAAGAATTGATATCTATTACCTCGGATTGATGACTTGTTTAAACAGTTACAAAGAGCAAAGGTATTTTTTAAGATTAATCTTCGGTCAAGATATCATCAGCGAAAGAATTCAGATAGTAATATTCTAAAAATAGCTTTTAGAATCGGGATTAGGCAATTTTGAGTTCTCGATTATGACGTTGGGATTAACCAATGCCCCTACATCTTTTATGGAGCGGATGAACTGGGTGTTTCATGACATGTTGGACACGTCGGTCATAGTTTTATAGATGATATTTTGGTTTATTCCAAGAATGAAGCAACTCATACAATGGATTTTAGAACACCTTCACAACAGCTAAAAAGGGAAAAGCTTTATGCCAAGTCCAAGAAATATGAGACCCGATTAAACAAAGTGATCTGCTTAGATCACATAGCATCGTAAAAAGGGATTAAAGTGGACCCTATTAAGATAGAAGCAATTGTATGGTGAGAACCGCCTAAGAACATTGTGAAGATCAGAAGTTCATTGGGTTTAGCTAGTTATTACAGACGATTTGTAGAGGACCACTCTAAGATCGCAAAAAACTCTTACCAAGCTAACCAAGAAGGGAGAGGAGTTTAATTGAACTGACAAGTGTGAAGAATGTTTTCAGATTCTAAAGTAATGTTGATATCAACTCCCATCTTGATCATTCGGACACCTGGGAAACCGTTTACCCTAAACATTGAAGCTTTCGGATTGGATCTAGGATGCAGGTTAATGCAAGGTAAATAAGCAATTGTATATGCTTTAAGAAAACTAAATGAGCATGAAAATAATCACCTAACTCATGACTTGAAGTTGGGAACTATCATTCATGCAATCAAGACGTGGAGACATTATCTATACAGAGAAGAATTTAGATTAAATAGGAACACAAGAGTTTTATTTATCTCTTCACCAGAAAGAGTTGAACATATGGATAAAAATAGCGGGAATTGCCCATGGATTTAGACTGTGATATTAAGTGTCACCCAAGCAAGGCTAATGTAGTAGCTAAGGCCTTAAAGAAAAAGGGAATTATGAAGTCCAAGGAAGGACCTAGTATGAATGCTGACTAATGTTTCGCAGTAATAGATTCAGATTTGGAAGGAGAGTAACATATAATAGAAACACGTGATGATCTAATTGAGCGAAAATTTATGGATGAACTTATGGAGCAATAGTTCGTCGGCTGCGCTTATGGCATTAAAGATCATCTCTGAATTGATGGATGAAGTAAAAGTAGCAATTTTGTTAGATCTGTACATAAGAACGGTGTAAGCATATTTAGAGAAAGGAAAACCAAACCCTGACTTACTCCAGATGCGAAAAAAGGTCCTATGATACAGAGGATGATTATGTATACCTGAAGTGAAAAATACTGATCATAAGATATAAGATAATGTTAAAAGCCCATTATATTCTGTATTGGATACATTCTAGAAGTATAATACATACCAAAACATGAAGAGATTATTTTGGTAGAAGGGAATGGAACTAGTTATGGCTAGATGCATGTTTCAGTGTCTAAATTATCAGTAAATAAAGGCTGAAAGACAAAAACCAACATGGCTTACCATAACCACTATCGGAGCTAGTCTGGAAGTAGAACTACAGTACAATGAACTATGTCAATGATTTGCCACTGACTCCTAGATCGGTTAACATGGTTTGGGTGATTGTTGATCGCCTTATGAAGATAGCTCATTCCATTGCTATACGACATCGGTATGCTTTGGAGCGGCTAACTAAGATATATGTGGATAATATTACCAGATTGAATGATATGCATGAGAGCTTTGTGTCGGTCAGAGGCTCATATTTATCTCGAAGTTTTGGGAGGATCTACCAAAAATAATGGGGAAAAAGTTGAAGTTTAGTACAGCATTTTACCTTAAATCGACGGACAGTCGGGGCGGACTGTACAGATCCTAAGAAACATGCCGAGCTTGTGAAATTGATTTCAAGGAGCTTGGGTTGAAAAGTTGCCACAGATTGAGGTTGTTATCAAGCTACCATGTAAATGTCACCTATAAAGCATGGTATGGTAGAAATGTCAAATTCTTTTGTTTTGGAATGAAGTTGATGAATGAAGAGTTCTAAGACTTGAGCCTATTGAAGAAACCTATCGAGTGGTAGACAAGATCAAAGAGAAGGTCCAGGATAGCTCAAGTTGTCCGAAGAGACACCAAGACCTCGAGTTCACCATAAGTGACAAAGTGTTCTTGAGGATATCACTTATGCATGGATTAAAAACAATTCAACGAGAAGGGAAAGTTGTATCCGATATATGTTTTGGACCTCATAAAATTTGGAGAGACTTAGAAAAATTGTATATCAATAGCGTTACCGCTGTCCATGTCTAGTGCGCATGACGTATTTCACGTATCTCTATTGAAGGAGTATGTTGGAGATCCATATCAAAGGTATTGACCACTGATCCACTGGATTAGATAGAAGATTTAACCATTGAAGTGGTACCAGCCTAGTTCACTGGTTGAAAAGTACAATATCTCAAAAACTGGGATAATTATTATATAAAGATAATCTGGCGAAGACAAGACATAGAGAAGATTACATGGGAGGAAGAAGATGCAATGCGGAAACAGAATTCCCATCTATTGACTCCGAAGTAAATTCAAATTTTGAGGACAAACTTTATTTTAAGGAGGGGGAGTTGTAAGATCCGTACGTTTAAATTTTGAGGACGAAATTTCTTTTAAGGGTGGTGGAGTTGTAAGACCCGCACGCCACGAACCCGGTCTAACCTTACATTTCGTATCGTGACCAGTCTATATATCATGGTCGAGCCAAGTGGGCCAAGTGTGTGAAGAAACCCAAGACCCAATATGAAATTTTACTCAAAAACAGTCAAAAGGAGGGTAGGGTCGCATGCCTAAACAGGTAGGGTCAACCCCCACCTCAAAAGAAGTCCAACCCATGACTTTTGGTCGTGGGGTCGCAGGAGTCTCGAATTGTCTGACCCCCTCATCGACCCCCTAGCATTGACCCTAGGAAAACAGCAAAAACAGTACGAACCAAAAATTAGGAAACTTTCCTAATTTCGAATGGGACCTTTTCTAAACTCAATGGGACTTATTTTGGGAGGTTTTCCTCTATAAATAAGACGTCCCTAAGCCTCTTTCACTCTTTTTTAGAACCCTAATTGAAAATGAGAGAAAGAGAAGAGAAGGAAGAGAAGAAGAGAAGGAAAACTTGAAAAAAGACTAAGGAAGAAGAAGAAGCTCAAAGAAATTTTTGAAACTCAGACTACAGAATGTATGAACTTCAATCCCTATCTGAATTGAAAGCTTAGAATAGATTATGATGAAGTTAGGTTAGGAGAAACCCTAATACCATCCATCCATGGATGAATTCCAATGGAAATCATGGAAAACTATGAAAAGTGAGTAACTTGGAGTTTTGAGTCATAGAACAATCATAGAACGGACTATAAAAGTAAACCAAAGGACCCAAACATGAAAATATGGACTATAGAATGGAAAAGTTGACTCAAACCACGTGCGATCTCACGTAGGGTCGATTGGGAATCGACCCTACTACACCACAGGATCGACCCCCAGCTTTTGGGAAGTCCAGGGAAGCTGTGGTCGCACCTAGGGTCGATGGAACATCCGACCCTAGCATCGACCCTATACCCTGGGGTCGCAGAAACCTGTGACCCTACCTGCGACCCTCGCTTAACAACAAGCCTAAAATTATCGGAATGAATTCTAACTAAAATCTATCGACTTGTTAGGTTTTCCTATTGATATAAAAGTGATTCTTAAAGCTTGAAAGAGGATTTACACTCAAGCAAAGGTAAGGGAACAAGACCTAAATTAATTGGTTAATAATAAACTATTTTATTTCTTGAGTCCAATGCCATGACTAATTCTATGCATGTATGCTTGTAATGTGCATTCAACATGTCATCCAATATTTCAATTATTACTGTTCATGCATATTTAATTTCATTGTTTATAACATGATGATGATGATGATGATAGGAATAGGCATGTGAATGTTTATGTTTGTCGGTGTACTTGATGCGGATAGGGGATGGTATCAACCGGTACTTCAATGCCATTTTCATTGGGTATATTGTGCCATAGCTCTATACAAGTCTTGTCCACTAACATCGTCGTATCGCCATTACCTTAGCAGAACTATTAAGTCGTAGGGCATCAGGGGAGGTGGTCTCGGACCGTGTAGTCTTCGACTCTGCCGGGGAGCCTTAGCTCTATCTCTATGGACGTATTGAGGGATGTTGGGGTGTGGCCTTGGATACTCTGTTTGACATTAGGATTGATTAGTTGCGAGCCCAATTTGCAAGCCCTCGCCAGCAGGGGCTTACGTGTTGGTATGGTATCAACCGATACTTCAATGCCGTTTTCATTAGGGTATATTGTGCCATAGTGGGTGCATGTAGGACGACAATAAACGTTAACCTTTGGGCGGCTTCACACACTCGTCTATAGAGGTGAGGCGGCCTCTGAACCTTTCTATAGCACATTGCAAACTATAAACCAGACCACAGTTATGAATTGAATGCATGCATATGTTTTGTTGCATTGTTTTATTTTCTCACTGAGCTCAAGTTAGAGAGCTGACCCTCGTGCGCACAAATCTTTTAGTTTCTGATGTTGCAGTTATTACGGTTGAAGATTATGTCAACACGTCAACATATGAACATGTAGCGGTTATGATGAGCAAGCTATGGAGGACTATTGTGATTCGTTAAGATAGCGTTTCAACTATGGATACGCTTAGTATTTAATTTCCGTATTTGGATATTGTAATATGTATTAAATTATGTTTTGGTTACTTGGAGATAAATGTAATACTAATTATTTATCATGACTAGACCTCAGTTCATTATCTGTAAGACTTCTGCTATTTACTTTATTACCTCTGATTAATGTGGAATGTGTTTTGGTTTAACAACGTGGGATAGCCTATGCGAGATCCTGGTTGAACCGTTGGTTTATTGACGGTTCATCACACCATTCTGGTTGGTGCAGAATTGGGGTGTGACTGTATGAGGGAGGTACAGTGATGTTTAGAAACAGTAAAGGGGCCAAGGTAACTAGAAAGGGTTCTATCAGCATCAACGAAGGAAAGGTGAAACTCCATGATGTGTTTTATGTGTCAGGACTCAAGCACAATGTTCTCAGCAATAGTCAGATTTGTGACAGAGGGCATGAAGTGATCTTCAATAATCAGGGATGTGAGATCAAAAAAGTTGGCAGTGGCAAGACTGTGGCTTCAAGACAGAGAACCTCAAGGAACTTATACACTCTGACAGAGAGTGTCGAAGATTCATTCATGACCATGCTCACCAAGCAGTGAGGTGCTTGGAGTGAGGGGGAGCAGTGTGTATTTGCTATATCCTTTTGCTCCTGATGATAAACTTAGGGGGAGTCCTATGGTATTTATGTGTTGAGAAGTGTATGCATATATTTGTTATCCTTCATCTCCTTATGTTGGACTCAGGGGGAGTCTGATGATATTTTTATGTGTTGATATAATGGTTTATTATTTTTTTGGCCCATAGGATTGGAAAGATGCGGTGGGCACTCCTATGTAGGAGAAAGATCTCATGTGTAGAGTGAGTTGCCAATACTTCCAAAGGGGGAGATTGTTAGACTTTATGTTGTCATTGTTGGCAACTTGGCTAATGTGACAGTATTTGTGAGCATATAGTCAAAGAAATCAGGAGAGAGAGAGTCAGTATAGGAGAGAGACTGTCAGTGCAGTGGCAAAGATGGAGCAACCTTGTATTTGTAATTCTACAATGTTTTACATCTCTTATAGTGTATTTCAGATGGTTTGCAGTGAGTTAAATGGCATTATACATCAAGTTTGATGAGAGAGAGTGTCTGTGGATCCCACTAGTAATGTGGCACAGCTTCTCTGATGATGTGGCCGAGTTTCTGATGATGAGGCAGTGTTGCTACATCTTGAAACTTAAATGAAGAGAGAGAGACTATAGAGAGAGAAAGAAGAGAGAGGATGATGAGAGAGAAAATCTGTGGGTGGGACCCACTGTGCCAAGGTGGAATGCCACCATGGCAGCCAGCCTGGCCGAGGGCCATGACACCATAATGGCAGCCAGCCACATGGCCAGCCGCATTGCATAGCCATAGGCTGACACCAGTAGTCGTGCCATGCACCAAGCACAGCAGCAGGCCCGCACAAGCAGCAGCAGCCCACAGGCCATGCCGCATGCTAGTAGCCGAAGCCACCAGCAGCAGCAGCCCACAGGCCATGCCGCATGCCAGTAGTTGAAGCCACTTACAGCAGCAAGGCCCGCAAGCAGCAAGGCCCACAGGCCCACTGTCGTATGGCCATGCGCGTGGCCCTGGCCGCCTCCCCACAGCAAGGTGTTCAACGAAATGCAAGGAGAGAGGCACCATTCGGCAAACCTCGGGTACAGAGGTCATTAAGAAAGTTTTTAGGGGCAATTTGGTCCTTCTAGAAGGGTGAAGATGCGAGATCGGTGATCAAAATGGAGCCACAAAGCTCAGATCTCGATCTGACGGTTCAAAAAGGTGCGAGCTAATGTGTTACGCGGTGGTCACGTCAAGATTCAGCCACATGTTTAACTATTGGGCGAATGCAAGTTACCGTCGTGCTCTACGATGCATGGTGTGTGTGCCTTGATTCTATGTGGCGCACGTGGTGCGGCGGCGGCTCTGATCCGAATCTAACGGATATCGTCGAGTTCGTTTTCGTTAACGTGATATATCCAGATCATATGGCGCATATTTGATCCTGCCTTTTTCTGTTTGATCCAGCGACGGTTATAAGAGATGCTTCGATCGACCAATCAGAACTCAACAACGCAGAGGCGGCGCGGCTACAGTGCGGCGCGGGTGCATGTATGGCTTGGAAAGATTCTCTTTCCTTATTTGTTACTGGACGAACTTCGAACTGCCACAACTTTCTCATCCAAGCTCCAAATTGGTCCATTCAAGTTGCAGTTTCTATATTTTTGGATGCTCTATATATTGGGCACCATTGGGAGTCGTAAAAACGAAGAAAAAATTAAAAAGAGCATTTTAAAGGCAAAGAGAAGGATTTCTAGGGTTTTGTACCCTGTGGGAGTGATCAATCCCCAACTACCTCTTCTCTGTGCATCAATGGAGTGTTAAATCCTTATGAGAGGTCAATAGAGCGTTTATGTTTACATTCATGGTGATTATGGATTGTGTGGAAGAGATTGAAAGTATGTGGATGAGGTTGCTTTGTGAATCAATCTTTATCATCATTGAAGGCTGTTGGAAAGTAACTAAGGGCGGTGTAAAGCTTCAGAGATATTGTTAGCCATTCCAAAGCATTCTTTATGAGATTTTTCAAGTCCCTTATCTATTTATGCTTTCAATATATTGTATGCTAGCGTAGATGAAAATTATTGAATACCTTGCTAGTGGGGGAAAATTATAAGGTAAATTTATAAGCCTCAAAAAATTATTATTTGCTTCCTGTGGGTGCGGATTAAGCATGCTGTGTTTAGTGGGTGCTGGACACTGGCTGTTAAGCTTGAATCTTGGCATTGGTGTGCCCTCTTAGATTTATGCTGGGAAAACCTTGGGTTAGTATTCTTGTCTTGTAAAAGACTAAAAGTTGAGTGTTGAGTAAATACGGAGTCCGTTGGGCATTACTCCATGGACTAGCCATCATACACTGTGTTGGTGAACCACGTATATCCTGTGTTGTGGACTGTCTTTATTTTTCTATATATTTTGGAGTGCATGGAATGGCTTGCAGGGTGGGTGTGCAAATCTGGTAGACCTGGCCACTGAGTGGTAGCGAGGTAGATTTGCATGCGCTTGTGTGCATGTGAAAAGTTAGGTCTCCATCAGCTCTGGGCAGCAGTGAATAATTAGGGAAAATTTTCAGACACTGATTCACCCCCCTCTCAGTGTCATATCAAGTTCATCAATTTTTGTAGTATTTTGTCTTCTTATATTTTTCCCTTTAGGTTGGCTTTTTTTTTTTTCTTTCATTAATAGAGCTTATTCACCCTCTCAAAAAATATATAAATTGAAACTTTATAAAATTTTATTTTATTTTGACTGAAAATTTTGATTTTAGTTAGTAAACCAACAAAATGTTTCAATTTAGTATTTGGGTTTCAGTTGTTCCAGCCATATTGGCTGAAACACAACACTTTAACTTCTTAGTTTTTCTTCAATTTTTCTTCTGGCTCTTTTTGTTTTGAAGTAAAATTTTACATGAAAATTTTATGTGTAACATTACATATGTTCAATTTTTTTTAATATTTATTTGCAAGAGATATCACTCTTAGAAATCACTATATTTTACCTTTTGCAAACAAACATCGATAAAGTGTTAAAATGTTACATATAAAATTTTACGTCAAAACAATTGAACCTTTGTAAAAAACGAAAATGAAGGTTCAACATCTTTCTTATCTTCCACTAGCAATTGGGCAAAAAGAATCCATGACACCTGAAGGGAAGATCTTAACCAGATTCCATAAAATACAGAACTTCTTTAGAGGACCCCCAAATTAGATTGGGCTCTCCATGGAATATATATATATATATATATATATATATATTTGATACTTCCATAGAATAAAAAGTTCCTTGAAATGGGGCCATGAAACTAGAGATACCATATAGTGGGATCCATTTGATGGAGTGCTTAGATAGGTGACCCATCGTGAGCCTTGATCACCTACATGTACTAGTAGAGTAACAACTCTTCTAGTACACTGTTTAGATGACATGTGTCCTATGAGGTGCTAACTTTCATCAACTTATATAACTCTATTTTAATTCCATTTTTTTCTCCCATTACTTCTTATTAATAAGGTAAGTTTACTGAAATGATAGATTGGTTATTTTTTACTTGAAAAATAAAATCTTCCTTAATCAAAATTCGTATTTGAATTGATAGATAATCTCTCACGATTTTTTGAGTTGATTCTTTTCTTTTCTTTTTTTTTTAATTTTTATTTTTTTATTGATTCAAACCGGAAGAAATAAATTATGATAAAAAAATCATAATTCACACTTGTTGGCCGAGTTCTACTTCTTCGTTTCATTCCATTAAAAAAAACCGTTTCTCTTCTCTCTCTCCAACCATTTTTTTTCTCTGGTATTTGTTGGGAGCAAGGAGGTCCCTTCTAGCAAGGATATTCAAGCTTTCTTTAATGCTTTGGCATCTCAGAAGCCAATTCCAGATAAGATAATCCACGAATTTAAATAAAAATACCCTTTTGTTTTCTAGGTTCTGGGCAGATGGGTTTCTTGTTATTGAACAGAGTAATTACATACGTGATTTTTTCTCTTCTAATTTCTGGTTTATCTATTTTGTGTTTCTTTTAATGTCGAGAAAAAGGGAAATAAAAAAACAAAATCCAGAGAGAAAAAGATTGGAGAGAGAAGAGAAACATTTTTTTTAATGGGATGAAACGATGAGGTAGAACTTGGCCAATAAGTGGGAATTATGATATTTGATCAAAATTAATTTCTTCCAATTTGAATAGATAAAAAAATTAAAAAAAAAAAGAAGAAACAACTTAAAAAATCGTGAGAGATTATCTATCAATTCAAATATGATTTTTGATTAAGCAAGATTTTATTTTTCAAGTAAAAAATAACCAATCTACCATTTCAGTTAACATACCTTGCTAATAAAAAGTAATGGGAGAAAAAAATAGAATTAAAACAACCGTTAATTCAAAGGACTCATGTCATTTAAACATAGTACTAGAAGAGTTGTTATTCTTCTAGTACATGCAGGTGAGTTGGATTCACCCATGGTCCTCCTAGCCTAGCATTGTCGGGGGGTAATTTTGATATTTCTTTTGGAAATTGATGCAAATCTGATTGTGAAATGACCTTGTTACAACATGTTGTAAACTTGTAACATGAGTTGGTACAACAAGAAAAACCCTAAATAGAAACTAGCTTACTCACATCTAGAACATTAAATATCATACTTTTTCTTTTCTTTTTGTGCTAAGAGTCAACAATGAAGATTATATTTCAAAAAAAAAAAATTACAAAAGAATGACCAAAGAAACTCTATATTACAGAAATAAGCACTTCCACCTTCGGCATTAAATATGCGGTTAAGTAGAGGGTGTTTTTTTTTTTTTTTTTTTTTTTTTTTTTGTGGGGGGGGGAGGGGGTGGTGTGTAAGTATCTGGTTCACTAGAGTTGCTCTCATGAAAATTGATTTGTGGTGGCTCCAACCAGATTGATCAGTTGAATCATATTAGATTTCTTGTTTTGTTAAGATGAAGTTGGAAAGCTTATAGAAATCTCAAGTTCGCCTAATTGTTATGTTATTGTATCAAGTTTTTGAATTGGTCCCATTAAAACTATGTTTGGATGTCAATAAAAGAGAATAAAAAATAATATAAGGAAAAAGTAATGAAACAATGATCAATTTACGTATCTAGCATTGCATTGGTCCCATTAAGAGTTGATAAATACAGAACTTATCTTAAACAGCCAATCATAACAATAAAAACGTTATAGAAAGTAAGTGGGCCTTAAGTAATAAGAAACTCACCATAGAATCCTGAGTTTTTGTCGACTTCTTTCTACTTTGCAAAGTTTTGGGAACTTTATTTGTTCGGATGTATTCTTCTATGCTCTTAAGAGATCGGAATTTCTTAGGGATTACATGATTGTGATAAATCTGCATTATACACGAAAGTTCAATACGTACAATACAAAAATTTACATTCCATTCAATGCTTAGTATATGCTTCCTTTTCTAGTACAAAATTAGAATTGTTTGAGAGAGTTCGAGCTAAAATAGAATATCTTTGTCCCCAAAAATAAAAAAAACTCTCCACCCCATGATCACGTTGCCAACGAAAAAAAGGTTTTTTTTTAGAGTGGATAGATTTACCTTGGATAATTTCCCCATTTTCTGGTAAACATTCTCATTGTAAATACGTGTTTACTATGAGAATCACTTATAAGGAATTAAAAAAAAAATTCTTCAGGTAGTACTATTAAATAAAAATTGACACAAATTCAAGGCCATATTTCAGCATAACAGAAATATCAATTAGAGTAATGTTGTAAAAGACTAAAAGTCAATATATACTTCTTTTATAGTATGGTTGCCATCCTTTATTCTCCTATAGAGTCAGGATCACTAAAAATAGACCATCAAGTTCAACTTTGCAACAACCAGGTTCAACTCTGCAATTATGCTTTAACTATTGAAGGGTCTAATAGGTTTCAATAAAAAGAAAAAAAAAAAAGTTTGCTCCGTCCTCAACCATCATGGATTTGCATAGAATCAAGAATTTTCCAACTACTATTTAGGAATAGAAATAACATCATCATCTGACTATAATAATCTCTATATATAGCCATTCCAACTGGCCGACGACAAATAGAACAGAAATTATCAAGCCCACATCAACATATGGCCTTAACCACAAGTGATTGCTGACTCAATTAAGGCTACTAACGAAGAGAAGATATATATACCTTCTGTTTATCGAGATTACTGTTGATGTAAGTCAACTTTGGACTTATGGAAATAATGGATTGGAAGAGTGAATTTATACAAAATCAAAGGAATCAAAAGGGAAGTGAAGTGCAAAAATAAATTTTGAATTTTTTTTTTTTTAAAGGTGAAAATGATATAATTGATGGAAGTGAAGGTGGAGTGACTTACTTCTCTTCTAGGATGTAAATCAACTCCAAATGTGGCCTACAACTCTTCTAGTATGTAGGTGAAGAATAAAATTTCAACTCTTCTAGGATGGAATGAAACTTCTTATAGGTTTCAAAGGATAGGAAAGCTCTAACTCTTCAAGGTTAAAGTGAAACTCTTCTAGGTTTCAAGATGAACTCTTTAAAGTTCAAAGGAGAGATAAACTTCAATCTAAATTTCATTCACCAAATCATCTTCTTCTATTACATGAGAATAAGCCACTATTTATAGGCTTAACAAACCTTAAATAACTCAAAATAATCTCAACCATCCTTTATAATTCTAAGGTTGAGATTGTACATAGAGAAAATAAAAAAAATATATATATAAATGATTTAAAATTTTTTAATACATAGAAACTTGTCCCAATGTGTTGATTCTTGTTCCAAGGCATTTAAACATGTCCCAATGTGCATTAATACAAGCTCTAAAGTAGAGAAGACTCTAGAATCATTGAATAGAAAATGTCACCTCACTCTCCACTAGAAACTTGAAAGATCACCAAAAATGGACTGATTTCAAGGTGGCTAGGACTAGATTCTTTGGTTCTTTTATAGCATGGTTCATACTTTGGTCTTAGGCCAAATGATTTTGGATCAAATGGGCATGGTGGGTTTGGGCCTTGATGTAATGATATAATTGTTGAACATGGATGCAATTGGACAGCATCAACTGTTTACAAAACTTTTCTAGTCATTACAATTTAAATGCCTCAATCTCCAAGATAGTAAGTTTCAATTTCTTTATGAAAAGGTACATTCTTTGATGTAATATTAAAGAAACATCTCAACGTTGAGAACATTCATAATTCAAGAATAAAAAAAGGTTTTATTTTTTCTCTAGCACGTGGATCATCTTACTTGCACATGTCACTTAGAGCCCAGAGAGGGGTTTACATCTTTTTGAGATAAAGATCATGTGAGGGAGGGGGACGAGAGTTTCCTATTTTTGGTGAGTGGATATCTAATTTCTTTAAAATAAGGAATTTAAATAGAATAGGTAATTTAATTACGGTTTAAGGCAAGTGTTTACAGTTCAATCTTGGATAATAATGTGGCAAAATCAACTGTTGGGGGTTAGAGTTAAGATCTTCGGATTTTAGCTCAAACACTCTCCAACATTTATCATTCAAAATTAGACATTTCAGCTTCAAAGCGTGTGAAAATTTATCATGTTTACACATCATTTGCTTTGGTCGACTAGGATGTTAGTAGATTAGTTTTAGTTAATTTCATATAAATGTGATGAGGATTCCACCAAGTAATTATTAATGCATTATTTTTGTTGTCATTGTCATTGCTGTTATTGATATTAAGGAAATGTTGTTCTTGTTAGTGTAATAAACAACAAGAAAAAGTATTGATGAAACAATGATCAATTTATGTATCTAGCATTGCATTGGTCCCATTAAGAGTTGATAAACACAAAACTTATGTTAAACAGCCAATCATAACAATAAAAATCTTATAGAAAGTAAGTGGGCCTTAAGTAATATGAAACTCACCATAGAATCCTGAGTTTTTGTCGACTTCTTTTTGCTTTGCAAAGTTTCGGGAACTTTGTTTGTTCGGATGTATTCTTCTATGCTCTTAAGAGATCGGAATTTCTTAGGGATTACATGATTGTGATAAATCTGCATTATACACGAAAGTTCGATATGTACAATACAAAAATTTACATTCCATTCAATGCTTAGTATATGCTTCCTTTTCTAGTACAAAATTAGAATTGTTTGAGAGAGTTCGAGCTAAAATAGAATTTCTTTGTCCCCAAAAATAAAAAACTCTCCACCCCACGATCACGTTGCCAATGAAAAAAAGGTTTTTTTTTTTTAGAGTGGATAGATTTACCTTGGATAATTTCCCCATTTTCTGGTAAACATTCTCATTGTAAATTCGTGTTTACTATGAGAATCACTTATAAGGAATTAAAAAAAAAATCTTCAGGTAGTACTATTAAACAAAAATTGACACAAATTCAAGGCCGAATTTCAGCATAACAGAAATATCAATTAGACTAATGTTGTAAAGGACTAAAAGTCAATACATACTTCTTTTACAGTATGGTTGAAATCCTTTATTCTCCTATAGAGTCAGGATCACTAAAAATAGACCATCAGGTTCAACTTTGCAACCACCAGGTTCAACTCTGCAATTATGCTTTAACTATTGAAGGGTTTAATAGATTTCAATAAAAAGAAAAAAAAAAGAGTTTGCTCCGTCCTCAACCATCATGGATTTGCATAGAATCGAGAATTTTCCAACTATTATTTCGGGATAGAAATAACATCATCATCTGACTGTAATAATCTCTATATATAACAATTCCAACTAGCCGACGACAAATAGAACAGATATTATCAAGCCCACACCAACATATGGCCTTAACCACAAGTGATTGCTGACTCAATTAATGCTACTAATGAAGAGAAGATATACACCTTCTGTTTATCGAGATTACTGTGTACAAAACTTCTCTAGTCATTACAATTCAAATGCCTCAATCTCCAAGATAGTAAGTTTCAATTTTTTCATGAAAAGGCACATTCTTTGATGTAATATTAAAGAAACATCTCAACGTTGTGGACATTCATAATTCAAGAATAAAAAAAGGTTTTATTTTTTCTCTAGCACGTGGATCATCTTACTTGCACATGTCACTTAGAGCCCAGAGAGGGGTTTACATCTTTTTTTAGATAAAGATCATGTGAGGGAGGGGGACGAGAGTTTCCTATTTTTGGTGAGTGGATATCTAATTTCTTTAAAATAAGGAATTTAAATAGGATAGGTAATTTAATTATGGTTTAAGGCAAGTGTTTACAGTTCAATCTTGGATAATAATGTGGCAAAATAACTGTTGGGGGCTAGAGTTAAGATCATCAGATTTTAGCTCAAACTCTCCCCAACATTTATCATTCAAAATTTGACATTTCAGCATCAAAGCGTGTGAAAATTTATCATGTTTGCACATTATTTGCTTTGGTCGATCAGGATGTGAGTAGATTAGTTTTAGTTAATGTCATATAAATGTGATGAGGATTCCACCAAGTAATTATTACTGCATTATTTTGGTGTCATTGTCATTGCTGCTATTGATATTAATGACATGTTGTTCTTGTTAGTGTAATTATAATAGGGAGAAAGTTTGGCTAGTATGTTCTTCTATTAATGAGGGGCTTTGTTTGGAGCATTTCACCCTTAAAGAGGTACAAAGTCCCCATTTTTCTATTATTTAAAGTTCCCATAATACCCTTCTCCTTTATCTAACCACCCACAAAAGTCCCCTTTTGAAAAACCCTCCCCCGGCAAACCCCTTCCCTTATATAAATGACATTAATTTTTAATTTGTCATAGCAATAACCCTTTCTTAGCATCACTATAGTGATGTGTGTTGGAGATGAAAGCACAAGCAAAAAAAAGAAGAACAAGCAAATAATCACACAAACACGATGATTTATTGTGGTTCAACACCCAATGTGGAATGCCTATATCTATCTAGAGAATAAGAGAACTTATTCACCAAGAAAAGTGTTACACCTCTCTCCACCTCTTAAAGTCATCTCATTTTCCTCTCTCTCTCTGTCTCTCTCTCTCTCTCTCTCTCTCTTTCCCCTCTTTCTCTCTCTTCTCTCTCCCTCTTTCATTGAAAGATCCCTACAAAGCCAATATCTAGACTCCCATAGAAAATTTACTTCCACACAATTATTAATTTACCCCTATATATGTAATGGTCCCGAACCCAACCCAAATTACAAATACAATTTGAATTATTGTGTGGACCCCATAATATACAAGACACAACCCCAACAATCTCCACATTGGCCTAGATTTTGCAAGTCACCCTAAAGAAAACCTATGTTGGTGTTGATTCTACAAACTCCTATATTGTTTATGCCAAGCCACGATGCCCAAACCAGAATGATCCACACCTTGTGAAGGTGCCCCGCACAGCTCACTGCTGTACGATCCTAGCCACTATGCCCAAACCAGCATGATCCACATCCTGCCCGGATACCCTCACAGCTTACCGCCACGCGATCATAGCCACCATGCCTGGACATGCATCATCCATACTCCGTTCGTGTAAGACCAACACCCAAAATCCCAGATAATTTGGATTTTCTTTGATGACAAGTCTTACCATTGTAAACACCATATATATTGAGCCAGTGTAGCTAGTGTGGCTTCTCGATCTTTTATATATAAGTACCTAAGAGACTTACTTATGATAGGTACAATACCCCAAACATGTGGTCTATATGTCAAAAAATGGGAAGGATAAGAAACGGGTTAAAACAAGGAAGAAATCAACATATTTTTTTTGCCGACTGCACCTACTTGTGTCCTTTGAAACTACAATCTTGTTGTCCAATGGCACCTAAACAACCTAGTAAACCCTCATGACCAATTTGAGAATGTTCTCATAAACATAGCTCCAATAACTAGATTTAATCAGTTTCAGTTGACAGAAGTCTACCCCGGCAATCAGACTTTAGTCAGTAAAGTCTATAAAAAGAAGTGAGGTCTTAAGTCCTTATTTAACTCCCAAATAATTTGGAAGAGAAATAAGAGAGGAAAAAGAAGAAAAGGATAATAATGAGGAAGTATAGGGCTATTGAAGCTTGGATCCTTCCATTTCATTGGAGCATCACCTTTGGAGCTGCTCTTAGCTCCACTTGTCTCCATAAGATAAGTTCCCTGACCCAAATCCTAGAATTTATCTCCTCAATACTATATTGGTTGTATTGAGAAAGGAATGTAGGGTTTTGATCATTGGGATCAATTCCCTGGTCTCCACAAGGTAAGTGCCCCATATGTTGTAGACAACTACAGCGTGTTTATGGAGGATTCGACTTCCCAGGCACATGTCTCCTGCTGTACTTGTGATGATTTTGCCTATGGAGGCCAGGCATGATATCCGAAATATTTTTATTAGATTGACTGTCCATAGACTTATATTCACTTTTGGGGATTATACGGTGATTATATTTGATATTATGTTTTCCTCCATTTTGGTGACACAGATTACTCAGTTATGTATATTTATACATGTTAGCTCCATCAACTTTTCTATTACTACTCTATTATTTATATAAAGTTTTCCATCGATTCTTGATTACTTTATTTATGTGGTTGTTATGTGATGTAATGATGTGATGTGATGCCACTACTTCAAGATCGTGTATATAGGTTGGGATGGCAGTAAACATTCTAGTCATAACTCCGGTGTTATAGGAGTGGGGGGGTGACAACTTAGGTCCCCCCGTAGTTCACCGCTATGCAATCCTAGCTATCATGTCTAAATTGGAATGATCCACACCAAGCCCAGTTGTTCTGATAGTTTGCCTCCACACAATTTATATCCCTTGTCTAAGTTCCAATATGGGTTCTACCTGTTTCAACACTCCTTGCAAGTCTCTCACGTCCATTTGTACCCATTGCTCATGTTCTAACAGAAGCACCATCTATTTCAATACTACCCACATTGTATAAATTTCAAATCATTATAGAAAAGCTTGAACCTTTCACTACCATCCAATTAACTCTATCTTTTGCCCTATGTCCCTTTCATCAACTTTAAACAAGACTATTCGATCGATACCAACGAAACAAAATTTGTTTTATCCGTACCATTCACTAAATCTATAGCACCAAAAAACCTTAGAAACACTAAGCTCCATGCCTCTTCCATATCTTTTTTGGGCTACACATAATGTTGTGTACCAAGGACTTTGTATATAGTTATTCACACATACACCAAGCTCCTACACTAAATACCTCATTTTTTTCCTTCTTTTTTTTTTTTTTTTTCTCTTCTTCACATACAATACTTCTTCCTTTTGAATTTTGAATTTTGAATTTTAAAATATGAATTCCTTCCTCAAGGAAGGTAAGATAACACACACCCACTTGGCTTTTTCAAAAAGATTCTTCGGGATTCACCCACTTTATTTATTCAAGAAGAAGCTTCTACGAACTCCCCTCCTTTTCTTTTTCAAAAAGACTCTTTAAAAAGTATTGCAAGTGCACCATAACCAAGAAAAAGCAAATGGAAAAGAAGAAGAAAAATATATTTACGTAGGCAACTCCTTTATTTTTTCTTAGAATATCAAACCCCCTTATTCTTTAAAAAAAAAAAAAAAAAAAAAAAAAAACATATTTTCTTCCTCACAAAGAAAGGAAACTTCTTCATTTCCAAAAGGAACGAGAAAAAAAAAAACAAAAATTCACCTGTAGATAGCACTCTATCAAGTTCTCATTATCCAAAAGGTGCGAGGAAAATACCTATAGATGGATCTTTATCACGTTCCTCTCTACGACACTTCTTTTGAAGAATGATCACACCAGTAAAACCGTGTGACCTTAGATGGCATTCTTTCATTGCTCTCTTTGCAAAAAAAATCATTTTCTTCCCTTCTTAGAGAATCTTGCTTACCTCCCTTCCTTCAGATCTCGACACACTATCAGCGACGATTTGTCAAACCTGACTATGATAACACTTATTGGGGATAAAAGAGCAAACAAGAAAAAGAAGAACAAATAATATGACACAAACACGAGGATTTACCGTGATTCAATACCTAATGGGAATGCCTACATCCACCTTGAGAATCAAATAATTTTTTATTTACCAAAAAAATATCTACACATCTCTTTACCTCACAAAGTGATCCCCTTTGTCCTTTTCCTCTCTTTCATTGAGAAAACCCAAAAAGATAATATATAGTCTCTCAAAGAAACCTTACTCCCATACAATTATAATTTTGTACATGGACTTGCAATGGTCCTAAACCCAACCCAAATTACATATACAATTCCAATTACTATGTTAACCACATATAATACAAGACACAACCCCAACAATGTGGGGGCTTGAAACCCTTCTCAGTCGGGGTTCTCTATGTTAGATCTGGGAGGGAGAAAATTCAGAATTAGAACCCCAGAATTCCTTGATTTTTCCTAATCTAGAGAAAAATGCATGCAACGCAGACATTGTTCGTTTGGGGGATGACTAAATGCATGAAAGGCTGCTGTTTGATGATAAAATTACGACAAAGGGAGTGTCCATTGCATCCAAGTGTGGGCTGTCACAATGCTTCTTATTCTTTTGATCATGTTCTATTGAGCTATCCTTTCTCTAGGGGAGTTTGGGGAATATACTTGAACTTATTTGGCTAATCCAATTGTGACCAAAATTTTATTGCTGATTTATTACAATGGTAGAAACAAAAGTCCTCTGTTGCTCCCATTTGTAGTGCTTGGTGAGTGAGTTTTGTGCTGATTACCTACAATTTGTGGCTAGAATGAAACGGTCATCACAATGAGAGAAAAGCAAAAACATTAAATCAAACTCTTCAATGGATTTTGTGTGATCTCTTGGAGGATTCTTGTAAGATGAATGGTAAAGCTATTTCAATTGACTCGTTACTCTACTCTAAAAGGTTGGGCAAATCTCTTCCTTAAAGGTTTCCTAAAAAATAATCGAAGTTTTCTGGGGTAAACCGCAGCTTGGCTGGAACAATGTAAATATTGATGGATGTTCTCTTGATAACCAGGAAGAGCATGTGCAAGAGAAATTGGAGACCATGCTTGAAGGGAATTCTAGATTTTTGAGAGCTTTTGGGAATCTGGACGAACTATGAAGTAAGATTCTCTGCTTTGATAGGGAGGCTCTTAAAAGCTAAGGTAGCATTAACTAATCCATGGCTAGAGTGTGACTCGAAGGCAATAGTGGTGTTAGTTGAACAAAATTTTGTACCTTAGTGCAACCTGCAGTGATGGTTTCTTTCAGCTTACTTGGCTTCAACTTCATGTAAAATAACTCATTGTTTCAGGGAGGGTAATCCCATATCAGACTTCTTAGAAAAATGGGTTACTGTTCAAGTGGACACCTCTATTTTCTTTGCTCTTCCCAATGCTATTTCAAATGAGCTGTTGAAAGATGCACTGAGTAGACCTTGTTATCGTTTCACTATTTGACTATTCAGGACTATTATTAATTTATTAATGGCAATACCGATGGTAAATTGTCAAGAATCTACTTTGTATTGTGTCTTGAATGAGGATACTTGATCAGTAACTCTCTAACTATTTTTCATTTTTAATACAATTCATTATGATTCTTAGGAAAAATATGATACATTGATTGTTCTCGTTAGTTTTATTATTACCATTGAACTTTGTGACTTGAACGTCTGCGATCCCAAAAATTCTACATTAATTATCATTAGCCATATATACTGTACTGTGAAACTGATATGAATGGAATCATTCTCTATGTGGTGTCATAAGGAAAGAAGCACCTGAATCTAACGTCCATTGGTGGATTATATTTTCAACTACAATCATGGACATCACCTCACCATCATCGGATACATCTCTTTGTATGAAATTCGTTTGGGAACTCGTTGATGATTATAAATTTTGAGAATAAGATTTGGAGTTTTACTAATTATATTTTTTGGTTTAACAATCCTTATCCATGTGCCCTTTTGTCCACATTTCCAAGAAGGAAATTGTTTACGATAATATGATTTGGATCTTGAAGGTTGTCTCCAACTAGAACTTCATCTTATGGGTCTTTCCCTAACTATCATTGCATTTTCAGAAGAGCACTCAAGGGTTTTTCTATGAGCCTAATATGTAATCAATGTAGCCACAACTGACCCTGTATTGAGATTTAATCCAATACTATGATTCATAACCAATGAATTCCATGAATTTGGCATAGAACAAACACTACAAGAAAAAGGCTTTTTATAATGGATTTTAACGACAATTTATTATTTTCATCGTTTATAATGTCTATTTACAGTGGTTTATACTTTCTGTCATTTATAGTATAAATCGACGACAGGTTTTCCAAACCCATCGTAAATAGCTATTATTTACCATGGGTCTCAAATTTTCATTGTATAATCATTCTCGTGAACTATATTCACGACGATTGTGCTGATCACAGGTTGACACTGAGGGGGGGGGGGTGAATCAGTGTCTTCAAAATTCTTCCCAAATAATTCCTTGAAGACCAATACTGCTTTTGATCTGATGCTTTTCTCACTAAGCACAACCACACTATCACTGACTATAATTGTCACATACACAGTCGTATGCACAACCACCTCACTACCACAAAGTGGCTAGGTCTACCATGTTGTGCATACCTATCCTGTAGGCCATTCCACGCACTTCACAATATACAGATAATCACATTTACAAGGCATCCACAACACGGGTATACGTGGTTCACCACCACACGGATGTGATGGCTAGTCCATGGAGTAATGCCCTACGGGCCCGTATATACTCAATACTCAACTTTTAGCCGACTACACCGAGAGTACATACACCTAGTTTACCCAAAGATAAAACCGGGAGGGCAGGATGTGCCAATAATTCAGTACAAAGTACGTCTCAAGACTCATCGTACACACAACACTTAACCCACACCCACGGGAAGCAGACAATATAGTTTTTGGGCTTATATCAATGCTCTACAATTTAATCCCCACTAGCTAGGCATTCATGATTTATCACCTACAGCTAGCATACATTGAGTACAAGAAATAAACAATTAATTCATACAAGGTTAAGAAGCTTACAACCCGTCTGGCATTTTCTGGTACTCGGAGGACTCGGGATGTCTCTGTGAAGCCTGGCATACACCTCAGGTCCACTGAAATCTTTGATGAACAATTCTAACACCAAACCCTAGCCTCCCTTTCCATTTCACTTCCCCCTTTTCTTAAAAACATCAATACACCATTCAGTACTTCCAACGGCTCACTGCAGTCTCCATTTTCTTCCTTGACATTTTAACAAACACTTTGAGTGCATGCCTTTCCTTCTTTTTCTCCCTTAGGGTTTTCACAAACTCAACATGGCCTTCTGGCTTTTCATAGTCACTTTCAAGCTCTCACAACTCCTGTTTAATTGCATACTTTCACTCCAAGCTTTCATTCATAACAAATGCCATTGTAGCTCTCATTGAAGCTTCAAACAAAAATTATTTCTCCCAAACCCTCATACAAAATCTTCAATACAGCTTAATAGAGTCCAATTGAATCCATGGAAGGTTAGTAATAAAAAAACAAGCATTGAACACTCACATACCTTCAAGAGAAGGTTTTCCCCCAAAAACCCGAGCCTCCACACTGTTCATCGTCATTTTTCTCTGGTTTTTCGTTCTCATTAGATAGGAAATTCGAACACGAGCTCGGAGGACTTTGGATCGTCCGATTTGGACTCCGGATGGCCGAGATATAGCATAAACAAGTTTGGCCACTCAAAAAATTCTAAATGGAATCTTTTAATTCCATTTGGTGCGCCTGCGATGCACCGTAGCCGCGCCCACTGTCTGGGTGTCGAAACCTGATTGGATGTTGAAGGAATCTTCAATAATAACCATAGGATCGGTCTCGAAAAGGCGGGATCTAACGTGGTTCGTTAGATCGGTAATAGATCAGCGTCGGCTTTGATCGGCGCTGATGAGGACCATTGGATAGAGATCTAAGCCGCCGTCGTACCCTGAGCGCATCTCACCTGGTCAGAATAACTCTTTCATGCGACGTGGTCTACGGCTTTAACTTACATCCAGCGACTCAGGGGAGCCGCGATAGAATCTTGACGCAACCGACGATGTACACCTGATCCCGCATCTTTATTGACCATCCGATGAGGATCTTGATGGTGTGGCTCCATCCTGGCCATGGATCAAGAATATTCTTCTTATAATATGCCCAAAATACCCCTCTAATGTCCAGTGAGCTCACTCTCTCTCCTGAAATTTTGTCGAGCAACTGGCGGGCACCACCGATGCTTGTGCGAGGCCTGTGCGCGTGGTTGCGGGCCTGTGGCATGGGGAGCTTGCGGGTGCTGGCTGGTGGCATGGCATGCTTGGCCATGGTGCTGTAGGCATGGTTGCCGCTGGCCTCGGCTATGTGTGGCCGCTGCCTATGGTGCCGTAGCCCTCGGCTAAGCTGGCTGCCATGGTGGCATGCCACCTCAGCATGGTGGGTCCCACCACATCAACTTCTCTCTCTTCTTTCTCTCTCTTCAGATTCTCTCTCTTTTTTCTCTCTCTTATTTTTCTTGCTTCAAGGAGTACTTGGGAGATGCCACATCATGCCACATCATCAGTGGAACCCACTGTGGGATCCACACTCTCTCTCTTCTTGCTAAACTAAGAGTGGGACCCACTCTGGACTCATACTTTCTCTCTATTTTTCTCTCTCCTCTTTCTATCAGCATGTTGCCTATGTGGGTACTGTCCACATCACTAGTGGGGCCCACACACATTCTGCTTGTAGAACATGCCAAAGGCTTCCTTGGCTCTGCCACTTGCACAAACACTATCTCTTCTCATTTCTCTCACTGTAAGCTCGTCAACACTGCCCACACAGTCAAGTTGCCAACAATGACAACACATGGCCAACAATCTCCCCCTTTGGAATTGTTGCCAACTCACTTTTCACAATGAAGCTCTCTCCCCCTTTGACAACAAGTACAAAGGGGTCTGACCACATAGGAGTTCCCACCGCATCTTTCCAATCCTATGGGCTCCCAAAACATCATCCTATACCGGATCACAACACATCATCTCGTTTTGGGGAAAGACAACCAATGACTCCCCCTGAGTCCATGCATCTCAACTCATTCTCCATGCCAAAGATGAAAAATCATCCTGTGTACCACAACCATATAGTGCACATATCTATAATTTTTGTGATCTCCTGCTATCACAAAGCTTCTTTCCAGCATCAATAACACAAACACTATAATCAATAATAACAATTGATGAACACAAGCTGTCACTCGTATGAATCTCATCTCTTTGACAATAGTAGCAAGAAGGTAACATGAATTCCATCTAAGTCCATGCTATCACTCTTCAAACAAATGATTTAACAAATCAATCACATAAGAGAATAACGGGATAACCATTGCAATACCCGTTGCATAAGTTCTTATCATACATCACCAGTTACTTTTCTTTCTTTCCCATGCATTCGGACATAAGGTGTACCATCATAGAAAATAATGCATACTTAACCAAGATATTCTCGATGCAAACAAAAATAGCTTGTAGCGGTATCCAACCAGGTTCATCACGTATGACGCATCAAACTTCCTCTCCCTTTAGCTCAACAATATCCTCTCATTTGCAGTCCACCTAGGGCTTGACATATAATGGACTCCCCCTCACCACAAGCATCTCTATGCTTGGTGAGAAACACCATGAAGGAACTTCAACACTCTGTCAAAGTCTATACATTTTCTTGCCATTTCCAATTTTTCTCGATCTCACATTCCGTACTATAGAAGGTCACTTCATGCTCCTTGTCACACTTTGCTTCATCTCTTGAGCAACTCTCCCAATGTGGGATACAAGCACCTATAGGAGTGCCCATACGCATCTTCCCCAATCCTATAAGTGTGAATATTCAAACTACATAGAAATGCCAATATGCATCTTCTCAGTCCTATGAGTTGAAAACTCAATTGCTCCACTAATCCTCATCCATCCATCATTGCTCATGCTACACAATGAATATCTCAAGGGATATGTCCCAAAAAAATATCAACAACACTCAATGTGATTACACATTAGCTATCAGGTGCTACTCCTTTGCAGTCAAATAAGAACAATATAACTCCCCATATCATCAGTGCAAAGAGAACCACACTTTGAAACTATCATGCATGACTATACCAACTATCTCCGATAACATGCCGAGGTAGAGAGATATCTTTAGCTGCCATACTCACACAACTGTACAACTCCGGTGTCATCACGACTACTCGTCCTCAAACCGACATAACACTACTCATTTGTGGACTGCCCAACCAAAATACATCAACACAAGGGATAATATAGTATTACCTGATGATTCCAAGCACTAATATGAAGGACTATTTTGCCATCAACAAAGTCCATCTGAGGGGAAAAAATAAACATATAGTAAGCTCCCCCTCTCCATGTGCACCTCAGTGCACCTAGTGCCAAGGAGGTGTGCTCCCTCTCACACCCAACTTGGGTGATGTAGGGGTGGTGGGTATGACTGCACACTCCTCAATGTGTTTTTCTCTCCATACTACATGATCAATTACCTTGGTCCTCTGTTTAGGCTTCTTTATAAATGCTCTCTTCTGGGAATGCCTATCAATGAGCTCAACCACCGTCCTTTGCCTCTCGTCCATCCACACTAAACGAAGACTTCTCTGTTGTCTTCTTTCTCCACACAGATACAAGGCCACATGAGACCCGACCATTGAATTGAGACCGCTTCCCTAACCCGCCTTCAACCGGCTTCTTGAACATCTCCTTTTTCTGATTCTAGAGAATTGGTAGCTCTCTCCGCTTGAGCAAGCCGGGGGTGAGGGCGCCTTACACGTTGGCCCAATGCCCAAGTGTATGGCATCCGAGACACTCAACTGGCCTCATCGGGGGTAACATATATGTTTTCTTTGCATAACCACTAACACAAAATCTGGATGTGTAGTTTATACTCCTATGCCCATACCCATTGCACCTGTGACAATATCCATGAAAATGTGACTGTCTTATAAGGGAATGTTTGTGCCAACTGGGTGTGGGTCCATGCCTCATGGTGTGTACTCCCTGTCTCTGCTGGAGAACCCCGCCGCTGCCGTACCTCCGGTGACTGGAATTACTAAATCTGCTCCGCTCAATTGGTCTATGTTGGTAAATGCCATCAACCCTATCACTCGCATACTATCTATGTTCCATGTCTAAGCTCTCGTTGGGGAATACCTCTAACTACACATCTCATCTCTGCTAATGACCTGAGCCTCTAAGGCTGTAATGAAAAAGCTGGAGTCCTTCACTTGTGTCTTCAAAGTTGAAATAGTTTCATTTGCACTATGAAGGTCACATGATGCCACTGTAAGTCTCTCCCTCTCAAGTCTCAACTCATCCTGAGCTGCTCTTAGCTCTCTAGTCAAGTCAACTTCTAGAACATGATCCTCTAATCCGACAGTAGAGCACTCATCCGAACTCCCACTATCTACCCCTCGAAGTGGAATCAATGTCCGGTGATGCATGAGCCTTTAAAGGCACTCATCTCCATATAGAGTCCGTAATCTGTCCCATAGTGTCATCGCTGTCTCGCATCCACGACTCGACTCTCATATTATCTGCTAATCCATCTGTGATTGCCATTTTAGCTGTAGAGTCATACTGGGTATCCACCTTCCTAGTACTAACTGCTTGCCACACATCAAAACCAAGAGACCCCAAAAAACTTTCCATCCTCCACTTCCAGAACACAAATTCATTTCCATCAAAAAGTGGGGGTTTGCAAAAACCATCACCTAGTGCCATGACTATCCTCTGATCACTCAGCTACTGATTAAGCTGTCACTGAGCCTGGTGCTCTGATACCAATTGTTGATCATAGGTTACGAGAGGGGGTGAATCGTGTCTTCAAAATTCTTCCCAAATAATTCCTTGAAGACCAATACGCTTTTGATCGATGCTTTACTCATAAGCACAACCACACTATCACGACTATAATTGTCACATACACGGTCGTATGCACAACCACCTCACTACCACAAAGTGGCTAGGTCTACCATGTTGTGCATACCCATCCTGCAGACCATTCCACGCACTTCACAATATACAGATAATCACATTTACAAGGCATCCATAACACAGAGGTATACGTGGTTCACCACCATAGTATGTGATGGCTAGTCCATGGAGTAATGCCCTACAGGCTCCGTATATACTCAATACTCAACTTTTAGCTGACTACATAGCAGGGAGTACATACACCCAGTTTACCCAGCATAAAACCAAGAGGGCACAGATGTGCCAATAATTCAGGTACCGAAGTACCAGTGCTCAGCACTCGCTGCACACACAACACTTAACCCGCACCCACGGGAAGTAGACAATATAGTTTTTGGGCTTATATCAATGCCCTACAATTTAATTCCCACTATCTAGGTATTCATGATTTATCACCTACAGCTAGCATACATTGAGTACAAGAAATAAACAATTAATTCATACAAGGTTAAGAAGCTTACAACCCTTGTCTGGCATTTTCTGGTACTTTGGGAGGACTCTGGGATGTCTCTGTGAAGCCTGGCATACACCTCAAGTCCACTGGAATCTTTGATGAACAATTCTAACACCAAACCCTAGCCTCCCTTTCCATTTCACTTCCCCCTTTTCTTCAAAACATCAATACACCATTCAGTACTTTCAACGGCTCACTACAGTCTCCATTTTCTTCCTTGACATTTTAACAAACACTTTGAGTGCATGCCTTTCCTTCTTTTTCTCCCTTAGGGTTTTCACAAACTCAACATGGCCTTCTGGCTTTTCATAGGCACATTCAAGCTCTCACGCCTCTGTTAATTGCATACTTTCACTCCAAGCTTTCATTCATAGCAATGCCATTGTAGCTCTCATTGAAGCTTCAAACAACAATTATTTCTCTCAAACCCTCATACAAAATCTTCAATACAGCTTAATAGAGTCCAGTTGAATCCATGGAAGGTTAGTAATAAAAAAACAAGCATTGAACACTCACATACCTTCAATAGAAGGTTTTCCCCCAAAAACCCTAGCCTCCACACTGTTCATCGTCATTTTTCTCTAGTTTTTCGTTCTCATTAGATAGGAAATTTGAACACGAGCTCGGAGCACTTTGGATCGTCCGATTTGGACTCCGGATGGCCGAGATATAGCATAAACAAGTTCGGCCACTCAAAAAATTCTAAATGGAATCTTTTAATTCCATTTGGTGCGCCTACGACGCACCGTAGCCGCGCCCGCTGTCTGGGTGTTGAAACCTGATTGGATGTTGAAGGAATCTTCAATAATAACCATAGGATCATTCTGAAAAAGGCGGGATCTAACGTGGTTCATTAAATCAGAATAGATCGCGTCAGTTTTGATCAGCGCTGATGAGGACCATTGGATAGAGATCTGAGCCACCGTCGTACCCTGAGCGCATCTCACCTGATCAGAATAACTCTTTCATGCGACGCGGTCTACGGCTTTAACTTACATCCAGCGACTCAGGGGAGCCACGATAGAATCTTGATGCAATCGATGATGTACACCTGATCCCGCATCTTTATTGACCATCCGATGAGGATCTTGATGGTGTGGCTCCATCCTAGCCATGGATCAAGAATATTATTCTTATAATATGCCCAAAATACCCCTCTAATGTCCAGTGAGCTCACTCTCTCTCCTGAAATTTTGTCGAGCAACTGGCGGGAACCACCGATGCTTGTGCGAGGCCTGTGCGCGCGGCTGCGGGCCTGTGGCATGGGGAGCTTGCGGGTGCTGGCTGGTGGCATGGCATGCTTCGCCGCGGGCCCATCGGCTTGCGGCAAGGCATGCCATTGCGAGCCGACATCCGCTCCGCGGGCTCGGCGGCTTGCGGCAAGGCATGCCATTGCGAGCCAGCATGCCGACGAGCATGCCCGGCCCGCTGCGCGGGGCTAGGCTGCCTTCTGCGCTTCTTGCGGCTTGCTTGTGGCTTGGTGTTGTGGCTGACTGCTGTGGCTGGCTCCTGGATTGGCCCTACTGGCCATGGTGCTGTAGGCATGGTTGCCGCTAGCCTCGGCTATGTGTGGCTGCTGCCTATGGTGTCGTGGCCCTCGGCTAAGCTGGCTGCCATGGTGGCATGCCACCTCAGCATGGTGGGTCCCACCACATCAACTTCTCTCTCTTCTTTCTCTCTCTTTAGATTCTCTCTTCTTTCTCTCTCTTATTTTTCTTGCTTCAAGGAGTACTTGGGAGATGCCACATCATGCCACATCATCAGTGGAACCCACTGTGGGATCCACACTCTCTCTCTTCTTGCTAAACTAAGAATGGGACCCACTATGGACTCATACTTTCTCTCCATTTTTCTCTCTCCTCTTTCTATCAGCATGTTACCTATGTGGGTCCGTCCACATCACCGGTGGGGCCCACACACATTACGTCACTGTCGAAGCTGGCTGTTGCCCGTCAACTCAATGCATACCTTCTCAATCACTCTCTAGGTAGAATCTGTAGAACATGCCAAAGGCTTCCTCGGCTCGCCACTTGCACAAACACTATCTCTCCCCATTTCTCTCCATCGTAAGCTCGTCAACACGCCCACAACCAAGTTGCCAATACACACATGGCCGATTGTTATAAGCCATAGTAAATAATATTAGTTACAATCATGATTCCATTTACGTAGTATGTAGATACCAATTAACGATGGTTTTTGGGTTTTTAGGTTGCATATAATTAACTATTTATGACTGGAGAATTTACTGTCATAAATAATATACTCCAAATGGTATTTACGTGAGTTTTTCACCATTGTCTGCAATTGTGAGTGGTTAGAAAGGAAGAAGGGGAGAGAGAGAGAGAGAGAGAGAGAGAGAGAGAGGTGCTCCCTTATTCCTCATACGTGACTGCGGTGTGACGATATTTCCCCTGTTTAGAGAAGAGGGAAAGGTAACAAGTCTTCTTGTGTATTTGTTACGCCAGCATCTAAGTGAGAGTGTTGTTGTATTTTGTAGATCCACCTATTGTTTTGGTGAGCTATTGCATTACGAAGGGTGGGTTATTTCTCTTGATGCTTAGTAGCCTCTAGTTTTGATTAGAGGATTGTATTGTGTTCCTATTATTATCATAACAGAGATTTACTTGGACTAAGTCTCATGATTTTTCCACTTTCAGTTTGAAAGGGTTTTCTACAAAAAAATTGGTGTGTTCTCTTGTGGTTTGCCTGACCCAATTTATCTTTACTATTATTTCTGTGCATATATATATGTGGTTGTATTTCTCCATTAATTTGCATACAAATGAAAAAGTCTTGTCTTTTCCCTAACACTAATTCCTCTTGTGAGTGTTTTTCAAAGTATTTTAGAGTCCATACAAATTTCCTTGCATAGTTCTCTGGTTTATTCATTGTCTCTTCATTTGCCTAGTCAGGAAGGAATTTTAAAGTTCTGGATTAAGACTAACTCTAAATCTATTGTCCTTTTTATCCATTAAGCCTCAATCCCTTGGAAATTTCAACTCTTTTGGATTGCTTTATAGGGTTGCTTAATTCTATTGAGTGGAAGATAACGTTAACATATAACTATCGAGAGGCTAATGTTATAGTTGATATTCATTTGCCAAGAAAGTTGGATCATCCTAGTCCTCACTCTCTTGGGATCATCATAATAGTTTTATGGGTTTCGGTGTCTCATATAGGACTATAGATTCAAATTTGTGGCCTAAATGGTTTTAGTTTTATTCTTTGTCATATTGGTTTTAGCTTTTGGCGATGGATATTCTAAGGGTAGGGCTTCTACTTTTTATTGACATAATACTTGTTGTATAAAAATGCTAGAAGTCTCTATTGATGGCAATACCAAAGGTGGACCTTTTAATATTTTATTTCCATGTAATTTGTTCATTCCAGTTTAGAGGTCGATCAGTGCCTGAATTTTGGTTTTTCATAACCAGTGACTTCGTGAGTAGTACTTTAGTATAGCTTCAGAAATTTTTTGGCCTAAGTTCAAAACATGAACATTGTAACCCTCTAAGTTAGCTTTACAGAGCATAAAAATTGATGCAATTCCGAATTCGTATGAGGTGGTCTAGTAAACACATACATGAGATAAATATGACCATTTTATGATCGTTTTCTAGTCATTGGAGACTTTCAATAGCTAGTTTTTGAAGTATTCTCTTGGCCTATAAATATAGGACTTATGAGAGACTTAAATATTGGGACTCTTTGTGTTTATTGGAGATCATCTTAAAAAATTACAAGTTGACTTTAAGCCTTAATTTCAAAATCATCTTCAAAAATCTATGGAGTAGGTCTGAGCGTGGCAATTTGAAGAGGAGCTTCATTGGTACATCTACCTATTCAAGAAAAATGTTTTATGCTGTGAACTTTATTTTTTTATTTACTGATTATCTTTTATTTGTGAATCCATATTAAGGGTTTGGCTAAGCTTATCGGGGTGCCGGCTGTTGGCCTAACGCACCAACCCTCCTCCTTTATCCGGGCTTGAGACGAGCAGCATAACACTGGTAGAAGTGAAAGAAGCTTTAAGGAGGATGAATGTAGGCAAAGTACCAGACTTAGATGAGGTCTCAATAGAAGTATGAAAGAACCTAGGAATGTATGGAGTATCTTGGTTAACTAAGCTGTTCAATAAAATTATGAAATCAAAGAAAATGGTAGATTAATAGAGGAGAAGCATTGTGGTTTCAATTTATAAAAACAAAGGTAATATTCAGAGCTACAATAACTACAGAGGCATAAAACTAATGTATCATACTATGAAACTATTAGAGAGAGTTATCGAAACTCGCACGAGAAAAGAAACTACTATTACAAAGAGCCAGTTTGGTTTTATGCCAACTAGATCCACGACAGAAGCTATATACTTGCTTAGGAGACTCATGAAAAGATACAGAGAAAGCAAGAAGGAACTCCATATGGTATTTCTTGATCTAAAAAAAGTTTATGATAAAGTTCCTAGAGAGTTAATCTGACATGTACTAGAGAAGAAAAATATTTCAAGCAAATATATGGGCATAGTTAAGGATATGTATTTAATGTGGTGACTAGTGTGAGAACTGTGAGGGTCAAGATAGTGAATTCCCAATCACGATGGGGTTACATCAAAGATCAACTTTAAGCACTTATCTATTTGCTCTCATTGTGGATAATTTAACCAAAGACATTCAGGATGAAGTTCCTTGCTGCATGCTTTTTGCCAATGATATTGTTTTAGTTGATGAGAGAAAGTAAGGGATTAATGCCAAGTTGGAATAATGGAGTTCAACATTGGAAACAAAGGGTTTTGAAGATAAGTAGAACAAAGACGGAGTATATAGTGTGTAAGTTTAGTCACACAAGGACGAATAATGAGGTGGTGAAAATTCTTATTGAGATTAAGAGACAACAAAGTAATCATTTTAGGTATCTAGGTTCAATCATAAATATAGAGGGTGATATAAAGGATGATGTTTTACAGAGGATTAAAATTGGATGAATGAAGTGGAGAGGTGCGTCTAGAGTGTTGTGTGATTGGTGTATTCCTTTAAAACTTAAAAGAAAATTTTATTAAACACTTATTCGATCGGCTATGATGTATGGTATAGAATGTTGAGTAGTTAAGAAGCATCATATAGATAAACTTAGTGTAGCTGAGATGAGGATGTTGAAATAGATGTGTGAAAAAACTAAGAAAGATAAGTTATGGAATGACCATATTATAGCTGATTTGGGAGTAGCGTCGATATATGATAAACTACAAGAAAGCCATTTGAGATGGTATAACCATGTTCAATGAAGGCAATTAGATGCTCCCATATGGAGGAGTAATTTGATTCAGATTGAATGATTTAAAAGAGTTAGGTGTAGACTTAAGATGACTCTAGAGGAGGTGGTGAAGAAAGACAAGCATAACTTGAACCATGTTTCAAGTATGACATCAAACAGAGCTAATTGGAGGACAAGATTCTATGTGGCCGACCCCATTTAGTAGGGATAAGGCTTTGTTGTTGTTGTTGATTGTGAACTTTAAATTATATACTTGTCTTCTTGGAGCTTTTGTATTCTTCTTTGTTGAAAGAGAAGCTTTTGTGTTCTTCTTTGTTGAAAGAGAAGTTGGGAAAGGGTTTCGCCAAGGTTGTGGTGTGATTGCTCCAAGGGAAAGCAATCAAGAGGTTTGTGAGTTATCATTAGAAAGTTAAGTTAACACATGTATGATGCAAAAGTTCAAGGACGGCCAATGAAGTGCACGTATGAGCCAAAAGGACATGATAGTGCCCATATGAGGCTATCCAACATAAACTCTTGCGATGGTTGTGAACCCCAAAAACAACTTGTATTTGGGTTCTATTTCTACGCTAAAAAGAGATTGATAGTGGATCCCAAGCAAGGTGCTTGAAAAATGGATTGACTTAGAATGGGAGGCTATACTAAACCACTATAAATTGCTCTGTGTACCTTATCTTGGTTACTTACATGTTTCGCAATTTAGGAGTATCACTATCTTATATATCTCACATTTTATTGACAGCTAATTGATTCATCCCTCTTTGGTCGAATCACTATATATATATCTAGGAATGGAATTAGAGAAAAGTTATAATTGAGCCTATATTCCACAAGTTTTCAATGCGCCCCCTCTTGGTAGCCATCAATCCCCATTAATAATTGGTTTTCTTATTTGAAGGCTCTACTGGTAGCAATGCCGAAGGTGGACCCTCCAATTATTTGATGTTATCTCTCCACCCATCTGGAAAGGCCTATATGTCAATCCTGTAATTTGTCCTTAACTGGTTTTCCTGTTAGAATGCTCTACTGATGGCAACACTGACGGTGGAATTTCTAATATTTCGTTGTAATTTATAGTATTTCGATGTTTCTAGAAGGATCTGCAGATGGCAAAGCTGAAGGTGGTTCTTATAATATCCTATTAAAACTTGTTGCCTCGTTTGGGATTGTCTAGTCGTTAATACGTACTGTATTTTTTTATATATTCTCGATTTCCTTTAGCCAAAAGAGGGGGGGGGGGGATGAGGTGTCAAGGAAACTAACATATGAGAATTTATCCAGCCAAAAGAAAAGAAAATATAAGCGAAAATTCAAGGAAAAAAAAAAAATTCAAATAGATGTACTTGTCTAAAACTTCTAAAGAACTAAATAGAAACAATAATTTAAGAGTAAAACATAGTAACCACAAACAGTTCATCAATTCTGAGGAAGACACCAACTTACATATTCCGTACGTCCTTTAGATATTCCCTTTTCACGTTTCCTTTCTATAATTTCCCATTCCGTAGATAAATACACATATGTAAAGACTTCCTCTCTGGTCATTTTTTTATTCGGGTCAGACCTTCGAATAGTGAATGGAAGCTCTGCATGGGTTATTCCGTCACTCATCATTTCAACTGTTCATACAAAAAACCACATTCACAAAGATTTCAAGGTTAGAATCTAAGAAAAGAAAAGGGGGGGGGGAGAATAAGAACAAAATTTGTATCAATGAAAAAAAAATGGGAAAATTGTTTTTGATCTGCAGATTGAATAAACAGACTCTATGATCTAGAGTCATCCATACTCTCAAAAGTACATAAATTCCAATCCTTTTATATGATTTCCTATAATTTTGCTTTCTACGATTTCTAGTCTTCATACCAGAAAACCTCTCCCAATAAAATATATGTAGAAACACAATTGACTCAGTCAGAGGTATAGGAAGAAAGAGGCTAGAGTCAAAGACAAACCTCCAGAAAAATGAAGCCAAGCAGATCTAGAGAGAGAGAGAGAGCGAGAAGAGTAAGAGAAGACGGAGTGTGCTTTATAGAGCAACTGCAATACGTATATGACAAATGTATAAACGCAGAGAGAGCCGTTTAACGTGAAATTAATTGCTTTCCTTTTATTCTTCTATTCCACTTTGACGATAACTGGTGACGCGGAAATCTTTTAGCTGTCTCCACTTGTGTGCATGCATAAAACTTATTTATGAATAATTTTCCTTTTATCATAATCATTAGATTGGAATCTTCTGACAATTGGATTAATAGATTAATAGGATCAATGAAGAGGGTCTACTGTGGGTGTCAAGGTGTAAATGATTCTAATCCTAGGGATTTTAGGAAGGATGAATTTCATGACCATTGCAAGTTAATATACCATAGCAGTATCCAATAAATTGGAACTTTCAATTTTGTCATAAATGATATGAAGAGCCAAAGAGGAAATCTAGTTGTTCTCTATCTGCAAATATGATTAGATTTAGAAACAAGGGTCCCCTTGGCCCAACGCATATCTTGATGAACTTGATATGACATTGAGAGGGGGGGGGTGAATCAGTGTCTAAAAATTCTCCTTTATTATTCACTGTTGCTCAGAGCTGATGGAGATATATTCTTTTACACACACACAAGCGTATGTAAATCTACCTCGCTACCACTCAGTGACCAAGTCTATCAGATTTGCACACCCACCCTGCAAGCCATTCCAAACACTCCCAAATATACCAGAAAGATAAAATAAGGACACAGAGATATTACGTTGTTCACTAACACAGTGTGTGATGGCTAATCCACGGAGTAATGCCCAACGGGCTCCGTATTTACTCAACACTCAATTTTTAGTCTATAACATGACAAGGATATTAACCCTAGGTTTTTCCAGCATAAAACTGAGAGAGTGCACCAACGCCAAGATTCAGGCTTAACATCCAGCGTCCAGCACCCACTGAACACACCACCCTTAACTCGCACCCACGAGAAGCAAATAATATTTTTTTAATCTTATAATGTTGTCTTACAATTTTTCCCCCACTAGCTAGGTATTCAATAATTTTCACCTACGCTGGCATACAATATATTGAAAGCATAAATAGATATGGAATTAAAAATCTCACAAACAATGCTTTCGAATGGCCAACAATCTCTCTGAAACTTCACACTACTTTAAGGTACTCTCCAACAGCCTTCAATGATGATAGAGATCGATTCACAGAGCACACCTCATCTACAGGCTTCCAATCTCTTCCACACAACCTATAATCACCATGAATGTGAAAATAAAAGCTCTACTGACCTCTCATAGGGATTTAACACTCCATTGATGCTCAAAGAAGAGGTAGTTGGTGATAGATCACTTTCATAGGGCACAAAACCCTAGAAGTCCTTCTCTCTGCCTTCAAAACATTCTTTTCAATTTTTCTCTTAATTTTTACGACTCCCAACGGCACCCAATGTATAGAGCATCCAAAAATATGGAAACTACAACTTGAACGGACCGATTTGGAGCTCGGATGAGAAAGTTATGGCAGTTTGAAGTTCGGCCAGTCAGAACATTCAAAATAGAATCTTTCCTATCATTACCGCGCACCGGCACCGCACCGTAGCTGCGCCGTGCCGATATGTTGTCGAGATCATATTGGCACACAAGGGATCTTTATATTGAGCCGTTGGATCTGTCGGTTAATGGCGGGATTATATCTGCGCCATTGGATTCGCATAAATCGCGTCGACCGTGATCGAGACTAATGGAAGCCATCGAATGAGAATCTCCACCGCCGTCTCATCATACATGTGACACACCGAATCAAGAGCTAACACAATAGATCGTGGCCCATTATAATATAATGCAACCGGCTAATCAAAGCCTGTGCGATAGAATCTTGACGTTGCTGCCACACTGCACTCGAACCCGCCTTGATCTGGGCCATTAGATGCGGATCTGAGCATCGTGGCTTTAATCTAGCCACTGATCTTGCATCTTCTCCTCTTTTTATGCCCGAAATTGCCCCTAAACTACTTGTGAAATGACTTTTTTGAGCGATCCGACGGAAACTGCAATATCTCTCTCATCCGACGTCGGAATTGAGTGATTCAAGTTGCGTTGGAAAGATAACTTGACGCTCTACATCTTTCCACTATCGGATTTCCATGAACCTGCTATGGGACCCACCAATATTTTCTCTCTCCTTTCTTTCTCCTCATTCTCTCTCTACATCTTCTTTCTTCATGTAATGCTTCAAGATGTCGCAACATTGCCTCATCATTAGAAACTCGGTCACATCATTAGAAACTATGCCACATCACAAGTGGGATCCACATACATTCTCTCTCATCAAAATCAGTGTAAAATCTCATTAAACTCATTGCAAGTCATCTGAAACACATGTAGAACACTGTAGAACACATATACGAGGTTGCCACATCTGTGCCACTGCACTAACACTCTCTCTCCTATACTGATACTCTCTCTCCTCATTTCTCTGACTGAATGCTCACAAATACTGTCACATCAGCCAAGTTGCCAACAATGACAAGACAAAGTCCAACACATCTGACCTAAATTAAAATCAGATTGGGGATTGGGATTAATCAACCCCTTTTCACTACAAAAATCCAAGTCAGCGGCGGTAGTTTGACAGAGTTTTATAGCGGCGTTTTCCGGTCTGCTAGTCCAAAGTTGATGTGGACCTCAACTGGATGGTTCCTAGTTTGTAATCCCAGGAAGTTGTCATTGCATGGAGGTGGTTAAGGGATGCCTTGTCTACTCTTGATAAACTTCAGAAGAAAAGAGTCCACCTAGCCTCCTAATGTTGTCTAAGTTGGTCTGATTCAAAATGTAGAGCACCACCTATTTTTTTAGTGTGAATTCTCTAGTTGGGAGGGTCTGGTGTGAAGTGTGTGGCTCCTGTGGTGCAAGGATCTCAAGTGCAAATGTTAAATTTGAAGCAAAATGGGTTGTTCAGGATTTTTGGGGGTACTCAGATTGGTAGCACTGTCAAGGTGACTTTTTATGCAACGATCTCTCGTTTATGGATGAAGAAACTTCAAAATTTTCTGTAGTAAGGTGCGACCACTTCAAAATTCCATTACCGTACATAATACTTAACCATCTTTTTTGAATCTCTGTCAGTGCAATATTTCTTATCCAAGGGCCGATAACCCTTTTTAAAGCAAGTTTTGACAGTCAAGAATCCAGCCAACGGCGCATGACATGACGAATTGTCACGAAATCACATCCGATGCGATCTGAGCCATCAATCTTGATGCCGTTCCTTGATTAAGCAGCCAGAATTATTTTGATGATTTTGAGGGCAATATAAATCCAATTTGAGCCTAATTTTTTTGGATTCGATCCCGCATGACCCTGCAGAGTCAGAAGGAGAAAAAAAGAGAGTAAAAAGTAGGTTTTTGAGGAAAAGACTATTATCGGTTGTGGTGTTGCATTCTGTAATGATTTAAATACATTCAGTGTTTATTTTTGGCATCATTGAAGCTGTAATTTGCCGAGTAGCAATGATGGAGGTAACCCTTGTGCATTATTTCATCTTTTTATCAGTCTTGGGTGTGGTTGATGTGAAATACCTAGTCTGTTGATGTAATTGAGGAAAGGAGACATTATTATCACTCTTTAATCATATCGTAATCACTTTTCATGTTGGGGCATGATAGGGTTTGGGGTTGTTTCCCTCGCTTCTAGTTGTGACAAGGAGAGAAGCATGAATTTGTTCTTGGATCGTTGTAACAGTCAAAATATTTGGCTGAAGCATATAGAATAAATATGAAGCTTTATTAGGGCATTACTCTGTGGAGTAGCTTTCCCTATATGTGGTTTTTTTTTTATATTGCACATTGGAGAGAGAGAGAGAGAGAGAGAGAGATGGGTGTGCACTACCTGGTAGAACTAATTGTTCTTTGGTTGTGAGGTGAGTGTGCATGCAATTGTGTGTGGCTGGTATAATTGGGATTACCCCAACTAGTTTGTGCTTGCCTTGCAGAGAAGGTTTTTGGACACACTGATTTACCCCCTCTCAGTATTATCCTAAAAATATCGAACAAAGTATGGATGATTTCCTACATATGAGGAACCCTATGTATAGCAGAGAACTTGGTTAAGTATCAACCATTGGGTTTCCTTTTCTATAACAATAACTGATCTTTCATGTTATAAAAAAGAGGAAAATTTTAAAATACAATCATTGTTGTAAAAATGATCGTGGAATTGTCATATATTTTGAACACATCACCGCCTAGTGTGATTCACATTCAATCCATAATCTCATCAACCTAAAATTGTAAAAAACTACGGATTTCTAGCTCTACAATCTTTAGAGGAATCATAAATAACCCGAACACTTTGAAGTCGAAATTTGGATCCAAATATAAAAATATCCCCGACATTTCTATATTCCATAGGAAGACTTGATCGATTGACATTATATTTGATTTTGAAATATTAACAAAGTAGAGAACACAAATGTCAAAAACAAAATTCAATTATGTTTAATTAATCAGTCCATCTCAATGTAATTGATCCCCTTTAAAGTACACTCATTGGATCATCACAAAAATCTCAATATACGAGGGGGGGGGGGGAGTTGTTGGACTTTATGTTGTCATTGTTGGCAACTTGACTAATGTGACAGTGTCTGTAAGCATATAGTCAAAGAAATGAGGAGAGAGAGTGTTAGTGTAGGAGAGAGAGTGTCAGTGCAATGACAAAGATGTAGCAACTTCGCATGTGTGTTCTACAGTGTTCTACATGTGTTTCAAATGGCTTGTAGCGAGTTAAATGACATTCTACATCAAGTTTGATGAGAGAGTGTGACTGTGGACCCCACTGGTGATGTGGTTGAGTTTCTGATGATGCGACAGTGTTCCTGAAGCTTTTCTGATCATGTTCATGTTTCTCATGTTTCTGGTGTTGTGGCATTGAAGAGAGAAATTCAAGAGAGAGAAATAAGAGAGGGAATCAAAAGAGAGAGAAAGAGGAGAGAGAAATGTGGGTGGGACCCACTGTGCCTAGGTGGCATGCCACCACGGTAGCCAGCCTGGCTGAGGGCCGTGGCACCATAGGCAGCAGCCACCACGTGGTCAAGGGCCAACCATGGCACCACATGGCAGCCATGGCATGCCTGGCCGCAGCAGGCCCCCACAAGCAACAGTAGCCCACAGGCCATGCCGCATGCCAGTAGCCGAAGCCACCAGCAGCAGCAGCCCACATGCCATGCCGCATGCCATGCACCAAGCACAGCAGCAGGTCCGCAAGGCAGCAACAGCCGCAAGCCCACTGCCGCATGCCAGTGTGCATGGCCTCGCACAAGGTCCAGGTCGCCCGCCCCCAGTTAGCCCTCCATGTGTTCGACATAATGCCCATGAAAACAATCGGTTACAGAGGCAATTTAATAACATTCTCAGGGTTATTTTGGGTAGTCTAAAAGAAGAAGATTCAAAAGAGGTGGTCAGATTAGAGCCACATCTCTCAGATCCAGATCTGACGGATTATACAGACGCGGGCTAATGTGTATCGGAGTCGACGCGTTTTGATGCTCCCGTAAAGAATATTATTGGTTGGACGAAGTTATTATAATGATTCGAAAAACATGGAGTTGGAACTGTGATTTGGTGCGGCGCACATTTGATACAACGGCGTTCCTGATTCAAATCTAACGGCATCGATCAGCACTGATTTATGGTGACGCGATTTATTCAGATCCAGCGGCTCAAAATCGATCCCACCTTTTTCTGTTCGATCCAGCAGTGGTAATCAGAAATTCTTTGATCGACCAATAATATCGCGACAGTGCATCGGCGGCACGGCTACGGTGCGGCGCGGGTGCGCGGTTGTAAAAGGTAAGATTTTCTTTCCTTATCTGTGATTGGCCAAACTTCAAACTGCTATAACTTCTTCATCTGAGCTCCAAATCAGTCCGTTCAAGTTACAGTTTCCATATTTTTGGATGCTCTATCTATTGGGCGCCGTTGGGAGTCGAATTAGGGCAGAGAAAAATCAAAAATAGGGTTTTGAAGCTTAACAAAGGATTTTTCTAGGGTTTCATGCCTGTGGGAGTGATGAATCACCAACTACCTCTTATCTGTGCATCAATGGAGTGTTAAATCCCTATGAGAGGTCAGTAGGGCTTTTATTTTCACATTCATGGTGATTATGGGTTGTGTGGAAGAGATTATAAGCCTATGAGCAAGGTGTGCACATTGAAGGCTGTTGAAGAGTACCTGAGGTCAGTGTGAAGCTTCAGAGATATTATTGGCCATTCGAAAGCATTCTTTGTGAGATTTTCCAAGTCCCTTATCTATTTATGCTTTCAATTTATTGTATGCTAGCGTAGGTGCAAATTGTTGAACACCTAGCTAGTGGGGGAAAATTGTAAGGCAAATTTATAAGCCTAAAAAAATTTGTTATTTGCTTCCCGTGGGTACGGGTTAAGCGTGGTGTGCAGCGTGTGCTGATCACTGCTACTTGATACCTAAATTTCTGGCACATGTGTGCCCTCCTAATTTTATACTAGGTAAATTGGGTGTATGTACTCCCGGCTGTGTAGACAGTAAAAAGAAGTGTATTGAGTATATACGGAGTCCGTTGGGCATTATTCCGTGGACTAGCCATCACACACTGTGTTGGTAAACCACGTATATCCTGTGTTGTGGACTGTCTTTATTTTCCTATATATTTTGGAGTACGTGGAATGGCTTGCAAGATGGGTGTGCAAATCTGGTAGACCTGGCTTCTGAGTGGTAGCGAGGTAGATTTGCATACGCTTGTGTGTGTGTAAAAGAATATATCTCCATCAGCTCTGGGCAGTAGTAAATAATTAGGAAAATATTTCAGACATTGATTAACCCCCCTCTCAGTGTCATATCAAGTTCATCATTTGGTATCAGAGCACCAGGCTCAGTGACAACTTAATCAGCAACTGAGAAGATCAGAATAAAGATATGGCACCAGGAGAAGGTTTTAACTGACCCCCATTGTTTGATGGGACAAAATTTGTATTTTGGAAGAAGAATGAAGATCTACATTGGATCTCTTGGATTTGATGTATGGGCTTCTATTGAGAATGGCTACACTCCTCATGATACGAATGTTCTCACTGTAGTAGACAAGAAAATTTTTGAAAACAATAGAAATGCTCTTAATGCTATTCAAGGGGGATTGACAAACAGTGAACTAGCTAAAGTCATGGACTGCAAGACAGCAAAGGAGGTTTGGGATAGATTGATCAATATATATGAAGGAGATACAAAGATCAAGACAGTCAAGCTGCAAACATTCAGAGGTCAGTTTGAGAACCTGAAGATGTATGAAGATGAGACCATTGACCAGTACATGAATAGAGTTAATGAAATGGTTAATTTCATTAGAGGACTTCGTGAAGACCTAAAAGGTCATATTGTCTGTCAGAAAATCTTATGGTCTCTTACTCCCAAATTTGAATAAAAAGTATTAGCTCTTGAAGGGATCAAAGATTTAGAACAGGTGACTATTGATGAGATTCATGGAGCCTTAACAGCTTTTGAGATAAGAATAGATCCGGAAACCTCTGTTGACAAGCAAGTTGCCTTCAAAGCCATGAAGAAGATGAAAATTTCTAAAAATCCAGATGAAGAAGAAAGTGAAGATGAAGCCACAGCTCACTTTACTAGAAAATTAAAGAAGGGTACAGGAAGGTACAAGAACAAACTCTCATTCAAGTGCTTCAATTGTGGTAAGGTTTGTGAGACCTACATGCAAATTACGGGGACAAAATTTCTTTTAAGGGGGAGTTGTAAGACCCGCACTCCATAAACCCGATCTAAACCTTGATTTCATGTCATAACAGGTCTTTCGATCATCACCGGGCTAGACGGGACGAGCGGATGAAAATCAGGTACGAAATCGGACCAAACAAACCAACTTAAGTATGAATTTTATTCATACCGGTTGATGGTACTGGTCTATGGTACCGGTCGACCGGTATGGTCTGCGCAGCAGACTACCAAGATCTGGAATTGGATCTCTACGGGTCCCACTTTCTTAATTCCGAATCCTAAGACTTTCCTAATCCTAAGAGGCTTCTTAAACCTAATTCCTAGCTTATTTAAACCCTTTTAAACCTCCTAGAATCCCTTCCATTGATCCTCACAAACCCTAGAGAGGAGAAGGAGATTGAAGAAGGAGAAGGAGCTAGGAAGAAGAAGGAAGAGCCGCCGTTGCCGTTCGACGACGCACACCTTACGCCAGTCGACGGTAAGTGTTTAAACCCTTCCTCTCACATAATGAGTCTAGGATGGTTGGGTTGTTTGGATCAATACCATGCAAAGCAGGTATTGACCTAAACCCTACTTTGTCGTCAAACCCTAATTTAATCGTTAAACCCTAGATTCGAGTTCTAGGATGAATACCATCAAAGCTAGACTTGAATGGAGTTGGAAACAACTCTAACTCAAAGTTCAGACTTAGAATGTGTAGGAGAAACCCTGGAATCAATAGAGAATGATCGACGACAGTGGAAAAACCAAGTGTATGGTCTTCCGGAGACATACCGATAGACCATACCGGTCGCAGGCCATGCGACCGGTACCGTGACCGGTACCTCTCGGGGAGTGGCCTGTGGGGACCGACTGACCATACCGGTCGCCACTTTTCCCCACAGAGCTGCGACCGGTACCTGCGACCGGTCAGCTCTGTGAGGTGTATTTTGTAACCTCGTTGGTTTCTGACCAACGTAAACCCTAAGAAACTATTCTAATTGAACTTTAATATCCTTATAACTAAACATCTTATCAATGGATGTCGAGAAATGTAAGAATCAGAATATTTATCCAAATATAATTCATTTCCTTCTTTCGAATTCAGTATGATGAAGGACACTTGTTTTATCTAATGAACTTAGGTTTAAAGGATCAGGAGTAAATCTATGATAATCCAACCATCATCCAAAGGTCGTTAAGTTGCACGGTGGTCTGAATACATGAAAATAGAGGTTCTACAGCTCTTAATGTAAGACCCAGGTCAAACTAACCCGGTCTTACCACCTTGAACCAGGTTTACCCATCATGGTCGAGTCAAGTGGACCAAGGGCGTGATGGAGATCGAGATCCCAGGTATAAAATCGACCCAAAAATACTTAATTTTAGGGGAGGGTCGCATACCCAGCCAAGTAGGGTCGGACCTCCCAAAACGGAATGTCGGACCCTCGGATTTGAAGGGAGGGTCGGACAGCTTAAGACCCTAGGGTCGACGGGATCATCGACCCTCCCATCGACCCTCGGTTTCTGACGAATATAGAAATTAGGAAATTTCCTAATTTTCGATTGAGATTCTTTGCAAATCTCAATGGGAATTATTTAGGATGTTCCTAGTCAATTTAAAGGACGTTCCTAAGCCACTTTCACTCCTTTCACAACCCTAATTGAATTGAGAGAAAGAGAGAAGAAGGAAAAGAGGAAGAAAGGAGACAAGGAGGAAGACTTAGCAAAAAGGAGAAGAAATTCTAGAGAAAAGTAATCTTCTCAGGTATGGATACTAATTCCATGAGTTTCTACAGACCTTAGGTTAGATATGGTTGAGTGTAGGATTTCGGAGAAACCCAAACCATCCATCCATGGTTAGGTTTTCATGGAAAACCATAGGAGGATGCACGAAAACTGTTTAGATGGATTATATATGGTTCTAGACCATGGAATGACTGTTGAATGAATGTAGGAAGCAAGCCATAGGACCCCAAACACGAAGAATGGATTTAAAAGTGTAAATTGGACCAGAGTGCATCGAGGGTCGCACCGAGGGTCGATAGACCATCCGACCCTAGGTGTTTCTGACCATCCACCCTTAGCATTCGGGAAGTTCAGGAAGAGGGGAGGGTCGATAGACCAATCGACCCTAGCATCGACCCTCAGTTGACAGAATGGTTTTAAATTCCGAATTAATTCTAATTAAATTCTATCGACTTTGTTAGGTTTGCTAGCAATATAATAACGTTATAACGGTGATTCTAAAGCTTGGAAAAGTATCTTTTAGCAAGCTAAGGTGAGGAACCTTAACTCCAAACTAAATTGGTTAATAATAAACTGTTTTCATTTTCTTAAGTCCTATGGTATGCTTGATTCTATGCGAATATGTTTGTAATGTGCATACAGCATGCCATCCAATATTTCTATTACTTGTTCATGCATATTTACTTTATGGTTTATAACATGATGATGATGATGATGATAGGAATAGGCATGTGCTTGTATGTGTGTGGTTGATGTACTTGATGCGAGCGAGTATCAGGGGAGGTGTGATGAGAAAGTCAATAAATGTTAACCTTTGGCGGGTCTCAGCACTTTAGCTCTATCTCTAACTCAAGTCTTGTGCATTGACATCGTCGTATCGCCATTACCTTAGCAGAACTATTATGTTGTAGAGTATCAGGGGAGGTGGTCTCGGTCCTTGTAGTCTCTAAATCTACCGGGGGCCTTAGCTCTATCTCTATGGGCATTCGAGGGATCTTTGGGGTGAGGCCTTGGATACACTGTTTGGCATTAGGATTGGTTAGTAGCGAGCCCAGTTTGCAAGCCCTCGCTAACAGGGGCTTACGTATTGGTATAGCATTATATAGCAATAAACGTTAACCTTTGTTGTATAATGTTATGGTAGGGTGGATGGGGACGACGATAAACGTTAACCTTCGGGTGGGCTTCCACACCCTGTGTATAGAGGCGGTGTCAATAAACGTTAACCTTTGACCACCCAACCTTTCTATTGCACATTGCAAACTATAACCCAGACCAAAGATATAAATTGACTTTTTGCATGCATATGTATTGTTGCATTGTTTTGGCTACTCACTGAGCCGTGTTGTGTGCTCACCCCTCGACGTCGAATATTTTTAGTTGATGATGCAGGTTACACAGTCGAAGATTATATGAACGCGTCTACATACGGGAATATAGCAGCCATGGACGCTGGAGCTGAAGATGATACACACGACTCCTCTTGCGAGTACAATTCGTGTGTATTTGACTAGATATTTTTATAGGTTTCTTTATTGGATTTATAAGACATGTATTTGGTGCTTAAATATTTATGTCTCAGTTAAACACAGAATAATTTACTATTTAATTAATGGTATCATCTTAGTTCTTAGTTCATTTATTTACAAGATTTCTACTATTGTGTATTTACTCTGATTATGATTATGGATGTGTGTAAAGTTTGGATAACGCGGGGATGTTCTATTAGAGATCCTAGTTGATCCGTTGGTTATTTAGCGGTTCATCACACCATTCTGAACAGTGTGGAATTGGGGTGTGACAACTTGGTATCAGAGCTTCTCAGGCTTTGCCCGCCGAACTTACACGCATTCAAGACCATTGTGAACTGAGATGGGATAAATTAAAAGCTTTAATACAAACACATTGTAAGCACAAGTAATGATTGAAACCGAATTAAAAAGAGAATAATGCATCTATTAAAGGGAAATTCAGTTATATACAATGAGTAAAAGAAACAAAACGTATATATATCGAAAGAAGAGTACAGTCCACAACTCGGACAGTTACTCTGTAGTACAAGAAAAATAAAGTACAATCAGGAAGCTGGAGGCGGTGCCTCACTGTCTCTGTCAGAGTCCTCGGCATAGACCCTAGTCAACCATGCCACCTGGGTCTGAGTCGTCTGCAGACTAGCTGTGAGATCAGCCACCCTCTGATCAGTCCGGCGCTGGGCGTCTAGGAGCTCCCCTATCCTCAGATCCGATGCACGTTGAGCCTCTCTAATCTCGTGAAACAGACTCAGCACGTCATCAGCAGGTGGGCGTGAAAGACCAGCCCCATGAGAAGGATCGGTCTCCGGTACCGAAGCCGCCGCAGCAGAAGTACTAGCCCTATCCGCATGCGTGGGTGATGGCGGTGGTATCGCATCGACATCCATATATAAGCGATCATCATCATCGACCGGATCCCCACGAGCCCTAGCAGCAGCCTCAGCATCAGCCATCTCAACCCGAGTGTGAGGGCGCACCATCGCGTTCCTCTCCTCATCGCTAACCTCCGCATCTCGCAGCCCCATCTTGCAGATAGCCTCCCAATCTAGAGGCGACGAGAAGGTCTTCTCTTGGATCTTCTCATCTACCGGGATCCACCCCCGCACGGGTCAAGAGCACGGTAATCATGCGTCCATAGGGTAGATTACCCCTATGACCGGAAATTATGGCACTAATCATCGTCCGCATGATGATGTAAGGAAGGCGGCAACCCGGGTGGCGCGAGTGCGGATGCATAGATCAAGAACTGGGTCAGCCGAGACACCCTCTCATAATGCCCACTCTGCGGGATCAGATTATGCTTTGGATAATCTTGTAGAAAACCCGTGGAGCTGGACGCAAGTAGCAAGCCCTCATCCGCCATCTATCGGGACGGAGCAACCGGGTTGTCGATCTCGCTCTCATCTCCATCTCAATAAACTGTGGCTCTCCGCGCACAGGACACCATAGGGCCATCATAGGGGAATGCCCAACGGATCGGCCAGTCTGTCGATAATCAAAGGAGATGTGCACCCCCTTGGCGTAGCTGGTGATGCGAACTCCCGGCCGTGCTCAACGTCATTGTAATTCCCCACCACCTGGAGATTACAATAGAACTGGCGCACCAAATCCGGACAAGTGCACGCATCGTATGTGATGACAGGGAGCCACCCCATATCACCAAATGCTCCCTCTACATTGAACAAGGCTAGCTCAGCCAAGTTCACCATGTGACCCCCTTCCACTTTCTTACGGGCATAGTCAGCATACTGTGCCTCAGCTTCATTGGAACGGAAGCGAAGTGGATTATACAATCTTGGCACTTTGGTACGGGCCATAGTATCTGCAAAAAAAATAAGAAAGAGAAAGGAAACAAGGAGTTAATAGGATAAATATCCGAAAATTTTAAAATAAAGCCCATTCCTCACCATATAAGTGGGCATAAGGACTTACGTAAGTTAAAACATATCCTACAATCCACCTACAGTAGGAAATTTTAACTGACGATGTCCAATTTGAAGAAATTCAAGAAAAAATCGAAAATGTCGACAAATTAGGGCAAAAAGAGAAAATTCTAAGTTTCTCGATAACCAACCGATGAAACTCACAAATTTTTGAGGGCTTTCGTTCCTCAAGACCCCAATAACAAAAGCCCCCAATAAAAATCCAATTTTTACGGTTGAAAAAAGTTTAATTTGGAAAATACGAGTTAAATGAGCAAAAACCAAGAAAAGAAAACCTAAAAACAGGTAAAGGTGAGAGGATATACCTGTAGGGATGACGTGGACGTCGAAACCCGGAGTTAAACCGACCAAGAACAGTGGAGTAGCACTGTAGCAACTCAGAGAGTGGAGGCGAGTCGAAACGGAGGAGGAATAGTGAGAAATGACCCAAAATCGGATCTTAAAAATCTGATTTTTGGTCCGAGGGTCTGACAATTCGACTGACACCATCGACCCTCGGATCGACCCTCCCATCAACCCTCGGCTCTCGGGAATCTGACAGAAAATCGAGGGTTGGACTGAGGGTCGGACACCCATCGACCCTCAGCTCTCGGGAAGAACAGGTCATTCCCAGGGTCGAATACCCTGGGTCGGACATACCAGCGACCCTCACCATCGACCCTGCATAGAAAAGACAGTATTTATTTTAGAATGAATTGGGGATTTTGAATTTTATATCAGTTAGCGTGCCTACATGAAGTATAAATGATTTCTCACTGATTTTGATGATTTTCGGTGCACCACCCATCTCAAAAGAAATATGTACGGGACGTAGAGTTACCCGACAGACCCAAAATACGGTCCCACCACCACCACCGGTGGAGGAGACTAGTCAAGAGAATAACCATGCACGGGGTAATCCAGTAACCAGCAGGCCCTATAAATTTACCACCTCCACCACCGGAGCTAGCAACCGTGGTTATGAATCGGCACAACAGCTACAGACATGCAACACGCACAAGCTCAAATGCAAGTTGCAATGGGAGTTATGTTTCAAGCCACTCGGCTGCAACCATGCACCCTGGGCAAGCTAGTGCAGCACCGGTGGATAATCACCCAGCTCAACGGGACACCTCAACAACCGGCTGCACCAATTCCGGGTGCAAGTCCCGAAGCAGCCCAAGGGAACTATCGCGTATCCACCCCTATGTTTGGGGCATACCAAAATCAATTGGATCACTCCCGGTTAGTGGAGAGATTTTTAAAAATGAAACCAAGAGAATTCAACGGCAAGCCGTCCGATCCACTCGTGGCCAGCACATCGGATAGACGAGATGGAAAGGAACTTCCTTATGATGACTATCACTGAGGAAGAAAAAGTACTATGCGCCACCTTCATGCTCAAAGGCGACGCACACCATTGGTGGAAATCTACAAAGACGTATTGATTGACCAAGCACGCCCTACTGACATGGGCTATATATAAAGAAACATTCTTCGAGAAGTATTTCCCAAGAAGCTTCAGAGATTCAATGGAGAAAGAGTTCTTGAGTCTGTACCAGGGGCAGATGTCCATAGACTCGTATCAACAGTGTTACGAGGAACTGTTTTTCTTCGCACCGGCTAGCATGCAAGAAGAAGATACAAAAACCCGTAGGTTCGTCGCGGGACTAAGAGGAAGCATAAGAGAAAATGTTCTGGGCTTAGAGAAGAAAATTTACAACGAAGCGGTCCAGATTGCTCGAGTAATTGAATCGAGCCAGAAAGAGAGTTATTTCACTCAAAACAAGGGCATCAAAAGGCCAACTAGGAATTCGTATAACGGAGGCAAAAATAGGACGTATAAACCTTTTCGTCCTCAGAATTTGGCTACTCCATCGAAGCCTACTTCAGCAGCTCAACTACAGCCAAAGCCAAATTCTGAAGCCCCGAAGTATTATAACTGCAACCAACCAAGGCATATGGCAAGAGAATGTCCAAAACCCAAGAAGCAGTTACATTAAGGACGGGTATATGCTGTTACATCAGAGGATGCAGCCGCATCGCCCGATGTGGTCACAGGTATGACCTAAACTTTTGAGATTATAATTACTTGATTGAGCATGTAGACTAAGTAAAAACGAATCACAGGTATCGTACCTATAAATGGCGTACCCGCCAGAGTACTCTTTGATTTAGGAGCTACTCATTCATTTATATCTGTGTCGTTTGGAAAGAAGACCAATCTGCCCATCAAAACATTAGACTACAAATTACTTGTACGATCACCAATGGGATTAGAAGTGGAATTAGAGAAAGGTTATGGGCCATGTCCAGTTCTCATTGGCAAGAAAACCTTGGATGCAACTTTAATACAACTTGAGATGGCAGACTTTGACGTCATCTTGGGAATGGACTGGTTAGCTCGGCATTCTGCAAATCTATTATGCGCCGAGAAGAAGCTAACGTTCAAAGACAAAGAAGGAGCAGAATTCAGTTTCTCGGGAACCAAACTTCCCCGGAGACGCAAGCTCATACTTTCCGCATTGAAGGCTAAGAAGTACCTTGAAAAGGGAGCGGTCGGATATCTAGTATCAGTGGTCGACCTAACCAAGGACGTGCCACGAATGGAAGATATTGACGTCGTGCGAGATTTTCCTGATGTATTTCCGGAGGAACTACCCAGATTACCACCCGATCGGGCCACGGAGTTTGTAATAGACCTGATACCGGAGCCGCACCGGTATCAAAAGCACCTTATAGAATGGCTCCTACCGAATTGAAGGAATTAAAAGTGCAATTACAAGAACTGCTGGATAAGGGTTATATTAGACCCAAAGATATCTCCATGGGGGAGCACCGTGTTGTTCGTAAAGAAGAAGGATGGTAGCGTTCGATTATGCATCGACTATCGAGAATTGAATAAACTGACCATCAAGAATCGATATCCACTACCCAGGATCGATGACTTGTTCGATCAGTTACAAGGAGCGAAGGTATTTTCAAAGATCGATCTTGATCGAGCTATCATCAACCGAAGATTAAAGAAGGTGACATCCCGAAGACAGCTTTCGGGACAAGATACGGACATTATGAGTTCTTAGTGATGTCCTTCGGATTAACTAATGCACCGCAACATTCATGGAACTTATGAACCGAAGTTTTCAACGATATGTTGGATACGTCGGTTATAGTATTTATTGATGACATATTGGTATACTCCAAGGACAAGGAAACCCATGTCAAGAACTTAAACGCAGCTTTAAGGAAAGAGAAGTTATACGCCAAATTTTCAAGTGTGAGTTTTGGCTAAGTGAAGTCGCCTTTTTTAGGCCATGTAGTATCCATTGAAGGAATCAAAGTGGACCCCGGTAAGATCAAGGCTATAGTAAAGTGGGAAGCACCAAAGAGTGTTTCGAAATTAGAAGTTTTCTGGGTCTAGCTGGATATTATCGGAGATTCGTAGAAGACTATTCTTGGATTGCCGTACCTCTTACCTGTTTGACCAAGAAAGGAGAAAAATTTGTATGGACGGATAAGTGTGAAAAGAGTTTTCAAACACTGAAGACCAGATTGATATCCGCCCCAATTTTGACCATTCCCGTTCCCAGACGGACATTTACCTTATACACCGATGCATCGGGATTGGGACTAGGATGTGTGCTTATGCAAGGAGAACAAGTAGTTGCGTATGCATCGAGACGGTTGAAGGTACATGAGAAAAATTACCCCACTCATGATTTGGAGTTAGCGGCGGTAGTACATGCTGTCAAGATATGGAGACACTACCTATACGGAGAGAAATTTCAGATTAAGTCGGACCATAAAAGTCTTACTTATCTATTTAATCAGAAGAGTTGAATATGAGACAAAGAAGATGGCTGGAACTATTGAAAGACTATGATTGTGATATCCAGTATCATTCGGAAAGCGAACGTGGTAGCGGATGCATTGAGCGAGGAAAGCAATGATAAAATCTCAAGGGAGAAACTAGCACGACTGCAGCAATGTATACCAACAGAATGGTGTTCAATCACGGCAACGAACAATATGTGATAGATACAACGGATGGATCAGCCAACCAAGGGTTTATTCATCGATTTTCGAATATGTTCGCGGCATTGAAGATTATACCGGATATAGTGGATGAAGTGAAGACAGCTATCAAAGCAGATCCTTATCTGAAAACAGTACAAGAGATATTGAGAAAGGTAGGACCAACTCTGAGTTCACCTTAGATAATGAGAAGGTACTGAAATATAAAGGGAGAATATGTGTACCTGAAACAGAAAATATGGACATTAGACATCGACTGATGAAGGAAGCCCATACCACCATCTACTCGATACATCCTGGAAGTACAAAAATGTATCATGATCTAAAGAAACTGTATTGGTGGAGGGGAATGAAGGTAGATGTAGCAAAGTTCGTGTCTCAATGCCTAAATTGTCAGAAGGTAAAGGCGGAACGAAAAAGACCCACAAGACTGTTACAGCCATTATCGGAACCAGCATGGAAATGGGACTGCATCACTATGGACTTCGTCACAGGACTACCATTGACTCCTCGAATAGTTGACGCAGTTTGGGTAATTGTGGACCGTCTGGCTAAGACAGCTCGCTTCATACCGATACGACCCCAGTATATACTGGAAAGGTTAGCAAAGTTGTATGTGGATAATATTGTTCGGTTACACGGTGTACCAGAAAGTATTGTGTCCGATAGAGATCCACGATTTACTTTCAAATTTTGGGAAGGACTGCAAAAGGCTATGGGTACAACATTGAAGTTCGATCGCATTCCACCCGCGGATAGACGGACGGTCGGAGTGTACAATCCAGATTCTAGAAGATATGCTACAAGCATGTGTGATTGATTTCAAGGGATCATGGGACTAAAAGTTACCATTGATCGAGTTTGCTTACAATAACGACTATCGGGCTACTATACGGATGTCACCTTATGAAGCACTCGTATGGCGGGAAGTGTCGAACCCCCTTGTTTTGGAATGAAGTTGGAGAACGAGTATTGTTGGACCGGAATTTGTTGAAGAGACTTGTCGAGTAGTCGACATCATCAAGGAGAGAGTGAAAATAGCTCAGAACCGTCAGAAGCAATATGCAGATACTCGACGAAGAGATCTAGAGTTCGCCGTAGGTGATAAAGTATTTTTGAAAGTATCGCCTATGAGAGGATTGAAGAGATTTAGACAGAAAGGAAAATTAAGTCCAAGATATGTCGGACCATATGAAATTCTAGCTAAGCGTGGAAAAGTAGCTTATCAGTTGGCATTACCACCATCTATGTCAAGTATGCACGACGTATTTCACATTTCTCTATCGAAGAAGTATGTCAAGGATTCGACGCACGTGTTGACAGTAGATTTGCCAGAATTGACTGATGATTTGACATTCAAAGTAACACCAACAGAAATAACCAGTCGAAAGGTTAAATGTCTACGCAACAGAGATATCTACTATGTTAAGGTCACATGGAAAAGTAGAGACATGGAAGAAGTTACATGGGAAGAAGAGAATGCTATGCGAAAGCAATACCCTCACTTGTTTGATTCAGAAGGTACATACAATTTCGAGGACGAAATTTTTATAAGTTGGGGGGAGTTGTAAGACCCGTGTCAAACTAACCCGGTCTTACCACCTTGAACCAGGTTTACCCATCATGGTCGAGTCAAGTGGACCAAGGGCGTGATGGAGATCGAGATCCCAGGTATAAAATCGACCCAAAAACACTTAATTTTAGGGGAGGGTCGCATACCCAGCCAAGTAGGGTCGGACCTCCCAAAACAGAATGTCAGACCCTCAGATTTGAAGGGAGGGTCGGACAGCTTAAGTCCCTAGGGTCGACGGGATCATCGACCCTCCCATCGACCCTCGGTTTCTGACGAATATAGAAAGTAGGAAATTTCATAATTTTCGATTGGGATTCTTTTCAAATCTCAATGGGACTTATTTAGGATGTTCCTAGTCTATTTAAAGGACGTTCCTAAGCCACTTTCACTCCTTTCACAACCCTAATTGAATTGAGAGAAAGAGAGAAAAAGGAAAAGAGGAAGAAAGGAGACAAGGAGGAAAACTTAGCAAAAAGGAGAAGAAATTCCAGAGAAAAGTAATCTTCTCAGGTATGGATACTAATTCCATGAGTTTCTATAGACCATAGGTTAGATATGGTTGAGTGTAGGATTTCGGTGAAACCCAAACCATCCATCCATGGTTAGGTTTTCATGGAAAACCATAGGAGGATGCACGAAAACTGTTTAGATGTATTATACATGGTTCTAGATCGTGGAATGACTGTTGAATGAATGTAGGAAGCAAGCCATAGGACCCCAAACACGAGAATGGATTTAAAAGTGGAAATTGGACCAGAGTGCATCGAGGGTCGCACCGAGGGTCGATAGACCATCCGACCCTAGGTGTTTCTGACCATCCACCCTCAGCATTCAGAAAGTTCAGGAAGAGGGGAGGGTCGATAGACCCATCGACCCTAGCATCGACCCTAGCATCGACCCTCAGTTGACAGAATGGTTTTAAATTCCGAATTAATTCTAATTAAATTCTATCGACTTTGTTAGGTTTGCTAGCAATATAATAACGTTATAACGGTAATTCTAAAGCTTGGAAAAGTATCTTTTAGCAAGCTAAGGTGAGGAACCTTAACTCTAAACTAAATTGGTTAATAATAAACTGTTTTCATTTTCTTGAGTCCTATGCTATGCTTGATTCTATGCGAATATGTTTGTAATGTGCATACAGCATGCCATCCAATTTTTCTATTACTTGTTCATGCATATTTACTTTATGGTTTATAACATGATGATGATGATGATGATAAGAATAGGCATGTGCTTGTATGTGTGTGATTGATGTACTTGATGCGAGCGAGTATCAGGGGAGGTGTGATGAGAACGTCAATAAACGTTAACCTTTGGCGGGTCTCAGCACTTTAGCTCTATCTCTAACTCAAGTCTTGTGCATTGACATCGTTGTATCACCATTACCTTAGCGAACTATTATGTCGTAGAGTATCGGGGGAGGTGGTCTCGGTCCTTGTAGTCTCGACTCTACCGGGGGCCTTAGCTCTATCTCTATGGGCATTCCGAGGGATGCTTTGGGGTGAGGCCCTGGATACACTGTTTGGCATTAGGATTGGTTAGTAGCGAGCCCAGTTTGCAAGCCCTCGCTAACAGGGGCTTACGTGTTGGTATAGCATTATATAGCAATAAACGTTAACCTTTGTTGTATAATGTTATGGTAGAGTGGATGGGGACGACGATAAACGTTAACCTTCGGGCGGGCTTCCACACCCTGTGTATAGAGGCGGTGTCAATAAACGTTAACCTTTGACCACCCAACCTTTCTATTGCACATTGCAAACTATAAACCAAACCAAAGATATAAATTGACTTCTTGCATGCATATGTATTGTTGCATTGTTTTGGCTACTCACTGAGCCGTGTTGTGTGCTCACCCCTCGACGTCGAATATTTTTAGTTGATGATGCAGGTTACACAGTCGAAGACTATATGAACGCGTCTACATACGGGAATATAGCAGCCATGGACCCTGGAGCTGAAGATGATACACACGACTCCTCTTGCGAGTGCAACTCGTGTGTATTTGACTAGATATTTTTATAGGTTTCTTTATTGGATTTATAAGACATGTATTTGGTGCTTAAATATTTATGTCTCAGTTAAACACAGAATAATTTACTATCTAATTAATGGTATCATCTTAGTTCTCAGTTCATTTATTTACAAGATTTCCGCTATTGTGTATTTACTCTGATTATGATTGTGGATGTGTGTAAAGTTTGGATAACGCGGGGATGGTCTATTAGAGATCCTGGTTGAACCGTTGGTTATTTAGCGGTTCATCACACAATTTTGAACAGTGTGAAATTGGGGTGTGACATCTTAACCTCATGGTTATAGGTTCTATCGAGTACATAATGCCATTGGTTGAGGCACTACAGGAGTAAATCTGGAGAAAGTTCTGGTACATTAATAAATCAGGTATAAATCGAAACGATGTACATTCAAAACGATTAAACCTTTAAAGGTTCATTCGGTTCATATCTTTATTCATGGTGTCGATCATGGGAGTAACTTAGATTATTATAATCAGGACTAATTCTAAGAAAATAACATCTATAACTCCAATTGACAGGTTAAATCAAGAAGGTATTCTGTCAAGGTACGAGAATTAGAATCAGGTATGTGCATCCTCTATAATCATAAGAGTAAGTCAATAATGCACCCGCATTCTATATACCCATGTCTAGATATATGGCCTCAATAGATTTGATTCTTTGCTGAAAACGTCTGAGGCTTCATCTTCAGAAATCATTTCTCAATCTTTGTCGGATCATTTTGTCATGGGGCAGCTATCCCGTACATCGATGGCTGTTAAGGGTAACCACCTTGATACACTGCTTGTTGTGCACCAAGCTTCTGCACTGAGGGTGTGCGTTACTAGGACTTGATGGATGGTAGGTACTGTATTATAGCTAACAGGTGTTGGGGGTACAGTGTTGCTACCAATCGATACCGTACTTGGTTTGACCCCGAGGTATTGGTGTAGCATTGGTAACTTGGGTAGTGATTCACATAGCAACTTGCATAGTCGGTCTCATCTGTTGTTGCTCTTGTATTTTATCGGGTCAAGTTTATTACAACCGTAGCCAAGGCACTTGGTACTCTAGGTAGATTGGCTGGAGTGGCCTAATTGTTTACCTCCTTTGATTTGTTCCAATCTGATTATCATTATTTAGCATATGCTCAGATCAGTTTTTACTACCCGTTCTCGACCCAGATAGTGGTGGGATCAAGTTGCAACATCTTCTTAATGCTCAGCGGACAATGGATCAGCGTGTGGTGGATCTCACTATGAGTCTCACGTCACCCAGGAGTATAGTTTCATCTTCTTGCTACTGTACTATATCCTTTGTATACTTAGACAACTGTCCGACTTATTGATCATACCCAATATTATTTATTTATCGGGATACATTTAAATTTTATTTTTCTGTTTGTGTATACTTATGGTTCCACCTTTTATATATACATTATTGTCTTGTTTAAGTTCTGTCTCAACCAACGCAGGTGCTTATGGTGTGCTTGTATTAAAGCTTTTAATTTTATCCTAACTCAGTTCATAGACACAATCGTGAATGTATTTAGGTTTGATGGGCTAAGCTTGAGAGCTCTGATACCAAGTTTTCACACCCCAATTTTGGACTAACCAGAATGGTGTAATGAACCGTCAATAAACCAACGGTTCAATCAAGATCTCGTATAGGCTATGCCAATCATGTTAAATCAAAACACATTCCACATTAATCAGAGATATTAAAGTAAATAGCGAAAATCTTATTAATAATGAACTGAGGTCTAATCATGATATATAACTAACATTCCAGTTATCTCCAAGTAACCAAAACATAATTTAATACATATTACAAATATCCAAATATGAAAGTTAAACACTAAGCGCATCCATAGTTGAAACGCTCGCTTAACGAATCATAATAGTCCTCCACAACTTGCTCATCCATAGCCGCCACCTATTCATATGTTGGCGTGTTGACATAATCTTCAATCGTAATACCTGCAACATCAGAAACTAAAAAGAATTGCGCACGTGAGGGTCAGCTCTCCAACTTGAGCTCCGGGAGAAAATAAAACATTGCAACAAACATATGCATGCATTCAATTCATATCTTTGGACTAGTTTATGAGTTTACAATGTGCTATAGAAAGGATTGGTGGTTGTCGCACCACTATACATGAGTGTGTGAAGCCACCTAATGGATCAAACACCATTGCCGTCCCACATGCACCCATCATGGAATAGAGATAGAGCAAAAGTGCCTGGATCAAACACTGCATAACACTTCCCCTGATGCCCTACCCATACCAACACTTAAACCCCTATTGGCGAGGGCTTACAAACTGGGATCGCAACTAACCAATCCTAATGCCAAACAGTGTATCCAAGGCCTCACCCCAGCATCCCTTAATACATCCATAGAGATAGAGCTAAGGCCCCTTGACAGAGTCAGAAACTACACGGTCCGAGACCACCTCCCCTGATGCCCTACGATGTAATAGTTCTGCTAAGGTAATGGCGATACGACGATGTCAATGGACAAGACTTGAGTAGAGATAGATCAAGAGTTTAGTGACTAGGATGAACCACAATGTCACGTCCTCCCCCTGATGCTCCACTCGCATCAAGCACACTAACCACACACATACATTCACATGCCTATTCCTAGCATCATTATCATCATCATGTTATGAATAAATAAAATTAAATATGCATGAGCAGTAATAGCAAGAATATTGGATGACATGTGAAATGCACATTACAAGCATAGAATCATTCATGGCATTGGACTCAATAAGTAAAACAGTTTATTATTAGCCAATTAATTTAGGTCTTGTTCCCTTACCTTTGATCGATGTTTGTTCCTCTCCTAAGCTTTGGAAGTCACTTTGAATCTATTAGGAACCTAAACAATTAATGTATTTAAGTTAGGGTTCAATTTTACCAAGTTACAGTAGTCAAAAACCTTGTTTGGTCTTAAAATATGCTTGCTGTTAACGTGTGGTCGCACGTGTGGTCGATCCTGTGGTCGCAATATATGCGACCACACACTGTGTGGTCGAACCCTGTGGTCGCATTTTATGCGACCACACCATGCGACCACACCTTTCCTGGGAACTTTCCGAATAGCTATGGTCGACCCTCTGGTCACCTTGTGGTTGACCATAGGCTGCGACCACATGATGTTTGGTCACTTTTTCATCTTCAATCTGAATTCTTTCTGAGTTGATTCCTCGGCTCGACACTTGGGTTCATCCTATGATTATTCTATGGCCATTATTTACAGATTCTCATTAACCATTATCCTTAATCTATTTTCTCATGGTTTTTCTTAGAAATTTCATAACCGAAATCGTTGCATTAAATTCAACACATCAACTTGATAAAAGGAACCTATCCTATCTGATCTAGCCTACAGAGTCAAGTCCATACCTTAAGCTTGCTGTAGGGAGATAGAAATTTTCTCTTCAAAACCTTCTTCTCCAAGCTTCTTCCCCTTCTCTTTCTTTCTCTTTCTCTCTTAGGTTTAGGGTTTCAATTTGAGTTCTAAAAGAGTAAGAGAGGGTAAGGAACGTCCCTCATATAGAGGGAAAACCTCCATATAGAGTCCCACTTAGATTAGGAAAGAACCCCCTTCGGATTAGGAAGGTTTCCTAATCACGGAGTCTGTTTGACTTCGTGTGGTCGCAGGTGTGGTCGCAGAACCCATCGACCACACATCCAAAAACTTGCGAGCACACGTTCCAGATTCCTGTGGTTGCATTCTTCTGAGGTGTGGTCGACCACACCTATTTAGGTTTGCGACTACACACTCCTAATTAGAAGTTTTTTGGGTTCAATTTCATACCTATCCTTGTGGTTTCTTCACGCACTTGGTCCACTTGGCCTGACCATCATAGAAAAACCTGCCACGACACGAGAACGTAAGGTTAGACCAGGTTCGTGGCGTGTGGGTCTTACAGTAGGGCCTGAGTTTGTCAAAGAAACTTGTAATGTAATCGACATAATCAAGTAAAGAGTTAGGACAGCTCAGAATCATCAGAAACAGTATGCAGATAACCGACGTTGATACCTTGAGATCATCGTGGGTGACAAGGTATTCTTGAAAATATCACCTTTGCGCAACTTAAAATGGTTTAGACAGAAAGGAAAGCTAAGTCTGAGGTATATCAGGCCATATGAGATTCTGGCTAGACGTGGGAATGTGGCATATTAGTTAGCACTACCCCTGTCTATGTCGAGTGTGTATGACATATTTTATATTTTGTTGCTGAAGAAGTATATCCAATCCAACACATGTCCTAATAGTGGATCTACCAGATTTGACTCAAGATTTGATGTTCGAAGTAGTACCTTTTGAAATCATTAATCGAAAGGTTTAACGTCTTCGCAACCAAGACATCTATTACGTTAAAGTTACTTGGAGAAGCCAAGATGTGGAAGAAATTACATGGGAAGAAGAGAATGCAATGCGGAAGCAATATCCTCACCTATTTGACTCGGAAGGTATGTGCAAATTTTAAGGTTAAAATTTATATAAGGGGGAGTTATAAGACCCGCACTCTACTAACCCGATCTTACCATGTCGTGTCAGGTCTTCCTATCATGGTCGGATCGAGTGGACCAAGTGCGTGAAGGAACCACATGGCTAGGTATGTAAATCGACCCAAAACCAGTTAATTTGGAGTGTGTGGTCGCATAACTGAGCTGGTATGGTCGACCACACCTTAAGAAAGTAAGACCACTCAATATTCAACGTGTGGTCCCATATTCGGGATGTGTGGTCGACGGATTCTACAACTATAGGTGTGACCGTAAAATGATGAGACTGACTTCAAGTTTTGAAAATTTTCCTAAACTAAGGGATCTCTTTCCTACTTGAGGGAGAACTCTATATGGAGGTTTTCCTCTATATAAAGGATAACTCTTAGCCTCTCTCACTCTTTTAGAACCCAAATTAGAACTCTAAACCTAAGAGAGAAAGAGAGAGAGGAACAAAGGAGAAGGAGGTCTAAAGAGGCAAGCTGAGAGGAAGGAAGGTTTTAGCTTGCTACAGAAGGCCAAGGTAAGAAATCATCTCTGTAGAAGTAGATCACAAAGTATAGTGTTTTTCCCATTGTAAATTTAAATGTGGAGTAAATGTGAGATCACAACCATGAGACCCCATGGTCAAAAACTCAAGAGATCCATGGAGAGTAGGTTAAGGTGAATAACTTTGCAAAAATTATGAATTTAAGGCCATAGACTGATCATAGGAGGAACCTTATTGATAAACCAAGGGATCGACTCATGAAGGAATTAGATTGAGGATAAAAATCGACTAAACTTCATGTGATCACAGCTATGGTCGACCATAAAGTGATCACATGATCGACCACATGCTCTCGGGAAGATCCTAGAGAAGGTATGGTTGCATGTGTGGTCGCATGATATGCGATCATACGTATAGATCACAACCCTACGGTTACAAATATTGAGACCACAGGTTCAACTACACCTACGACCACATAGTTTCAGGAAGCCGATTGAGTTCAGATTAGGTTTTTGACTACTATAACTTGATGAAGTTGAACCCTAACTTAAAATTCATAATTTCTTATGTTCGCAAGTAGTTCAAAAGTGATTTACAAGGCTTAGAGAAGATCGAGCATCGTTAAAAGGTGAGGGAACAAGACCTAAACTAATTGGATAATAATAAACTATTTTATTTTATTTTACCGATGCAGTGAATGCTTCTATGCTTGTTTGCTTGTAATGTGGATCTCACATGTCATCCCATATTACTGCTATTTCTGCTCATGCATATTTATTTATGCCTTTTTATAACATGATAATGATGATGTTAGGAATAGGCATATGATTATGTGTGTGGTTAGTGTGTTGGATGCGAGTAGAGCATTAGAGGGAGGATGTGGCACCGTGGTCTCTACTCTGGTCACCAGACTTTAGCTTTATCTCTATTCAAATCTTACCCACTAACATTGTTGTATCGCCATTACCTTAGCAGAACTATTACGTCGTAGGTATGCTCTCTGACTCTACCGGGGGGTCTTAGCTCTATCTCTATGGATGTATTGAGGGATGCTGGGATGAGATCTTGGATACATTTGGATGGCATTAGGATTGATCAGTTGCGAGCCCAGTTTACAAGCCCTTACTAACAGGGGCTTACGTGTTGGTATGGGTAGGGCATTTGGGGAAATATTGGCGGTGTGTGATCTGAACACTTTAGCTCTATCTCTATTCCATGGTGGGGTGGATGTGGGACAACAATGGTGTTTGATCAATTGAGTGAATTCATACACCCGTGTATAGAGGTGCGATGGTAGCCAAATATTTCTATAGTATAGTTGCAAATTTAAAACCACACCAAAGATATGAATTGAATGCATGCATATGTTTACGCAGTGTTTTGTTTACTCATTAAGCCGTGATGTGTGCTCACCCTTTCGACGTTGAATATTTTTAGTTGATGATGCAGGTCCTACTGTGGAAGATTATATGAATGCATCGATGTACTGACACATAGCGCCGAACTTGTAGAGGAAGCGCATGATCTACTGTGCAAGTGCAACCAATGTGTTTTTGATTAGTTTAGTTATTTTTGACTGTCGAAACATGTAATTGATTAATTTGTGTTATGTCATGAGTTACTTGGAAGATAATGAAATTTATCTATTTATTATCACTGTTAGATACTTAGTTTATTATTAATAAAGAGTTTCGCTATTTATTTATTTATTTATTTACTTACGCTGATTGTTGTTGTGGAATGTTTTTTGGTTTAACATGATTGGCACGGCCTATACGAGATCCTGGTTTAAACCGTTGGTTCTCATGATGGTTCATCACACCACTGGTTAATCTAGAATTAGGGTGTGATAGCTTGGTATCAGAGCTCAGGCTTTGCCCATCAAACTTGAATACTTCTACAAGCGTCATGAACTGAGTTAGGATAAATTTAAAAGCTTTAATACAAATACATCATAAACACCTGTGTTGTTTGAAACATAAAATAAAAAAAATAATACAAATATGTAAATGATAAACAATATGCATATATCTATATATAAATTCAAAGTTAAAATAACAAGATGTACCTCTAGAATCAGAGTACGGTCCATAGTCCAGACAGTTACTCTGTAATACAAACGTAAGGAAAATGTAACATATCATGGCACTGGAGGAGGAGGAGCCTCTCGAACTCGATCATGGTCCTCGACGTACACCCTCGTGAGCCAGGCTACGTATGTTTAGGTCTCCCGGAGACTCTCGATGAGACTCGCCACTTGTCCATCAGTCGAGCGCGGATCTCTCCTACCACTAAATTGTAGCACACTGAGCATCGTAAATCTCACATAGTAGTGCCATCATTCTTCTAGTGGTAGGCATGAAGGGCCAGCTGAGTGAGAAGTCCGAGAAGGGCCAGCTCCTGTAGAATGCTGCAGTGATGAAGGAGGGATGGCATCTACATCCATGTACATCTGGTCATCATCCTTATCATCGTCACTCTCTGATGCCTCTGCTGCTGCCCCCTCTGCATCTACAGCTGCCACTCGAGTGAAAAGACGTCTCATAGCATTCCTCTCCTCATCACTGACCTGCACATCTCACATCCCCATCCTATAGATGACATCCCAATCGAGGTTAACTGAAAATGTGTCCTCGCAGATCCTCTCATCCTCCAAGTCCACCTATAGGCGAGAGAGTAGGGTAGTGATCAAGCTCCCATAGGGTAGGCTACCCTTCAAGCCAGGCGTCGTGGCTCTGTGCATGGTCCTGATGATGATGTACTAGAGGCAGACAGGTTGTCTAGTGCAGATACAATAGAGAAGATATTGGGTCAGCTGCGAAACCAGCTCATAGTGACCACTATAGGGAATCAGGTTGTATTGGATGATCTTTCAGTATACCCGAGGTTCAAGACGGAGGTTGACTACCTTCATCTGCCAGCGGTAGTCTCAAAGAAGCTGGCTGCGTACCTCTACATGTATTACCTCTGATAAGAATTGGGGCTCTTTTAGTGTGCAATAAACTAGGGGACCGTCGTTGGAAATGTCCAGGAGGTCAACCAACTCCTGACAGTTAAATGAGATGGGTACACCTTTCACTAAGCTGGTGATCCAAAGCTCTCTACCTCCATCCACATCTTCTGGATACCCTCAACCTACAGGTTATAATAAAAATGCTTTACCAACTCTGGACGGGTGCAACCCTCATATAAGATCATGAGAAGCCAGCCCATCTCACCAAACACCCTCTCCACATCAAATAAGGCTAAGCTGGCTAAGTTGACACACAGACCCCCTTCTACCTTTTTACGATGATACCAGGGATACTATATTTCTGCTTTAATGGGTCTGAAGTGACGAGGGTCATAGACTCTGGGAACCTTGGTACAAAACATATTACCTGCAAGGAACATAAACCAATATACAAGTCAAAAAAATCCAAAAATTTGATAAAATAACGACGTAAAGTGAGCAAAAGCCTCACTTCTCACCCAAACATCTGGGCAGGAGGACTTACATGAATCACAAATCATCTTACAATGGTCAATCAACAAGGAATTGTCACCAATTAAAAAGAATTTAAAGAAATTTCAAAATTGATATAAATTCCCAAAATTTTGATTAAAAATTGAAATTTCAAAGCTTTTGGCCAAACCGGTCGATGAAACCCAAATTATCTAGAGGGCTTTCGTCCGATGGGTTCCCAATAGCAAGGTTCACGAATAAAAATTGAAGTTTTGTGGTTACATAAAATTTATTTGGTAAAGATCGAAATAGGTGATGAAAACTTAGAATGAAATGACGAGGAGAACAATGGGAATGAAGAACTTACCATCGTAATGGAGAATCCGGTGGTTGATAACAGAAGATTTAGTTCAAGGGTGCGATCAACATTATAACAACTCAGTGGGGGCGAGTTAAGTTATGAACAGTAGAAGACAAAAGAAGAATGGGAATAAATGGCTCAAAATCAGGTTTAAAACCCTGATTTAGGGTCGTATGGTCGCAAATTTCGACCAAAAGGTCAACCACACCTGCGACCACACGATCGACCATAGGCTCTCGGTAAGATACTAGGGTTCGTGTGGTTGTGTGGTTGCATATAATGCGACTACACCTATCGACCACACGATTGGAAATATACTACATTGTTTGAATGACCCTTAAAATTTGCAATTTGCTTCATTTATTGTGAGACTAACATGAGATCATCGTATATTGTACTTGTCTCACAAATTTCCTTGACTTTTCAGACATCACCATAGTCAATAGTAGGAAATGGCTGGCCATAGAGGAACCCAAAGAGGACGTAACCCAAGCCCATCTCTACCACCACTTGTGGAGGTAAATGCCAATGAAAACCCTGAGGAACAGGAGAAAAACTTGAAGAACCAGAATGTAACACCACCAAGAGTCAACAATCAGGCCAACCCAACAAATTTGCCAGCACCACCAATAGATTTGGCCACGGTTGTTATAAACTTAGCACAACAGGTGCAATAATTACATCAAATGCAAGTAAACATGCAAGCTGCTATGGGAATTACTTCCCTAACTGTAAATACAACACCTATACCTGCAGGGCAAGCCAGTACTGTACCCAGGGGTAACAAAACCATGTCCTAAGCCTCTGCTATGAACAATACAGTACCTCAAGTGCCTCAAACCCCAGTAGTATAAGCTCAAGTGAAAAATCCTGAAGCACCGCATGGCAGATATAACTAAGGTAACTATCCGTACCAACCACCTATGTATGGAGCGTATGCATAGAACCAGCTGTACCACTCCAGGCTGAATGAGCATTTTCTTAAGGTGAAACCAAAGGAGTTCATGGGCAAGCTGTTGGATCCTTTGTGGCCAGCTCACTGGATCGACGAGATTGAAAGAAACTTTAGATTATTAATGAAGAAGAGAAAGTGTTATGTGCCACTTTTATGATGAAGGGTGATGCACATCATTGGTGGAAGTCTACTAGAGGTCATCTACTGACCAAGCACACCTAGCTGGCCTGGGCTATCTTTCAAGAATCATTCTTCAAGAAGTATTTTCCCAGGTGTTTCAAAGATATGTTGAAGAAGGATTTCTTGGGTTTGTTCAAGGATAGATGACTGTCGACGCTTACCAACAGCGTTATGAAGAGTTGTTCTTCTTTGCTCCCTCTAGCATGAAGGAAGAAGATACCAAAATCCATAGGTTCGTCATGGGACTTAGAGGAAGCATCGTTATGAGAGCATGTATTGGGACTGAAAAAGAAGATATATAATGAAGCTGTGCAGATTGCTCGAGTGCTAGAATCGAGCCAATGGGAGAGCTATTTTGCTCAAAACAGAGGCATTAAAAGGCCGAACAAGAATACATTCAATGGAGGGAATTCAAAGACTTTTAAACCATTTTGTACCCAAGGCCTCAATGCTATAGCCAAGACTACCTAGTAGGCTCAACCCCAGCAAAAGAAAGGGAGTCTTGGAGTAAAATGCTACAACGGTGATCAAGTAGGGCATTATTCAAGGGAGTGCCCTAAACTAAAGAAACAACTGCAGCAAGAAAAGGTTTATGTAGTGACTACTGAAGAAGCTACTACATCACCTGATGTGGCAACAGATATGACCCGACCTTTTGTTTCATATTACCTTGTGTGAGCATATAGACTAATTTAAGAGGAAAAATTATAGGTATCATACCTATAGATGGCATACCTGCCAGAGTAGTCTTCCACTCTGGAGCCACCCACTCATTTGTATTTGTGTCATTTAGAAATAAACTGAGTGTACCCCTCAGGCCTTTAGATTACAAACTGTTAGTGCGATTACCTTTGGGATTAAAAGTAGAGCTAGACAAGGGTTATGGACCATGTTCAGTTCTTATTGGCGAGAAGACTATGGATGCAACCTTAATTCAACTCTAGATAGTAGACTTTGACGTCAACTTAGGAATGGAATGGTTAGCCTGGCACTCCACAAATCTATTGTGTGTGAAAAAGAAATTGACATTTAAGGGCCAGGACAGTGAAGAACTCAGCTTTGCAAGAATAAAACTCCCTTGTAAACAGAAACTCATTTTCTCCGCACTAAAGGCTATGAGATGTCTTAAGAAGGGTGGAGTTAGTTACCTTGTATCTATAATGGACCTTACAAAAGAGGCACCACGAATTGAAGATATAAAAATTGTACAAGAATTTTCAGACTTGTTTCCTAAGGATTTACCTAGTTTGCCACTTGATAGAGTGACAGAGTTCGTTATCAACCTATTGCTAGGATCAGCACCTGTATCCAAATCACCATACTGAATGGCTCCAACTGAACTAAAGGAATTGAAGGTTCAACTACAAGAGCTATTGGACAAGGGATTTAGCTGACCGAGCATATCGCTTGGAGGAGCGCCAGTGTTATTCGTCAAGAAGAAGGACGACAGTATCAGATTATGTATAGACTATCAGAAATTAAACAACTTCACGATCAAGAATCGATATCCTCTACCTCAGATCGATGATTTATTTGATCAGCTACAAGGAGCGAAGGTGTTTTCCAAAATCGATCTTCGATCAGGGTATCATCAGTTGAAGATTAAGGACGGTGACATTCCAAAGACAGCATTAAAAACCCGATATGGACATTATAAGTTTTTAGTGATGTCTTTTGGACTAACAATGCACCTACATCTTTTATGGAACTCATGAATCGAGTGTTTCATGACAAGTTGGATACTTCGGTCCTCGTTTTCATAGATGACATATTGATATATTCCAGGCAACTCATGTGATAGATCTTAGAGCAGTCTTACAGCGATTAAGAAAAGAAAAGATTTATGCCAAATTCAAGAAATGTGAGTTCTGATTGAAGGAAGTGTAATTCTTAGGTCATGTAGTATCCTCAGAAGGAATTAAAGTGGATCCTAGTAAGATTGAAGCTATTGTAAAAGGGGAAGCACCTAAGAGTATTGTAGAAATCAAAAGTTTCTTGAGTTTAGCTGGGTACTATAGACGGTTCATGGAAAACTACTGCAAGATCGTCGTACCTCTTACTAATTTAACAAAGAAAGGAGAAAAGTTTGTTTAGATCGACAAGTGTGAAGAGTGTTTTCAAACATTGAAGGGAAGATTGATATCGGCTCCCATCTTGACCATTCCGGTACCAGGACAGCCATTTACCTTATACACCGATGCTTATGGGTTGAGTTTGGGATGCATTCTCATGAAAGGTGAGCAAGTAATTGCGTATGCATCGAGATAACTAAAGGCACAAGAGAATAATTACCCTACTCATGACTTAGAGTTAGCAACGGTGGTACATGCCGTCAAGATATGGAGACACTACCTGTATGGAGAAAAGTTTCAAATTAAGTCAAATCACAAGAGTCTCACTTATCTCTCTAATCAGAAGGAATTGAACATGAGATAGAGAAGGTAGCTGAAACTGCTAAGGGATTATGATTGTGATATCCGGTATCATCTAGGGAAGGCTAATGTAGTTGTTGATTCACTAAGCCAAAAAGCAATAACAAAGCCTGAGGAAGAAGCTAGTGTAAATGTTGTTGTGTGTGTTGCGACAAAAGTATTTGATATTGGCAGTAAGAAATTCGTTGTCGATAAACTGGGCGGTTCAAAAAATCTAGGATTGATTCATAAGTATTAAAAAATGTTAAAGAATGTTCCTGATTTATTGGATGAAGTAAAAATGGTAATCAAATCAGACCCGTAACTGAGAACAGTACAGGAAGATTTGGAAAAGGGTAGGACCATTACTGATTTCACCTTGGATTCTGAAAGGACGTTAAGGTACAAGGGAAGAGTGTGCGTACCTCAAAGTGAAAATTTAGATATCAGAAATAGATTAATGAGAGAAGCTCACTCCACATCCTATTCAATACACCTTAGAAGTATGAAGATGTACCATGATTTAATGAAACTTTATTGGTAGAGGAGAATGAAAGCGGATGTAGCACGATATGTGTCTCAATGCCTAAATTGTCAATAAGTAAAGGCAAAAACAAAGACCACTAGGCTATTACAATCGCTACCTGAACCAGCCTGGAAATGTGACTGCATTATTATGGACTTCGTTACTGGGTTATCATTGACTCCCAGATCAGTAGAGGCAGTCTGGGTAATTGTAGATCAACTTATCAAGACAGCTCGTTACATTGCCATACGACCTCAGTATACCCTGAAGCTGCTAGCTAAGTTGTATGTAAATAATATTGTCAGATTACATGGAGTACTTGAGAGCATTATGTCTGATAGAGATCCACGCTTTACCTAAAAGTTTTGGAAAGGTTTGCAGAAGGCTATGGGTACAACATTGAAGTTCAATACTGTATTTCATCCCCAAATCGATGGACGGTCAAAGCGCACCATTCAAATTTTAGAAGACATGCTCCGAGCTTGTGTGATTGATTTTAAGGGATCATGGGATGAAAAGTTGCCACTAATCGAGTTCGCTTATAAAAATATCTATCAGGCTACGATAAGGATGTCACCCTATGAGGCACTGTATGTTAAGAAGTGTCGAACTCATTTGTTTTGGAATGAAGTCAGAGAACGGAGGATCGCAGGGCTTGAGTTTGTCGAAGAAACCTGTAAAGTAGTCGACATAAACAAGAAAAGAGTTAGGACAGCTCAGAATCATCAGAAATAGTATGCAAATAACTGATGTTGAGACCTTGAGTTCAACGTGGGTGACAAGGTTTTCCTGAAAATATCACCTATGCATGGCTTAAAACGGTTCGAACAAAAAGGAAAGCTAAGTCAGAGGTACATCGGCCCATTTGAGTTCTGGCTATAGGTAGGAAGGTGGCATATCAGTTAGCACTACCCCCAGCTATGTCAACTGTGCATGACGTATTTTATATTTCATTGCTGACGAAGTACATCTGAGATACAACACACATCTTAACAGTAGATCTACTAAATTTAACTGAAGATTTAACGTTTGAAGTAGTACCTTTTGAAATCACTAGTCAGAAGGTTCAACGTCTTCACAACTGAGACATTTACTATGTTAAAGTTACTTGGACAATCCAAGATGTGGAAGAAATTACATGGAAAGTAGAGAATACTATGTGGAAGCAATATCCTCACATATTCGACTCGAAAGGTGTTGATCCCAGGTGAAAATGAGAGGGGGGGGGGGGTAAATCAGTGACCACTAAAATCTTCCCAACAATGTAAGGTCTATCCTGACAGATTAAACAATGCTGCCTTTGAGCTGTCTATCTATGTTGTGCTGCCTTGAGCTGACATGTTCACATATCTATTCATTTACACATTTCGTGCACACACCAACCACACACCCATAGGTATCCATACCAGGGGCTTGGCTTGCCAAGTGTGTACACCCAGACTTACAGCACATAGACTTCTATTCTACACTCATAAACAATTTCATAGGCACATCCACATGACACACTATGTAACGTGGTTCACCTATCACACACTGTGATGGTTACTCCACGGGGCAGTACCCTAACCAGGGTTTTGTATTATACCCAATACGCTACTTTAATGCTATGGTTGCACCTACAACCCCGATGCTACAACATCAATCGTATTCTCAGCTGCAACTGAGTCCTAGGCAACAACCCCCACTACAGTCAAGCCCCCAACTTGATAGGATACAAAGTATTTATCAAATAATGATTACAAACCCTTCCCATATGGCATTGATACAAATAAATAGATTTTGTGTGCGTGATTACCTTCCGGTCTTGCTTACAGCTGAGATAAGGCTCCCTGTGCTAGCTTATCGACCTGTTTACTGGCTACACGGTCATTCTTCATCACCATGGCTTCATTGAACTCTCACACTTTTTCCAAGCACTCTTCCTAAGCTTCAATGAAGCTTTAATGGCCTCACACAGAAAATAGGAGTTAAAGTATAGCTCCTAGAAGCTTCAATGAGAAGTTTTCCCTAAATCACCATATTTCTTCTTCTGCTCTAGCTCAAATTCCTTCTGAAAGCTTACCCTTCGAAAATCCTTCAGTTTGATATATTACACGCCCAAAACAGAGTTCGTACGGCTGAGATATGCCCCGAAGAAGATCGTCTAATCAGGATATTCTAAAAGGAATCTTTCAAACTGATTCCATGCGGCGCGAAGCACCATAGCGCGGCCGCTGCTGACCCGCCGTACACCATTGTCGTGATCCTATTGGCGCAGACAGAATCTTGCAATTTAGACCGCTGGATCAGTCAAACAGACGTGGGAAAGCCTCAGGGCCGTCAGATCTTTGAAATCCCGTCAGCGGATCTCGAACCAGATGTAAGCCATTGGATTAGGATCTTTAGCACCGGCGCACTATATGCGTGCTGCACTGAATCATGGATTCGGCTTCATGCAACGCGGATCACCGCTTTAAGTTTCATCCAGCCATTTATAGGCCTCGCACAAGCATCTTGATGCGGATCCAGCAACACATAGGATCCCTCCTTTTCTAAGTCCGTCAGATCCGAATCTTGACGACGTGGCTTGATCTGATCCATTGAGGTGGAATTTTCCACTTTTTCTTTGACTGAAATGCCCCTCAACAAAGTGTGATAATGCCCTGTAAATCCAAATTTTTCTAGTAAGGTTTTGAGTTGGCTTTTCTTTGAGGAATTTCATCGAATAGGTGATGTGCATGTGAGGGATGCCTTGCGATGCGACCCGCGTGCGGGTACTACTGCTGTCCTGGTGACATGCGGCATAGCCGAGCACAGGGCCTTGCTGCTGTGCGCATGGAAAGCTGCTGTGCACATGGCAAGCTGTTGTGCCTGGCATGCTGCTGTGTGCGGCATGTTGCTGTGAGCGGCATGCTGCTAGGAACGGCATGTTACTGTGTTGCCGTGCTGTGTTGTTGTGCAGAGCTCCTGTCATGCGGCATAGCCATGCGCATTGCCTTGTCAGGCGGCTTGCGTCCTGGCCTTGCGAGGCTGGCTGCTGGCAGGCCTAGTGGGGCTAGCTGCTGGCATGCCTTGCTTGCTGCTGGCTTGCCTGCTTGTTGCCGGCTTGGTACCGCGGGCATCGGCCATGCTGGCCAGGGCTGGCTACCATGCTGGCCAGGCCACCCCAGGTGGGACCCACCTGGTCCCCACCCACACTCTCTCCTTCTTTCTCTCTCCTCATCTTCTCTCTCTTCTTTCTCCTGCCTCTTTCTCTCTCTTCTTTCTGGTCTTCATTCTCTTTCTTCTGCTGGACTTTCTCATCAACTGCTATCAGTGCACCAACCCGATCACCATCTCTGACAGTGGGACTTTAGTGGGACCTATAGACACTCTCTCTCCTCTTACTTTCTCTACTTTGTCTCTCTACTTTATATGTCTTTTTTCACTAAACTGTAAGTACTGTGAACTGGGAACTGGCTTCCAAGTAAGCTTCTGACTGTCCAACCATGCCTGCTGACTCTCCACTCTGCCTGCTGACTGGATACATTTCCTATTGACATTCTCTCTCCTCCATACTACTCTGCCAATTATCTAGAGGTTGCCAAGGTTGCCAACAATGACAACACATACAAAGTTGCTCTCAACAGCTCAACTTGGCCAAGGTTCCAATAATCTCCCCCTTTGGAATTGTTGGCAACATACATGATATCTCCACATGATATCAAGTACTCTCTCCCCCTTTGTCAACAAGTACAAGGAGAAAAACGATGCTCCCCCTTCACCACTGCTTCCCCTACATCAGACCTCCCTCTGCATAGACTCACCTATAGGAGTGCCCACCGCATCTTTCCAATCCTATAAATGAACAATGATGCTATGCAGACACCAACTCCCCCTACTTCTGTGGCATCTCCAGTGTACTAAGAGCCACAACTCTTAACTTGACTTTGAGAGTCACTCAACTGAGTTCTTTGGGAAGGTCTTTATGAAGACATCTGCCACTTGATCACAATTGACTGTAGCTGCTATGTATTCTGCTCCTGCTTTGCTAGGCCACAAAACTTTCCCAAAAAGAATGCACCACCACTAGTGCTCTTTCTGTCATCAACACACTTGGCCAAGCACACATCAAATAGACTATCAGTTTTCTAAAAGAACATACAGGTTGCCCTGTGTTCTTGTCCCTTATGCCACAACTTTCCCTTTTTCAACATCTTTTACCACAAAACCATCCTTGGTGAAGGTTATTTCATTGCCTTGATCACACATTTGACTCAAACTCAAGAGATTGTGTTTCAAGCCATTGACAAGCAAAACTTTCTGGGATTTTAAATCTGCACTGTAAATGTTGACAATTCCTTTTCCTTTGATCCTTGCACCATCATTGTTTCCAAATCTAACTGATCCACCTTCTTCAGTATTCAGACTTGAAAAAATCTCTCTATCCCCTGTCATGTGAGTGGAGCACCCACTGTCCAAGATCCATGGTGTAGGTCTACTTTTGGCCTTAAGAGTTGTCTGCACAATGAGAGATTTTTTGCCCTTATTCTTACTCTTCTCAACCCACACTGCTTTTTCTTTCACTGTGATGGGTTTTCTTGCTTTTTCTTTCACAACTCTTTCTTCTCTTTGAGCTGGTCTTCTAGGAGTATTTCTTCTAATATTCCCTCTTGGTTGCCTTTGAAATGGAAGGAGTGTCTGACAATTTTGGCTATGTGACCAAATCTCTGACACCTGAAGCATTCTATCTTGTCTTCTGCCAAAGGAGAAAATCTGTTTCTGCTTGTGAATATTGGTTGTCTAACTTGTCTTCTACATTCTATAATTTTGTGTCCATACCCTTCACAGCCATAACAGTACCCTCTGAAGCTCTCTCTTTGCCTGAGATTTTTTCCTTGCTTCCTCTGCCTGTGCTGGTTAACTGTACTGATGCCATCTCTGCCAGTCCTGTTCTCAAATTGTTTCTCAAAATTTGACCTCATCTGTTTTGCTTTGACAAACATAATGGGGTTCTCAACAGACCCTTTACCTTTAGCTTTTTCTGTCCTCTGCTTCTCATAACTAAGTCCAGACTTGATATGAGATGACCTCTGGTAGCTTAGAATCTCATCTAAAATATTCTCCTCTTCAATTTGTGAGCAGTCATCCTCAACCTCTTGATCTGTTACTGTCTTCTCCTTTGATTTTAGGATAGTTACTGATGGAGATGATGTTGTTGCTTCCATGTAACTCCTGTTCTCTCTCACAGAGCTTGCAAGCTCAGTTTCTAGTCTCAGAATCTCTTCCTTAAGCTTTGCACATTCATCTGATTTTGAGGACAACTCACTATTCAGATCATTTGCTATCTTCTTTGATTCTTCACTGGTGACTTTAAGTTGACTGATCAGCTCAGTTGCTTCATTATATTGATCATTCAAATTTTTGTTATTTTTCCTCTCTATTCTGAGTTATGTAAGAGCTGCAAATAACTCAGCCTCAAGATCAAGTTCTTCTTCAACTTCATCTTTCTTTTTAGATTTTTTCTTCTTCCCTTGAAGCTCATCAAGAAGGACCATGAAGAGGACCTCATCAACATCAACCTCTGTTGATTCATCTGAGGAATATTTGTTCTTCTTTGCAAGAAGACTTTTCTTCTTGGGCACAAATTTTTTCTTTCCTTTCTGGTCTTGACTCTCTTTGGGTTCTTCATCATCAGAGTCATAAACTCTTCCCTTCTTCTGACACTTGGACGCAAAGTGTCCTAGGCCTCCACAGTTGAAACATCTCGTGGTTGACTTGCCTTTATACTTGTCACTTCTTTTCTTCAATTTTCTAGTTAGATAAGCTATGAGCTCATCATCTGAGTCATTAAAATCACTGGTGTCATCTGCTTTTGACTTCTTTGCTAGTTCTTTAATTTTTAATTTTTTATAGCTTCAAAACCAGCTTTTTTTTCCACTGGCACTGGTTCTATCATTCTCATCTCATAAGTGGTCAGGATGCCATGTATCTCATCAATGGTTAAACTGTCCAAGGTGGTAATGTCTTCATGTGCAGACACCTTTGCGTTATACAGCTTAGGTAGGGTTCTCAATACCTTCTTGACAACATGAATTTCCTTCAGCTCTTCCCCTAGTGCTCTGATTGCATTGGTAACTCCATTCACTCTGTTGAGATAGACCTCAATGGTTTCTCCCTCAGTCATTCTCAAACTCTCAAACTGTGATTTTAAGATTTGTAATTTTGCCTCTTTAATTTTGCTATCTCCTTCATGTACACTCTTCAACTTGTCCCAAATTTCTTTGGATGTAGGACAACTGATAACTCTAGTGAGCTCATTGCTCACAAGTGAAGTCAGAAGGGTTGTGTGAGGACAATGGAAAATCGACGTGATCCTCCTCGGGATGAAAATGTGTATCCTGTATCGATGAAGATCGATTTGTTCTGTTGGAGTCGCCACCTAGATTAAGGTCTAGGACCTCGAAAAATGAGCCTCACCTAAGGTAAGACTTCTATTGACTCATGACCCAAGTATCGGTTCTTTGGTCCGCAAGAGATCGGGTAAGTATTCGGGTACGGTTATGGGAAGGTGTTAGGCACCCAAACCGCCCGATCAATATCGGCCCCTAAACTTCCTTAAATTCTAATTTTGACTGTGCTTGGTCAACGGAGACAGGATTCAATGGGGATGTCCAAACCAAGTTGCTAAATTATTCTAACCAGGGTTCAGCCAACATGTTTTAAAGTAAATAAACGAGCAAATGTAATGTACAATATTATCGATGAACCGGACCAAAGATGGTTCGGTCTTGACTGAATCGAGAGTGTAGGACATCTCAAACCGCCACGTATTCCAATCCCGGAAATCAAGTCCAAAAACGTAGTTCGAAATGGGTTGGTGATTAAAGATTATGGAAGTGATTATGCATGTGCCTCAATTAGATATTTGTTCAAGTTGAAGTTTATGCTGAATGTATGGTGATGGGTGGCTTTGTACCGTATTTGGGATTCCCAAATTGCCACGATTCTAGGGTTTGCCCTAGAAATCAGGCGACGTAGTTCGAAATTTGTGAGAGTCGGATTTGGAATGTGTACCAAATCCTTCCAATTTGTCAATAGGATCTAGGAATGAGACCTAAATTCCTACCATTTTATTTGGGAGTGTACCAAATTCTTTCTATTTTGTTAATAGGATCTAGGGATGAGACCTAAATTCCTACCATTTAATTGTTTCCATTTTAGGTTTTAGGGTTCCTACCCTTTTCATTGTGATTTCATTTTTAGGATTTCTACCCTAATTGCTATTTTCCATTTTAGGGGTTTTACCTAATTGTTCAATTATTTCAATTTTAGGGTGTATCTTGCCCTAGTTGTTGTACAATGTAAACAATCTAACATAGCAATGTGAGCTTAAATATAGCAGTGTAAGCATCCAAATATAGCATGTTGGAAATATATTCAAATTTAGCAACAAATCAATCAAAGATGGCAAGTGAGCATGTGAATCAATACAAACATGGCAGTAATCATCCAATATGGCATGTGAGCATGTGTAACAGATAAATATGGCAATAAGCATGTGTAGCATTCCAATCATGGCAATGTGATTATTCCAATTATGGCAGTGTGATCATTCCAATTATGGCAGTGTGACTATTCCAATTATGGCAGTGTGACCATTCCAATTATAGTAGTGTATGCATACGAGCATCCGAACATAGCATAGCATCAAATATGGTATGTGAGAAACAACCAAAGCATATGAGAATCAATCAAAACATGATGGAACACGTAGCAAGATGACAGCTTTGTCAGGCTGGACCAAAATGGGCACATAGGGCACTGTACTTACTCAAAAAATTCTTAAAAGATATCCCTGGAAAGAAGACTCAGAGGCCAACATTTTTTCTCAAGCAAGCTAATCCTAAAAAAGACCATAGGCAGGTCGAAAACATTCCCCAAGTACAGACAAATACATTGGTCAGGTCTGTTCCAGATTTTTGACCAGTCACCATAAATTCCAAATAAAATTCTATTCTTAATGAAAATTAAATACAGACATATATCTATGTAGATAACTGTCTGATCTAAAATTTCATTAAGAAAAACAAAGTAAAACAGATATTTTCTTTGTGAAAAATGACTCTTTTCAATCATGCAAATCAGCACACAGACAGATCTGAAATCAAAGCCATGCACTTAAAAATTGATATCAATTCAATGAAAAATGGACAAAATAGAAACCAGTGCCATTTTTAGAAGACTTCAATCTAAAAAGTTCAGTTAAGTGGATTTCTGATTATGGCCATAAGGCCTGTCTAGAGACTTTCGAGGAGGAGCATACATCCGAGAAAAAAGCAAGTCAAAGACAAATTTTGAATATTTCCCCAATTCCAAATGGAACGAAATTTAGGGTAGTCTTCATCATATCAGAGAGACCCCATAAAAGTTTGGGCTTTAAAAGCAGAAAAAATACATATGAGTACGTCCTAAGTTTGAACCCTAAATCTGGAATTTTCAGATCAGAAAATCACTTTATGAAATTTACAAAAACATCAAACATCATTGTATATCAATAAAAAATTCATCATTTAATAGCTAGACAAATTACATTCATGAAAAATGTTAGACATAGGCATCCTAACATTAACAAGCATGTAATAGAGCATTCATGATTGAGATTTCATGAAAATTAGCCTTTTTCAAGCAAAATTGGCATTCGGGCATTATAACGACCTCTAAATTTGTTTAGAGTACTAACCTTGGGCTCAAATTGAGGAAACCGTTGATGAAGGGTGATTGGGGTTGTATCAATCCCCTTTGAATGTGAATCCTCATTTTCCTCTCTTACGCTTCTTTCTCTCTTCTCTTTCTCTCTTTTCTTCTTCTCTTTTCTTTCTTTTCTCTTTTCTCTCTCTTTATTTCTTCCTCTCTCACATTTCTCTCTCTCACTCACGTTTCTCTCTCTCACCCACGTTTCCCTCTCTCTGCTCTGGAAAAAAAGGACCTCCTCTTGCCTATTTATAATTTTCACTCATTTTCTAGAAGATCCTTTTTCTAAAAAATATTTCCTTTTCTTCCTTCCTTTTTTCTTTCTTTCTTTCTCCTCTCTCTCTTTCACGTTTTCTTTCTAGAAAACGTGAAGGGGAATCTTTCCCCCTTTTTCTTTTCTTTTTTCTTTTATTCCTCTCTCTTTCCTTTTTCTTCTCAAGATCTTTTGGATTATCTCAAAACCCTAAATCCCTCTCTTTCACGTTTTCTCTCTCCCTTCTTTCCTTTTCCTTCTCAAAATCTTTTGGATTATCTCAAAACCCTAAATCCCCCTCTTCCACTTTTTCTCTCCCCCTTTCCATTTTTCTCAAAAATCTTTTGGATTATCTCAAAACCCTAAATCCCCTTCTCTTTCCGTCTCTCTCCCCTCTTTCCTTTTCTTCTCAAAATCTTTTGGATTATCTCAAAACCCTAAATCCCCTTCTCTTCCACGTTTTCTCTCCCCTCTTTCCATTTTTCTCAAAAATCTTTTGGATTATCTCCAAAACCAAAATCCCCCTTCACTTCACGTTTCTCTCTCCCCTCTTTCCTTTTCTTCTCAAAATCTTTTGGATTATCATTTACATATAATAATATATATTATATACATATATACACATATATTTAATAAAATACATACATACATATATATATATATATATATATATATATATATATATATATATATATATATATATATATATATAATATATATATAAATACTATACACATGAAGAGCGGTTCGAAAGGGTTGAGCGACTTAAGTTGCCGAGTTCAAGCGATATGGGTTGAGCTAGGTTGGACCAAAACGGCTGACGAGTTGTGGATTAATGGAATTAACTAGGTTTCTCTCCTGCATTTCATCGGACATTCCGGTCATCCCGCATGGAATTTTCCGATGGCCCTATTAAATTTTGTGTTCATTTGTAGAACATTAAAAATGAGGAATATAGGCTGGAACACCTAAATCCGATGTGGAACGGAAAAGATATGCGCTGAAGTTCGGCGATAATTTGCATGCAAGCTGCATGGGACCCAGGTGACTTCTACCGGGATTTTACGTCCACTTTGTAGAACACGGAATGAAGAAAATGGTCTTGGAATCACGAACCGATGTCGGAGATCAAGATATGATGATTTGAAATTCAAACAATCCAACTTAGGATAATTGCATGAAGGCCCTAGGATTATTTATAATAATTTCATAAACCTCCCCATATGTATCATCGACTAAAATTGTCATATCTTCCTCATTTGATATCGAAATTGAGCAATTCGGTCTCGTTTGAAGATAATTCTATGACCTACGCATCCATGCAAAATTATAACCCATGACCTTCTGTGGACCCATGAATGGCCCATTGAAAACTTCCTCAAATTCACGGTCAAGAATCAAACTTTCGATCACCTTTCTTCCTTTTGTTGTCCACACACAGGGACTTTGTTTAGCTAGGACGGCCTTGGCTTCATTTTCTATCTTTTTCATATCCACTACATCAGTGATGTCTTCTGTGGTGTGTTTGTAGCCATTCTTCACTACTAACCGTACACCATAGCCCTGAGCTATCAAATATGCTTCCATTCTAATTTTTCACACACTGTAGTTTGACCTATCAAATATGGGAACCTTCCATTCTTGTGGTAGTCTTCACTGGATGCCATTTCCATTGCCTCTCACTTTTATCTGTACCCGAAGCTGTTAGTCTTCCTCCCTAGGGAGCTTGGCTCTGATACCAATTTTTGATCCCAGGTTGAAACTGAGAGGGGGGGGGGGGGTGAATCAGTGACCACTAAAATCTTCCCAACAATGTAAGGTCTATCCTGACAGATTAAACAATGTTGCCTTGAGCTGTCTGTCTATGTTGTGCTGCCTTGAGCTGACAAGTTCACATATCTGTTCATTTACACATTTTGTGCACACACCAACCACACACCCATAGGTATCCATACCAAGGGGTTGGCCTGCCAAGTGTGTACACCCAGACCTGTAGCACACAGACTTCTATTCCACACTCATAGATAATTTCATAGGCACATCCACATGACACACTATGTAACGTGATTCACCTATCACACACTTTGATGGTTACTCCACGGGGCAATACCCTAACCAGGGTTTCATATTATACCCAATGTGCTACTTTAATGCTATGGTTGCACCTACAACCCGATGCTACAACATCAACCTCATTCTCAGCTGCAACTGAGTCCTAGGCAACAACCCCCACTCTAGTCAAGCCCCCAACTTGACAGGTTACAAATTATTTATCAAATAATGATTACAAACCCTTTCCATATGGCATTGATACAAATAAATAGATTTTGTGTGCGTGATTACCTTCCGATCTTGCTCATAGCTGATATAAGGCTCTCTGTGCTTGCTTATCGACCTCTTTACTGGCTACACAGGTCATTCTTCATCACCATGGCTTCATTGGACTCTCACACTTTGTCCAAGCACTCTTCCTAAGCCTCAATGAAGCTTTAATGTCCTCACACAGAAAATAAGAGTTAAAGTATAGCTCCTAGAACCTTCAATGAGAAGTTTGCCCTAAAATCGCCATTTTTCTTCTTCTGCTCGAGCTCAAACTCCTTCTGAAAGCTTACCCTTTAAAAATCCTTCAGCTTGATATATTACACACCCAAAACAGAGTTCGGACGGTTGAGATATGCCCCGAAGAAGATCGGCCAATCAAGATATTCTAAAAGGAATCTTTCAAACTAATTCCATGCGGCGCGAAGCATCATAGCGCGACCGCCATTGACCCACCGTACGGCATTGTCGTGATCCTATTGGCACAGACAGAATCTTACAATTTAGACCGTTGGATCGGCTAGACAGACCCGAAAAAGCCTGAGGGCCATCAAATCTTTGAAATCCCGTCAGCGGATCTCGTACCAGATGTAAGCCATTGGATTAGGATCTTTAGCGCCGGTGCACCATATGCGTGCTGTACTGAATCATGGATTCGACTTCGTGTGATGCGGATCACCGCTTTAAGTTGCATCCAGCCATTTATAGGCCTTGCGCAAGCATCTTGACGCGGATCCAGCAATACATAGGATCCCGTCTTTTCTAAGTCCATTAGATCCGAATCTTGACGACGTGGCTTGATCTGAGCCATTGAGGTGGAATTTTCCACTTTTTCTTTGACCAAAATGCCCCTCAAGAAAGTGTGGTAATGCCCTGTAAATCCAAAATTTTCCAGTAAGGTTTTGAGTTGGCTTTTCTTTGAGGAATTCCGTCGAACAGGTGATGTGCATGCGGGGCATGCCTTGGGATGCGACGCGCGCGCGGGTGCTGCTGTTGTCCTAGTGACATGCGGCATAGCCGAGCGTAGGGTCTTGCTATTGTGCACATGGAAACCTGCTGTGGGCATGGCAAGCTGCTATGCGTGGCATGCTACTGTGTTGCCGTGCTATATTGCTGTGCAGAGCTGCTGTCATGCGGCATAGCCATGCGCATTGCCTTGCCAGGCTGCCTGGGTGCTGGCCTTGCGAGGCTGGCTGCTGGCAGGCCTAGTGGGGCTAGCTACTGGCTGGCCTTGTGAGGCTTGCTGCTGGCATGCCTTGCTTGCTGCTGGCTTGCCTGCTTGCTGCCGGCTTGGTGCCGCTAGCATCGGCCATGCTTGCCAGGGCTGGCTGCAATGCTGGCCAGGGTTGGCTGCCATGCTGGCCAGGCCACCCCAGGTAGGACCCACCTGGTCCCCACCCACACTCTCTCCTTCTTTCTCTCTCCTCATCTTCTCTCTCTTATTTCTCTCTCCTCTTTCTCTCTCTTCTTTCTGGTCTTCATTCTCTTTCTTCTATTGAACTTTCTCATCAATTGCTGTCAGTGCACCAACCCGATCACCATGTCTGACAGTGGGACTTTAGTGTGACCCATAGACACTCTCTCTGCTCTTACTTTCTCTACTTTGTCTCTCTACTTTATGTGTCTTCTTTCACTGAAATGTAAGCATTGTGAACTGGGAACTGGCTTCCAAGTAAGCTTCTGACTGTCTAACCATGCCTGCTGACTGTCCACTCTACCTGTTGACTGGATACATTTCCTGTTGACATTCTCTCTCCTCCATACTACTTTGCCAACTGTCTAGAGGTTGCCAAGGTTGCCAACAATGACAACACATACAAAGTTGTTTTCAACAGCTCAACTTGGCCAAGGTTCCAACAAAAGGTATGTGTAAATTTCAAGGAGAAAATTTATATAAGGGGGGAGTTATAAGACCCACACTCTACTAACCCGATCTTACCATGTCGTGTCAGGTCTTCCTATCATGGTCAGATCGAGTGGACCAAGTGCGTAAAGGAACCACAAGGCTAGGTATATAAATCAACCCAAAACCAGTTAATTTGGAGTGTGTGGTCACATACCTGAGCTGGTATGGTCGACCACACCTTAGGAAAGTGAGACCATTCAATATTCAATGTGTGGTCCCATATTCGGGATGTGTGGTCGATGGATTCTACGACCATAGGTGCAACCATACAATGATGAGACCGATTTTGAGTTTTGGAAACTTTCCTAAACTAAGGGATCTCTTTCCTACTTGAGGGAAAACTCTATATGGAGGTTTTTCTCTATATAAAGGACAACTCTTAGCCTCTCTCACTCTTTTAAAACCCAAATTAAAACTCTAAACATAAGACAGAAAGAGAGAGAGAGGAAGAGAAGGAGAAGCAGGTCTAAAGAGGCAAGCTGAGAGGAAGGAAGGTTTTAGCTTACTATAGAAGGCCAAGGTAAGAAATCATCTCTGTAAAAGTAGATCACAAAGTATAAGGTTTTTTCCATTATAAATTTAGATGTGGAATATATGTGAGATCTCAACCATGAGACCCCATGGACAAAAACTCAAGAGAGATTCATGGAGAGTAGGTTAGGGTGAATAACTTTGCAAAAAATATGAATTTAAGGCCATAGACCGATCATAGGAGAGGAACCCTATTGATAAACCAAGGGATCAACTCATGAAGGAATTGGATTGAGGATAAAAATTAACCAAAAGTCACAGCTATGGTCAACCATAGAGTGATCACATGATCGACCACACGCTATCGGGAAGATCCAGAAAAGGTATGGTCGCATGTGTGGTAGCATGATATGCGACTATACGTATCGGCCATACACCCTGCAGTTGCAAATATTGAGACCACAGGTTCAACCACACCTGCGACCACACAGGTTCAGGAAGCCTGTTGAGTTCAGATTATTTTTTCGACTGCTGTAACTTGGTGAAGTTGAACCCTAACTGAAAATCCATAATTGCTTAGGTTCTCAAGTAGTTCAAAAGTGATTTACAAGGCTTGGAGAAGATCGAGCATCGTTAAAAGGTGAGGGAAGAAGACCTAAACTAATTAGATAATAACAATTATTTTATTTTATTTATCTAATGCAGTGAATGCTTCTATGCTTGTTTGCTTGTAATGTGTATCTCATATGTCATCCAATATTACTACTATTTATACTCATGCATTTTTATTTCTGTCTATTTATAACATGATGATGATGATGCTTGGAATATGTATGTGATTGTGTGTGTGGTTAGTGTGTTGGATGAGAGTGAAGCATCAAGAGGAGGACGTGGCACTGTGGTCTCTAACCTGGTCACCAGACTCTAGCACTATCTCTACTCAAGTCTTGCCCACTAACATCGTCATATCGCCATTACCTTAGCGAAACTATTACGTCGTAGGGCATCAGGCGAGGTGGTCTCGGACAGTGTTGTCTCTGACTCTGTCGGGGGGCCTTAGCTCTATCTCTATGGACATATTGAGAATACTGGGGTGAGGCCTTGGATACACTTGGATGACATTAGGATTGGTTAGTTGTGAGCCCAGTTTGCAAGCCCTCACCAGTAGAGGCTTATGTGTTGATATGGGTAGGGCATCAGGGGAAGTATTGGCAGTGTGTGATTCAGACACTTTAGCTCTATCTCTATTTCATGGTGGGGTAGATGTGGGATGACAATGGTGTTTGATCCACTGGGTGGATTCATACACTCGTGTATAGAGGTGCAGTGGCCACCAAACCTTTCTATAGCACAGTTGTAAACTTAAAACCAGACCAAAGATATGAATTGAATGCATGCATATGTTTGCATATTCTTTTGTTTGCTCACTGAGCCGTGATGTGTGCTTACCCTTTCGACATCAAATATTTTTAGTTGATGATGCAGGTCCTACTATGGAAGATTTTATGAATGCGTTGACGTATGGACACGTAGCGGCCATGGACATGGAACTTATGGAGGAAGCGTATGATCCGTCGTGCAAGTGCAACGAATGTATTTTCTTTATTAGTTTAGCTATTTTTTACCATCGAAACATGTAATTGATTAATTGTGTTATGTCATGAGTTACTTGGAAATAATTAGATTTTCCTATTTATTATCACTGTTAGATACTTAATTCATTATTAATAAAGACTTTCACTATTTATTTATTTATTTATTTACTCTAATTATTTTTGTGAAACGTATTTTGATTTAACATGGTTGGCACAGCTTATACGAGATCCTGGTCTGAATCGTTGGTTCTCATGACGGTTCATTACACTACTCGTTAATCCAGAATTGGGGTGTGACACCTATCTTGGGAACTTTCCAAATAGCTATGGTCGACCCTCTGGTCACCCTCTGGTTGAGCTCAGGCTACGACCACATGATGTTTGGTAAGTTTTCATCTTCAATCCCAATTCTTCATGAGTCGATTCCTTGGCTCATCAATAGGGTTCCTCTTATGATCAGTCTATGGCCATTAAATCATAATTTTAAGACGTTATTCACCTAGCATATTCTCCATGGTTTTCCTTTGATATTTGTTTAGGGAATCGGATAGTTAAAGTCTTACATTGGTTCAATACCTCAATAAATAATGGAGACTCCTATTTTATGTGTTTTACTGCGATAGGGAAGGGTTCCATGCCTTAGGTTTGTTATAGAGAACTAGAACCTTCTCTGTAACTTTTCCTCCCAGCCTTCTTCTCCAAATCTCCTTCTCCTTCTCTTCCTCTCTCTTTTTCTCTCTTAGGTTTAGGGTTTGAGGCTGATCCAAAATAATGAGAGAGAGTAGAGGGATGTCCTCTCTATAGAAAGAAACTCTCCATATAGAGTCCTACTTCAATTAGGAAAGAAATCTCCTAAGATTTGAAAAGTTTCCAAATCATGGAGTCCAATCTGGCAACATGCGATTGATACATGTGGTAGTAAAATCCTTCGACCACACCACTCAAAAATGCCACCACATGTCTATTTTTGACTGGTTTCACTTCCTTTATGGTGTGGTTGACCATACCAGTTTAGGTAGTCGACCACACACTCACAATTCACTGATTTTGGGTCGATTTACATACCTAGCCTTGTGGTTTTGTATGTACCTGAAAGTGAAGATTTAGATATCAGATATAGACTAACGAGGGAAGCTCATTCTACCTCTTATTCAGTACATCCTGGGAGTACAAAGATGTATCATGATCTGAAGAAACTATATTGGTGGAATCGAATGAAAACAGATGTAGCTAGATATGTGTCTCAATGCCTAAATTGTCAACGGGTAAAGGCAGAAAGACAAAGACCTTAGGCTTACTACAACCACTACCTGACCCAGCTTGGAAATGAGACTACATTACTATGGACTTTGTTACAGGATTACCATTGACTCCAAGAGCAGTTGACGTAGTCTGGTGATTATAGATCGCTTGACTAAGACAACTCATTTCATAGCTATACAACCTCAGTATACTTTGGAGTTGTTAGTTAAGCTATATGTGGATAATATTGTCCGATTACACGGTGTACCTGAGAGCATTGTGTCGGACTAAGATCCCCAGTTTACTTCAAAATTTTGGAAAGGATTACAGAAAGCAATGAGGACAACATTGAAGTTCAGCACCGCATTTCACCCTTCGATAGATGGGTAGTCGAAGTGAACCATACAAATCCTAGAAGATATGCTTTGTGCCTGCACTATGGATTTCAAGGGGGCTTGGGATGAGAAGTTACCACTGATCGAGTTCTCTTATAACAATAGTTACCAAGTTACTATATAGATGTCACCCTATGAAGCATTGTATGGTAGAAAATGCCGAACTCCTTATTCTGAAATGAAGTCAGAGAGCGAAGAATTATCGGACCAGAGTTTGTTGAAGAAACTTGTCGAGTAGTCGATATAATCAAGGAAAGGGTCAGGATAGCTCAGAATCATCAGAAACAATATGCAGATAATTGACGTCGAGACCTTGAATTGGCCATAGGTGATAAAGTATTCCTGATAATATCCCCTATGCACGGTTTGAAACGATTCAGACAGAAAGGAAAGCTGTGTCCCAGATATTTGGACCTTATAAAATTCTGGTGAGACGTAGAAAGGTGGCGTATCAGTTAGTGCTACCACCATCTATTTCTGGTATGCATGATGTATTCCATGTCTCATTACTGAAGAAGTACGTCAGAGATCCAACGCACATCTTAACGATGGATCCACCAGATCTGATTGAAGATTTGACGTTCGAAGTAGTACCTTTTGAAATCACCAGTCGAAAGGTTTAATGTCTTCGCAATCATGACATCTACTATGTTAAGGTTACCTGGAGAAACCAAGACGTAGAGGAAATCACATGGGAAGAAGAGAACGTTATGTGGAAGCAATATCCTTACTTATTCGATTCGAAAGGTATGTGTAAATTTCAAGGATAAAATTTATTTAAGGGGGAGGGAGTTGTAAGACCTACAGTCTACTAACCCAGTCTAACCATGTTGTATCGGTTCTTATAGTCGGATCGAGTGGAGTAACCATGTGAAGGAACCACGAGACCAGATAAGAGAATCGACTCAATAATACCTAAATTTAAGTGTATGGTCAACTACTTGAGCTGGTATGGTCGACCATACGATGAAGAAATAAGACCAATCAATATGGGACGTGTGGTTGACACTTTTGAAACTTGTGGTTGATAGATTTTGTGATTGCAAGTCCAACCGCACGTTGCCAGATCAAACTCCGTGATTTGAAAACTTTCCAAATATTAAAAGATGTCTTTCCTATTGTATACAGCACTATATAGAGAGTTTCTCTCTATATAAAGGACGTCCCTCAGCCCTTTCTCACTCTTTTGAAATAGAAAAAATTTCATCTATACCTCATCAAAGATTGTTAACATCATCTACACCCATAAGAATGCAGAAACATCACCTAGGTCCACCTAACTGACGAAAATCACTAAAATTATTGAAATACAGTTTTACCCTTCATTTTTATATTTTATCCTTTTAATTTTAAATAACTTAAAAGATTTATTCCAAACAACCTTTGTAAGACCCGTGTCAATCTAACCCGGTCTTACCACCTTGAACCAGGTTTACCTATCATGGTTGAGTCAAATGGACCATGGGCGTGAGGAAGATCGAGATCCCAGGTATCAAATCGACCCAAAAATACTTAATTTAAGGGGAGGGTCGCATACCCAGCTAAGCAGGGTTGGACCTCCTAAAGCAGAAAGTCAGACCCTCAATTTTGAAGGGAGGGTCGGACATCTTGAACCCTAGGGTCGACGGGATCATCGACCCTCCCATCGACCCTCGGCTACCGTAGGAAATAGAATTAGGAAATTTCCTAATTTTCGATTGGGATTCTTTCCTAATCTCAAAGGGACTTATTTTAGGATGTTCCTACTCTATTTAAAGGACATCCCTAAGCCTCTTTGACTCCTTTTACAACCCCAATGGGGGGGGGGGAGGGGGGGGGGGGGGGGGGGGGGGGGGGGGAGAGGGGGGGGGACTTTAGCAAAGAGAAGATTCTGAGAGAAGGAGTATTCTTCTCAGGTATGGATACTAATTCCATGAGTTTCTACAGGCCTTAGGTTAGCTATTGATGAGAGTGTGATCTCGGAGAAACACAAACCATCAACCCATGGTTAGGTTTTCATGGAAAACCATAGGAGAATGCATGAAAGCTATCTAGGTGGGTTATACATGGTTTCAGACCATGGAATGAATGTAGAATGGAAAGTAGGAGCAAGACATAGGATCCCAAGCACGAAGAATGGACTAAAAGAGGGAATTGGACCAAAGTGCATCGAGAAGTGCACCGAGGGTCGATGACCATCCGACCCTAGGTGATCCTGACCATCGACCCTCAGTGTTCGGGAAGTTCAGAGTTTGGGGAGGGTCGCACCCAGGGTCGATCATGACTCCGACCCTACCTCCGACCCTCAGTTGACAGAATGATTTTTAAATTCAGAATTAATTTTAATTAAATTCTATCGACTATGTTAGGTCTTCTAGCAATATAATAACAATATAAAGGTGATTCTAAAGCTTGGAAAAGTATCTATTAGCAAGCTAAGGTGAGGAAATGGAACTCTAAACTAATTGGTTAATAACAAACTATTTTTCTATTTTCTTGAGTCCAATGCCATGCTCGATTCTATGCGAATATGTTTGTAATGTGCATACAACATGTCATCCAATATTTTTATTATTTGTTCATGCATATTTACTTTATTGTTTATAACATGATGATGGTGATGATAGGAATAGGCATGTGATTGTATGTGTGTGGTTAGTGTACTTGATGCGAGCGAGTATCAGGAGAGGTGTGATGAGAACGTCAATAAACGTTAACCTTTGGCGGTCTCAACACTTTAGCTCTATCTCTAACTCAAGTCTTGTGCATTAGCATCGTCGTATTTCCATTACTTTAGCAGAACTATTATGTCGTAGAGTATCAGGGGAGGTGGTCTCGGTCCTTGTAGTCTTTGACTCTACCGGGGGCCTTAGCTCTATCTCTATGGACATCCGAGGGATTGGGGTGAGGCCTTGGATACCTGTTTGGCATTAGGATTGGTTAGTTGCGAGCCCGGTTTGCAAGCCCTCGCTAAGGGGGCTTACGTGTTGGTATAGTATTATATAACAATAAACGTTAACCTTTGTTGTATAATGTCATGATTAGGGTGGATGGGGACGACGATAAACGTTAACCTTGGGCGGACTTCCACACCCGTGTATAGAGGCGGGGTCAATAAACGTTAACCTTGACCACCCAACCTTCTATTGCGCATTGCAAACTATAAACCAGACCAAAGATATGATTTGATTGCATGCATATGTAATGTTGCATTGTTTTGTCTACTCACGAGCCGTGATGTGTGCTCACCCCCTCGGCGTCGAATATTTTAGTTGATGATGCGGGTTATACGGTTGAAGAATACATGAATGCTCCAGCGGGCGGGAGCGTGGCGGCAATGGAAGCTGAGTGAAGTGATAAATGGGGGAAAATTAGGGGGAAAAAAAAAATTTTTTTTTTTTTTTATATTAAAAAAAAAAAGAGTTTTATTAAAAAAAAAAATTTGAAAAAAAAAAAAATATTTAAAAAAAAAAAAAAAAAAAAAATAATTTTAAAAAAAAAATAAAAATTTTATTTTTTATAGGGGGGGGGGGGGGGGGGGGAAGGGGGGGGGGGGGGGGGGGGGGGGGACAACTTTCTTCTCTGAAAATGCAAAGAAAGAAATGTTTATGTATAGAAGTAGCAATCATCTCTCCTCAAGCTCTTCACCGGATAAATATGGTATATCAATCATCTCTCCTCAAGCTCTCTCACCACGGATCCTACGAGCAAGCTGGATATCCTTGGGCATGATAGTTACACGCTTAGCATGAATTGCACATAGGTTTGTGTCCTCGAACAGACCGACGAGGTATGCCTCTGCTGCCTCCTACAAAGCCAAAACTGCATGGCTTTGGAAACGTAGATCCGTCTGCAATACCAGATATCATTATATGAGAGACATAACCAAGATTTTCAGAAAAGAGAAATAGCACAGCAAAAGAGCAGAACAGTATTAACAGCAAACTTCCAAAATCACCTAAAAATCCTGAGCAATTTCACGGACTAGCCTCTGGAATGGCAGTTTCCTGATAAGGAGTTCTGTGCTCTTCTAATACTTTCTAATTTCACTGGAAAGAACAGAGCAATTGAAAAAATAAAATAACAGAGCAATTGAAAAAATAAAATAACAGAGACAATCTAATAACCCATAAATTTGAAACTCGAGAAGCATGAAAACTCATTTGATGCTTCAATGCATACCGAAGGGCAACAGTTCCAGGCCTGTATCTGTGGGGCTTCTTCACTCCTCCAGTTGTTGGAGCAGATTTACGTGCATCCTACAATATATATCTCAAATGAGAAAACTTGTTTTCCAATCTCTTGTGACCAAAAGACAACAACTGAAAAAGGAAAGGAGGAAACCCACCTTGGTAGCAAGTTGCTTCCTTGGAGCTTTTCCACCTGTGGACTTGCGAGCTGTCTGTTTGGTACGCGCCATCTGCAATTGCAACATCCACTTCCAATTTCAACATTTTGAATTCTCATACACAATTGCTACTTTTATACATAAACATCTAAATTGTCTTCCAGTTAAGAAGGGACCGGAAATGCAAAGAAAGAAATATGTGTACTTGCACCACCGCCAAGAGCTTGATTAACCGATTTTCGACGAGATTGTGATGAAACAGACGATTGACGAGCCAAATCATCGTCTCCCATGGTGGCTATACGTTAGGGTTTCATAGCAAGAAAGGGCAGAGGAGGAAAGAAGAAGAGGAAAGGAAGAAGAACAAGGGTAAAATGGTATTTTAACTTTACTCTAAGGGCAGTATTGTCCATGAAAAATTTTATTTCAGTTGACGTCAGCATCTAACGGGAATTAACTGACGGAGTGGACTTCTTTGATTACTACAGCCAAAGTTTTGGGACCTAGGTGATGTTTTTGCAAACTTGTGGGTGTAGATGATGTTAACAGTCTTTGATGGGGTGTAGATGAAATTTTTTCTTTGAAATTATCAAACCCTAAAACCTAAGAGAGAAATAGAGAGGAAGATAAGGAGAGGAAGATTTGGAGAAGAAGGCTGAGAGAAGGAATTCTGCAGACCTCTACAACAAGTAAGGTATGAACCTTGTCTCGGTAGCCATAGATTACTTAGAGTGAGAGTTCTTAATACAAATTGTGATACTAAACCCAATGTATGGATTCAGCTATGGGATTTTCTAAACAAATCTCAAAGGGGATCATGGAGAATGGGTTAAAGTACTTAGTCTGATAAAAACTAAGATTTATGGCCATAGAATGATTATTAGGGAGAACCCCATTGATGAACCAAGAAGAGGAACTCCTATTCGAAATAAAAATCAGACCAAACTCGTATGGTCATAGCTATGGTCGATAAGGTGATCATAGAGTCGACCACAGCCATTCGAGAAAATCCTAGGAAACGTGTGGTCATAGGTGTAGTCGCATATAGTGTGACCACAGGGGGTTGACCGTACGTGGGATGGTCGACACAGACATGCTCCACAGGATCAATAAGTCACTTATCAATGGTCTGTTTCAACTTTTGACTACTGTAACTTGTTACACATGAACCCTAACTTAAATTCATATAATTCTTAAGTTGCTAAATTGATTCAAAGAGATTTGCAAGGCTTAGAAGGAGATTAAATATCGTTAACAGGTGAGGGAACAAGACCTAAACTAATTGGTTAATAACAAACTACTTTTATTTTATTGTGTCCAATGTCATGAATGATTTTATGCTTGTTTGCTTATAATGTGCATCTCACATGTCATCCAATATTACTACTATATCTGCTCATGCATATTTACTTTATTGTTTTATATCTTGTTGTGGATGATGATAGGAATAGACATGTGTTTGTGAGTATGGTTGGTGTGCTATGTGGGGAGGGGTGTTTGATTCCTAAACCATGCTTTACATTGACATCGTCGTATCACCATTACCTTAGTAGAACTATTACCTCATAAGGCATCAGGGGAGGTGGTCTCGAATCGTGTGGTCTTTGACTGTCGAGGGGCCTTAACTCTATCTCTATAGATGTATTGAGGGATGTTGGGGTGAGGCCTTGGATATATTTGGATGGCATTAGGATTGGTTAGTTACGATCTTAGTTTACAAGCCCTCTCCAGTAGGGGCTTACGTATTGGTATGGGTAGGGCATCAGGGGAAGTATTGGCGGTGTATGATCTGGACATTTTAGCTCTATCTCTATTCCATGATGGGTGCATGTGGGACGACAATGGTGTTTGATCCATTGGACGGATTCACACACTATTGTATAGAGGCGTGGTGGCCGACAATACTTTCTATAGCACAGTTACAAACTTAAAACTAGACCAAAGATATGAATTAAATGTACGCATATGTTTGTGCATTGTTTTGTTTGCTCACTAAGCCGTGATGTGTGCTCAACCTTTCAATGTCGAATATTTTTAGTTGATGATGCAGGTGTTACTGTAAAAGACTACATGAATGCGTCGACATATGGACATAAGGCGGCTATGGAAGTAGAAGCAATGGAGGATGCGCATGATCCAACATGTGAATGCAATCAATGTATTTTGATTAGTTTTAGTGTTATTTGAATAAGGGAACATGTAATTCATTATCTACTTTATGTCTTGAGTTATTTGGAGATAATTGGATTTAAATATTTATTTATCATTGTTAGACCTTAATTCATTATTTATAAAGACTTCTGCTATTTAATTATTATTTCTGATTATTACTGTAAAATGTATTTGGTTCTATATGGTCGGTACGATCTATACAAGTTCCTGGTTAAACCATTGGTTCTTATGACGGTTCATAACACTACTGGTTAGTCTAGAATTGGGGCGTGACAACTCAATTTGACCTGCATTATGTAATGCTTCAGTGTCCAGTCTTTCAACTTATGTTTCATGTGTGACTTAAAGTCACTCTATAAATTTGGCAATTTCGCAATTAAGGCTATAAATACAAATTGTTCTAGTAGGGAGATCTCTTTTTTTATAAGACTTGCAACCAGAGCTTGGAATAAATCTATTTACATGGATACACTCATATCTTCTTTCATTTTGGAATTCATAAAGTTGACAGTGACATATTTTTTTCTATCAGCATCTTCCAAGAGTATTTTTTGTCTAAAGCATTTCATATAATATAGGCATAGTCATATGAAGCATAAACATCATAAACTTCATTGGTCATGGCATTCAGTGTCTAGTTCTAGCATTGAAAATCCACAGTAATCCATGCCGCCCATTTGAACTTAATTTGTAAGACCCACACTCTATTAATCTGGTCTAACAGTGTTGTGTCAGGTCTTCCCATCATAACTGGGTTGGATGAACCAACTGAAAGGTGGAACACCAAGCCAGGTAAACAAACCAGTCAATAAGAGGTTGTCTGGTCGAGAGTTTTGATTTATCCAATCTTCGAGTTTTGTAACCAATGAGTCGACCGGTCAAGTTCAGTTAGTGACTCCGTGTTTAGGAAAGTTTCTTAATTTAGAGAGGTCACTCTCCTAATTGAGAGAGGACTCTACATAGAGATTTTCTCTCTAAATAGAGGATGTCTCTCTACCCTCTCTCACTCTTTTTTCTCATTCTCAAATCCTAAAAACTGAGAGGAAGATAGGAAAAGAAGGAGAATAAGACTTGGAGAGGAAGAAATCTTAAAGGATGAAGAAGAGGTTCTGCAGAAGGGGAAAGTGCCATTGAAACTCTAACCTACCATAGCAAGGAGGATCTACGATAAGTGTCTTGTCTCTGTAGAAGATTAGAATTAGACAATGTTAGGGTTAGATTGAGATTCCAAGGTATTGAAGCAAATCCAATACCGTAATTCTGATTCGAAGGACTGTTACATTAATCTACATGTATGCTAGATGTTGGGATTTCTTTGGAGGGTTTAATCTTAAGGAAATAATGGCCATAGACTGACTTTAGGATGAATCCCATTGTTGAGCCGAAGAATTGATTCAGAAAGAATTCGGGCTGAAAGATAAACCTGAAGTATAACTCCGGAGTTATCCAGTCCCTTGACCAGTCGAGTGTATAGTAGACCGGTGAGGCAATCGATCACTCTTGGGAAGTCTATAGGGTTTTGTCTGGTGGACTCATCAGTCGACTAATACAAGACCGGTGACTCGACCGAACAGTGTCTGAAGGCCATATATAGGAGACCGGATAGTAGAAAGACAGTAGAATAGAGTACAATAATTTGATGAAACAGGTAATTTAATTTTACCAATTGTTTAGGTTTTCAACCAATTCAAGATAATTTTTAAGGCTTTGGGAAGGAACGAACATCACCCATAGATGGGGGAACAAGACCTAAATTAATAGGCTAACAATAAGCTACTTTTACTTTCTATTAAATTGAGTGATGCCATGCTTGTATGACTGTTTGCACATCTCACATGTCATCCAATAACTACTATTCTTGTTCATGCATTTTTTATTATTTTCTTATACTATTGTGATAATGATAATAAGAATAGACATGTTCTTGTGTGTGGTTAGTGTGTTGAATGGGGAGAGGTTGGAGCATCAAACCATTCATCACATTGACATCATCGTATCACTGTTATCTTAGCAAAAATTGTCACACCCCAATTTCGACTGAACCAGAAGTGTGAGTGAACTGCCACTAAACCAACAATTCACACCAGGATCACAATAAGACCGTGTCCACTAACACAAACCATTGCACATAACCATAATCAGAATATAAATAAATACAGTGAAAGTCTTAAATTAAATGAACTGAGTACTCTATTGATAAATTAAATAAGTTATCCAATTATTCAAATACCAAAACATAAATAAATATCCATACACTATTTATAAAATCTAACTAAAATTAATAAAATAAATTAAAACCATCCTAGAGGTACATGCAGTAAGGGCACTAGCATGAAGCGTCATGCTCATCCTCCCCTGCTTACACTTCCAAGGCAGCAACTCTTCCATATACTGGAGCCTCCACGTAGTCCTCCACAGTGTAACCTGCATCAACATTTAAAAATAGTGTGTACACAAGGGTGAGCTTACAATTTAGCTCAGTAAGAAAATCAGACAATGCAATAAACAACATGCATGAGTAACATTCACATTATGGTCTAGTTTTAAGTTTGCAATGTACTATAGAAAGGATTGACGGCCACCACACCTCTATACACTAGTGTCTGAATCCGCCCAATGGATCAAACACCACTGTCGTCCCACATGAATCCACCATGGAATAGAGATAGAGCTAAACTGTACAGATCACACACCGCCAACACTTCTCCTGATGCCCTACCCATACAAATACGTAAACCCCTATTAGCGAGGGCATACAAACTGGGCTCGCAACTAACCAATCCTATATGTCATCACAGTAGGTCCTATCCCAGTATAGCTCCCTACGACATAGAGATAGGCTCAAGTCTAGTGGCCAGGCCGAAGACCACAGTGCCACTTCCTCCCCTTGATACCCTAACCGCACCAAGCATGGTAAGACAGAAGCGATACAAAAAGGTGCTAGTGCGAGGAATGATCCCAGACCCCAAGCCCTTCCCATTCCACACACCAACGAAAATAATCACATGCCTAATAATCACATCCTAGCATAGCGAGTATGCATGAACAATATAACAACTGAAAATAAAGATGACAAGCGAGTATGCACAAACACCATTCCATAGAATCATAATTACTAACAATATTTTACTGTTATTAAGTTATTAGGGTTTAGGTCCGATTCCCTTACCTGACGCTTGATTGCTAGTTTGCTCCGCATCACAGAATCCAGACTTGCTATCACAAGGTCCTATACGATGTTAAGGTTGAATTAGAATTAGTTTCTTAGAGTTTAAGTTGGTCAGAAAACCAACTGGATAAAAATATACCCCTCACAGTGCATACCGATCGTAGGTACCAGTCGCTGCATTGTGGGGAACGATGCGATCTGTATAATAGAGCGGTCCCCCACAGACCAGCTCTTGAGAGGTATCGATCACAGTACCGGTCGCATATAGTGCAACTGGTGTGCCTCCAGAAGACCACCAACTTGGTGTTCGCCTTCCGTCGGTCACCTCCTATTGGTTCTAGGGTTTCTCCTATGCATTCTAGGCCTGAGCAACGAGTTAAAATTGTTTCATGTTCCATTCAAGTCCTAGTTTCGATGATCCTTAGCCTAGAATGAGAATCTAGGGTTTATCGACTGTATTAGGGTTTGACGGTAATTTAAGGGTTTTAGATCAATACCTCGCCTTGCATGGTATTGATCAATTCATGATTAATCATCTATAATACTTAACTTAGAGAGAAGTTCAAGCACTTACTGTTGGTTCGCAACTATGGTGTTCTTTGTCCAACGGTGGCTCCTCTCCCACCTTTCTTAGCTCATTCTCCTTCTTCGATCTCTTTTTCCTCTCTAGGGTTTGTGAGAAACAATCAAAGAGTTCTAAGGAGGTTCAAGGGTTCTTAAATAGACTAGGTTGGGGTTTAGGAAGTTTTCTTATGTTAGAAAAGTCCCTAGGCTAGAGATTTAGAAAGCAGGACCCGTAGAGATCCATTTCCTGATCTAACTAGTTTGCCGGTGCAGACATATCGGTCGACCGGTACCATCGACTGATACCATAGACCGGTATGAAAAATATCATATTTTAGGTCCATTTTTATACCTGGTTGTCATTCGCTCGTCCCGTCTGGCCCGATGATGATTGGAAGACTTGTTACGACATGAATTAAAGGTTTAGATCGGGTTCATGGAGTGCGGGTCTTATAACTCCCCCACTCTTAAAAGAAATTTCATTCCCAAAATTTGCATGTAGGTCTCACAACTCCCCCACCCTTAAAATAAATTTCATCCTCGAAACTTGCACGTTCGTCGAAAAGGTTAGGGTATTCCTTTCGCATCGCATTTTCCTCCTCCCAAGTGATTTCTACTACATCTTGACTTTTTCAATGTACTTTGACGTAATGAATATCCTTGCTTTAGAGTGTTGTACCTTTCGGCTTGTGGGAATCACAGGTAGTACTTCAAATGTCAAGTCCTCTGTCAAGATGTGTGATGGATCCCTGACATACTTCTTTAATAAAGAAACATGGAACACATCATGAATGCTTGACATGGATGGTGGTAGAGCCAGTTGATATGCCACATTACCACGTCTGGTCAAAATCTCGTATGGTCGCACATACCTAGGGCATAGCTTTTCCTTCTTACCGAACCGTCTCAGACCTCGCACAGGTGATATCTTCAAGAACACCTTGTCACCCAGTGCAAACTCCAGATCTCGATGTCAGTTATTTGCGTAGTGCTTTTGTCGAACTTGAGCTATCTTCACTCTTTCCTTAATTTGATCAATCGCTCGACAAGTTTGTTCTACGAACTCTGGTCCTACAATCCTTCTCTCTCCCACCTCATTCCATAATAGAGGTGTACGGCATTTCTTCCCATAGAGTGCCTCATATGGAGCCATTTGGATTGTAGCCTGGTAACTATTGTTATAAGCAAACTAGATAAGTGATAGCTTCTCGTCCCAAGCTCCTTTGAAGTCTAGGGCATACGCTCGAAGCATATCCTCCAAGATTTGAATAGTTCTTCCTGACTACGCGTCTGACTAGGGATGAAAAGTTGTACTATACTTCAATTTGGTTCACATGGTTTTCTGTAATCCTTCCTAGAACTTTGATATAAAGCGGAGATCTCTATCAGATACTATACTCTTTGGGACGTCGTAAAGTCTGACTATATTGTCCACATACAACTTGGCTAGCTTGTCCATGGTATACTGAGGTCTAACAGCGATGAAGCAAGTTGTCTTGATAAGTCGATCGACTATAACCCACACGTCATCCACTGACCTTGGTGTCAAGGATAGGCCAGTGATGAAATCCATTGTGATACAATCCCACTTCCATGCTGGCTCCGATAGTGGTTGTAACAAACATGTGGGTCTCTGTCTTTCTGCTTTCACTTGCTGGCAGTTTAGACATTGGAATACGAATCGAGCTACATCCGCTTTCATACCCCTCCACCAATATAGTCTTCTTAAATCATGGTACATCTTGGTGCTTCCTGGATGTACTGAATATGGGGTATAATGAGCTTCTTTCATAATTCTATCTCTGATATTTGAGTTCTCACTCTCAGGTATATATAATCGTCCACGATACCTGAGTACCTTGTCTGAATTCAAGATAAAGTCAGGCTTGCTTTTACCCTTCTCTAGATCTTCTTGCACAGTCTTGAGGTGTGCATCCTATAGGATTGCTACTTTTACCTCATCCATTAGATTTGGTGAGATCTTCAAGGTTGTGAACATTAATGTGAGCTTATGAATCAAGCCCTGTTCCACTGGATCTTCTACAATCTCTAATATATACTCTTTTTCATTCTCTATTGAACCTGAGGCTACAGCACACTGTGCAGCATTTGTACTAGGTCCTTCCTCAAATTTCAATGCCCACTTTCTACTTAAGGCATTAGCTACGACATTCGCCTTACCTGGATGGTACTGGATGTCACAATCATAATCTTTTAATAGCTCCAGCCATCTCCTTTGTCTCATATTCAGGTCCTTCTGAGTAAAAAGGTAAGTCAAACTCTTGTGATCCGACTTTATCTGAAACTTTTTACCATAAAAGAAGTGCCTCCAAGTCTTGATTGCGTGAATGACCACTGCTAACTCCAGATCATGCATAGGATAGTTCTTCTCATGCTCTTTTAACTGTCTTGATGCGTAGACAATCACCTGTTCTCCTTGTATTAACACACATCCAAGACCCAACCCTGAGGCATCCGTATATAGGGTGAATGGTAAGCCTGGTGCTGGGATGGTCAAGATAGGTGCAGAGACTAGTTTTGACTTCAGATTCTGAAAGCACTTCTCACACTCATCTGTCCATATGAACTTTTCTCCTTTCTTGGTTAGTCTGGTAAATGGAACATCGATTCTTGAGTAGTCTTCCACGAATCTTCTATAGTAACCAGCCAATCCAAGGAAACTACGAATCTCTGCAATTGATTTTGGTGCATCCCATCCTATTATAGCTACGATCTTGCTTGGATCTACCTTGATACCGTCTGCAGATACTACGTGACCCAAGAAGGCCACTTCCTTCAACCAAAATTCGTATTTCTTGAACTTGGCATAAAACTTCTCCCTTCTCAGTATTTGTAGGGCTACTCTCAAGTGTGTTGCATGAGCCTCCCTGTCCTTTGAGTAGACCAAGATATCATCAATGAATACGATGATCAAAGTGTCCAACATGTCATGAAACACTCCGTTCATCAGTTCCATGAACGACACTGGAGCGTTAGTCAACCCGAACGACATTACCAGGAACTCATAATGCCCATACCTTGTCCTGAAAGTAGTCTTCGGAATATCTCCTGCCTTGATCTTCAATTGGTGATACCCTGATCTAAGGTCAATCTTCGAGAAAACCTTTGCACCCTGCAACTGATCGAACAGATCATCGATCCTAAGCAAAAGATATCGGTTCTTGATGGTTAACTTATTTAACTCCCGATAGTCGATACATAATCGTATGCTACCATACTTCTTCTTTACGAACAATACAAGTGCTCCCCATGGCGATATGCTTGGTCATATGAAACCCTTATCTAGTAGTTCTTGTAACTGGATCTTCAACTCTTTTAATTCTGTAGGGGCCATCCTGTACGGTGCCTTAGACACCGGCACCAACCCTGGCATGAGGTCTATCACGAACTCTGTAGCCCTGTCTGGAGGTAGACTTGGTAGATCCTCTGGAAATACATCTAGAAACTCTCATACCACATCTATATTTTTCATCTTTGACACCTATGCAGTGATGTCGACTACAGACACTAAGTAACCCACTCCTCCCTTCTCTAAGCATCTCTTAGATTTTAGAGCAAAGAGGATCAGCTTCCGCTTCCTAGGTAATTTGGTTCCAATGAAACTAAACTCCTTTCCCTTATCATCCTTAAAAAAAAGTTTTCTTTCGCGACATAATAAGTTAGCTGAACGATGGCCTAGCCAATCTATTCCCAAGATGACATCAAAGTCTGTCATCTTGAGTTGAACCAGATTTGCTTTTAGGTTTTGCCCATCAATACTAACTGAACACGGCCCATAGCTTCATTCAACACCACATCTACTCCCAATAGAGAGCGAACTATCAAGCTTGGAGTTAAGATCATGACAAGTAACTCCAATCACTTTTCGAAAATCATAGAAACAAAGGAGTGTGTAGCCCCAGAGTCAAAGAGTACTCTGGCGGGTACACCAGCTATGTCTATAGTTCTTGGAATTTAATTATTCCTTAGTCTACATGCTCATACATAGTAATGCAGTAACCAAAATAACAAGAGACAGATTCATACCAATAACCACATAAGGTGATGCAGCTGCCTCCTCAGTGGTAACTGCAAATACCTTCCCTTGCTGTGGCGGTTGCTTTCTTGGTAGAGTGCAAGTCTTTGCATAATGGCCCAATTGCTAGCAGTTGAAACATTTGACATTAGGGTTTTGACCAACTATCTATGGTGGTGGTGGTGCAGTAGTATTCCTTGCTGGCACCACAGCAGACTGAGCCCTGTATGGGCGAAATGGTCTCGTGTTCCCTTCACCCGAAGTCTCAGTAGTAGGCCTCTTCAGTCCTCTATTTTGAGCAAAGAAGCTATCTCTTTGGCTTGATTCAATCACCTTAGCAATCTGCATAGCCTCGTTATACACCTTCTTCTCCAAACCCAAGACGTGCTCCTGGATACTTCCTCGCAATCCCATAGTGAACCTACGGTTTTTGGTTTCCTCCTCTTGCATGCTTGCTGGAGCAAAGAAAAATAGTTCTTCATACCTCTGCTGGTACGCATCAATCGTCAATTGGGATTGCTGCAGGTTGAGGAATTCTTTCTCCATCTAATCATGAAAACTCTTAGGGAAGTACTTATCGAAGAAGGCTCCCTTGAATATTTCCCAAGTGATTTGGTTGTGCTTCGTCTCCAAGTATGGTCGGGTAGAATTCCAACAAGCATTAGCATTTTCCTTGAGCATGTGCATAACAAATAGCACCTTCTAATCCTCTGTGCAAGTCATCAGACGGAAGTTCTTCTCCATCTCAACAACCCACTGTACATAGTGGTTTTCCAAGTTTCCCTATGAAGGTAGGGGGTTTCAACTTCAAAAACCTATCCACCCCTCGACTTAGGTCATTCTACCCCTGTGCATTTGTTCCATACCATGGTGGTGGGTATGGATAGATCCCTTGATAGACAGACGATGTTGGAAATTGGTGTGGTAATTGTGGGTTCTATTCTTGGCCCATCGGCCCAGTGCTACCATCCACTGGCAGTGCCGTGTTATTTCCCCCAGACTCAGGCGTACCTTCAGTAGAGATATATCCCAGTGGCCTGAACATCTTTAGCATCTCATTCAAGAATGCCTTCTACTGAGCTTCCATCTAGTAGACCAAATTCGTCACAATAGTCTCAGAGTTGGCATGAGGAGGGCCTGGCAGATTTGTTGGTGCTCTGTAACTCTGCCTTTCTCCACCATTTCTCATTGGTGTCCTGTCCCCATCATCCCTCATTGGGGTTCCACCTTTTGGGTTCAGGTTTTGCTCATCAATGGTTCCTATTTCCACATTGTCTTCAGCTTGGCGCACCCTTGAATGGTGACGCTTCCGTGAGCCTCTACAATCGTTTTCGCCTACCATCTCAGATTACTCTTCCTATTTCGATCTGAGAAGAAGACATAACACATGAGGTACATTCAAATAGTCATATTTGTCAAAATAGTGTTAGTCTTTAACAGTGCGAGGCTAAAATTGTAATGGAAACTTTAAATCAAAATTATAAAAAAAAATTTCCCAAAATTTTTTGGGCTTAGAATACTTGTTCGGTCGCGGCACTATAGAATATAGTGTGACGGGTATGGTCAGGCGGACAAACCTCTCGGACTTCCCAAGGGATACCGATCGATGTACTGATCGCACCTCTGTATGGTATGGTGTGACTAGTATGATCGACCTGTCAGCACCTTGCTTTGGCCAAGAGGTACCGGTCGCAGGTACCAAGGGGTACCGGTCGACCGGTATAGGGCAAAACCATCGATCAGTATGCCCTAAAAGACTTAAAAATCACAAATTTTGACTCATTCCTCACTTTTCTCCTCATTTTCCTCTCCGGTGGCGATTCCTCTCTGACTTGGTGAGTTGCTACAGTCCGACCGGTGCTTGTGAAAGCGATTCTTCTCTCCTAAGAGTGCTTCACAACCTCTCCAAGTAAGTTCCTTCCTTCCTCTTTCTCTTTTACACCGTTTCTTCATGGTTTCTTGCCCAAAAACTAGGTTTTCTTAGATTTAGATGATTCTAACCGTAGAAACTCTTTTTCTTCGGCTTAGAAATAGTTTTGGGACTCCTATGAACAAAAGGCCTCAAAATTATTTGAGGTTCCACCTTATGGTTTTCTCAAAATCAAAATTTTTGGATTTTTGACCTAGGTTTTGGTCAAAAATCGATTTTTTTCTTGTAATTGTTGAATTTCTTGCTTGTTTGATGATTGTTTTGTCTCTATATGTTGCTAAATTGTTACATAACTCCTTCTCCCCAGATTTTCGGTGAGTTTGAGGCCTTTGCTTGAAATACTATCGTTATGCTACCGAAATTTCAAGATTTTTTGACTAATTCTCATTGTTTTGTTTTGTTTTGTAGTTAAGAATGTCTCAACATAGAGGTGTTGGTAAGCACGCATACGCTCCGGGCATGAACCATCCATACCCGCTGGTTTCGTAGTTTAATGACTGGTGGTTTCTTTCAGTGACGGCGCAAGCCCATTTCCCATGGTTCAAAGAGAAAAACATAGAATCTGGACACTGTGTAAACCTGGAGCAACTACAATGATTTGATGTTGAAGCAGCCTTTGGTGTACTTGGGTGGTTACTAGTTATCACCTATACAATGACTACCCGACCAAATCTGGTCAAGCACTTCTATGCTAACCTGGAGGTCGAGGGGGATGTTAACGATTTCAGCCATGGTAGGGACCTCCGCCTCACCAGCTTTGTCAAGGGCGTTCCCATAAAATTCAACACTCACCAGCTCGCTGATCTCTTGGGGATTCCTAATGATGGTGATTTGGCTTGCTGCGCTCCCAAGATAAAAGGCTTCCTTACTGATGATCTGCACCAGGAGGTTTCAGACCAGATCCTTAACTCAGGGGCACCCATGAAAGCTGCCAATTTGAGACCTCTCCCTCGAGTCTATTGCCGCATTATCCGGCATGATATTGTTCCTCAGAGTGGACACTACAGTGAGTTATCTCAGCTCACCCAGTACCTGACTTATTGTGTCTGCACTAGGGAGCGGGTTTGTCTTCCTTATATTATCATCAGGACTATGCGTCAGGCTACCATGCCCGACCAGATAAGCAACCTTCCATATGGCTGGCTTATCACTAGACTCCTACGGCACCTTCGAGTGGACATGAGGGATGAGATTATGGTTGAGGACACCATGACATTAGACATTGACTGGGATGCCACTGTCTGGATGAAGATGGATAACTTGCCGATCAGTCATGAGGAGTTAGAGGCTCGTCCTTGTCTGCTTAGGAGGGTAGCCGCAGTGGCAGCAGCAGCAGCACAGCCAATGCAGCTTATGCAGAAGAGGTAGGGGGTGATGATGATGAACAGATGGAGGACATTCTTGCACCGGAACCGCAGCCCATACCTGCAGCAGGAGCATCCAACCTCCTCCCGATACCATGATGGGTATGTTTATGGAGATTCGGGATGCCCAGCGCAGGATGAACCGTGACCTAGGGCACCTCTCTCGCAGCCTCAGAGTCACGCAGAAGCAGGTACACTGGCTCAGGGTCGCATATGAGCGTGACTATAACATCGCTGACCCTATTCCTCCGATGCCCCCAACCCCATGATAGATCACCCTATTTTTCTCTCTCATGATACAGTTTATTATCATAGGGTAACTGTCCGATTTGTAGATTGTACCCTGTGGTACAATTAACTCTTTCACTCCTTGAAGGTTTTATGTTTTTACTCTCTGATACAATTTTCCTTCTTACTTGTTATGGAAATTTATGATCATTCTTACATGTTATTATGGTCTCCTAACTAGAGCATGTCTATTTATTAGGTTTTCACTTTTAATACAGTACATTATGCTCTTTAGTATTTAGTCTCAGGCATCGAACAAGTGCTCAAGGTGCGTTTTTATTAAGGCTTTTAATTTTTCCTATCTCAATTCAATGACTCAATCAAGTGCATGTATGGTCTATTGGACAGAGCCTAAGAGCTCCGATACCGAGTTGTCACAGCCCAATTCTGACTGAACCAGAAGTGTGAGTGAACCGCCACTAAACCAACAGTTCACACCAGGATCTCAATAAGACCATGTCCACTAACACAAGCCATTGCACATAACCATAATCCGAATATAAATAAATACAACGGAAGTTTTAAATTAAATGAACTGAGTACTCTATTGATAAATTAAATAAGTTATCCAATTATTCAAATACCAAAACATAAATAAATATTACACTTCCAAGGTAGCAACTCTTCCATATACTGGAGCCTCCACGTAGTCCTCCACAGTGTAACCTGCATCAACATTTAAAAGTAGTGTGTACACAAGGGTAAGCTCACAACTTAGCTCAGTAACAAAATCAGACAATGCAATAAACAACATGCATGAGTAACATTCACATTATGGTCTGGTTTTAAGTTTACAATGTGCTATAGAAAGAATTGCTGGCCACCACACTTCTATACACCAGTGTGTGAATCCGCCCAATGTATCAAACACTACTGTCGTCCCACATGTACCCACCATGGAATAAGGATAGAGCTAAACTGTACAGATCACACACCGCCGACACTACCCCTAATGCCCTACCCATACCAATACGTAAGCCCCTATTGGGGAGGGCTTACAAACTGGGCTCGCAACTAACCAATCTTATATGTCATCACAGTAGGCCCTATCCCAGCACAACTCCCTAGGGCATAGAGATAGGGCTCGAGTCTAGTGGTCAGGCCAAAGACCACAGTGCCACTTCATCCCCTTGATACCCTACCCGCACCAAGCATGTTAAGACAGAAGCGATACGAAAAGGTGCTAGTGTAAGAAATGATCCTAGACCCCAGGCCCTTCCCATTCTACACACCAACTAAAACAATCACATTCCTAACAATCACATCCTAGCATAGCAAGTATGCATGAACAATATAATAACTGAAAGTAAAGATGACATGCGAGTATACATAAACAGCATTCCACAGAATCATAATTACTAACAACGTTTTACTGTTATTAAGTTATTAGGGTTTAGGTCTGATTCCCTTACCTGACGCTTGATTGCTAGTTTGCTCCACGTCATAGAATCCAAACTTGCTATCACATGGTCGTACACGATGTTAAAGTTGAATTAGAATTAGTTTCTCAGAGTTTATGTTGGTTGAAAAACCAACTGGATCAAAATATACTACTCACAGTGCATACCTGTCGTAGGTACCGGTCGCTGCACTGTGGGGAAATGTGCAACCTGTATGATAGACCGGTCCCCCACAGACCAGCTCCTGAGAAGTACCAATCGCAGCACCGGTCGCATATGGTGCGACCGGTATAGTCGATCGGTATGCCTCCGAAGACCACCAACTTGGTGTTCGCCTTCCGTTGGTCATCCCCTATTGGTTTTAGGGTTTCTCCTATGAATTCTAGGCCTGAGCAATGAGTTAAAAATGTTTCAAGTCACATTCAAGTCCTAGTTTCGATGATCCTTAGCCTAGAATGTGAATCTAGGGTTTACCGACTGTATTAGGGTTTGACGGTAATTTAAGGGTTTTAGATTAATACCTCACCTTGCATGGTATTGATCAATTCATGATTATTCATTTATAATGCTTAACTTAAAGAGAAGTTCAAGCACTTACCATTGGTTCGCAACTATAGTGTTCTTCGTCTAACGGTTGCTTCTCTCCCACCTTTCTTAGCTCTTTCTCCTTCTTCGATCTCTTTCTCCTCTCTAGGATTTATGAGAAACAATCAAAGAGTTCTAAGGAGGTTTAAGGATCCTTAAATAGACTAGGTTGGGGTTTAGGAAGTTTTCCTACGTTAGGAAAGTCCCTAGGCTCGAGATTTGGAATGCGGGACCCGTAGAGATCCCTTTTCAGATCCAACTAGTCTGCCCACGCGGACATACCGATCGACTGGTACCATCGACCGGTACCATAGACCAGTATGAAAAATATCATATTTTAGGTCCATTTTCATACTTGGTTGTCATCCACTCATCCCTTCTGGCCCGATGATGATTGGAAGACCTATTACGACATGAATTAAAGGTTTAGATCGGATTCATAGAGTGCGGGTCTTACAGAAACAGTATGTCATAAGGTATCAGGGGGTGATGATGATGTGTGACTATAAGCTCTGTCGGTGGACCCTAGCTCTATCTCTATGGGCTGATTATGGGATGCTGGGGTATGGCCTTGGATACAACTTCATAACATCTAGGATTGGTTAGGCACAAACCCAGTTTATAAGCTCTCATCAGTAGGGGCTTACGTACTAGTATGGGGTAGGTTATCAGGAGGGTTCTGGTAGTGTGTGATCTGGGAACTCTAGCTCTATCTTTATTCTATAGTGAGTGATGTGAGGCGATAGCAGTGTGTGATCCATTGGGCTTGCTTACACTCTTGTGTAAGGAGGTGTGGTTGTAGCCTATCCTTACCATAGCACATTGCAAGCTTATAGTAGACCAAAGATAAGAATTTGACTGTATGCATATGTTTGTGCATTATTTTGTTATCTCACTGAGATAAGTTGTGTGATCACCTTACAATATCATATTTCTGTTAGTTGATGATGCAAGTACGACTGTTGAAGATTTTATTAATGCATCGTCGTGTGGACACGTGGTGGCTATGGAAATGCAGACTATAGAAGACGAGCATGACTCTTTATGCGAGTGCTTCTAATGTGTTTATGCTTAGATTTAAGTTCATATTTGACTATGGGACATGTAATGGTTTATTATTATGTTTTGATTTACTTGGAGATAACTGGTTTAATATTTACTTATCACATTAGACACTCTATTCTTTATTAATATAATTCTGCTATTTATTTTAGTATTTCTGGTTGTGTGGAATGTGTTTGGCTTAGATTATTGGCACAGTCCTATGTGATCTTGGCTTAAACAGATGGTTTAGTGATGGTTCATTCACACTTTTGGTTCGTCCAAAATTGGGATGTGACAACTTTGTATCGAAGCACACGGGCTCTGCCAATCAAACCTAGATACATTCACAAGAGTCCATCAACTGAGTTAGGATAAAAATAAAAGCTTTAATATAAACTCACTATAAGCACATTGTTGGTTGAGACTGAAACTTATAGCAGAACAATAATGCATATAATAAAGGTGAAACAAAATGTATGTATATATAAACATGTGCATCTAGAAGCAAAGCAAGAATAAAGTGCATCCATATACAAACAGAAAAGAAAAATGAATAGGAGTGTATACATCATCAAGACAGAGCACGGTCCACAATCTGGACAGTTACACTGCAAATATAAACCAAAAATAAAATGTATCTATGTCTAAAAACAAAGGATAATAAAATCTAGCCCTGAGATGGTGGAGGAGGTAGAGACTCTCTATCTTTGTTTTAATCCTCTGCATAGACTCTCCGGAGCCAAGCTATCTGCTCCTAAGTGGTGCTGAGACTCTTAGCAAGATTCGTCACCCACTGATCTATCACTCATTGGGCATCAAGTAAGGTCTATTGGGCCATTCGGATGTCTTGAAGCTGGGTCAGAATCTACTCAGATAAGGACTAAGAAGAGCTAGCTACAAAAGTAGTCTGAGAAGGGCCAGTTGTAGTGGTACACTGTGGCATAGGAGAGGGATGTCCTCTACATCCATATACATCCGACATCATCCCCGCTACCCTCTGCTACTACCACCTCGAATGCTGCTGCTGTTGCTGCCGCCGTTGCCACCCGACCCAGATGATGGTCCAGTGTGTTTTGCTCCTCATCACTGACTGCCAACTCATGTATCTCCATCCGGGTAATGGCGTCCCAGTCAAGGTCTACAAAGACTGTGTCCTCATACATCCTCTCACCCTCTAGGTTAAATTAAAGGCTAGAGAGAAGGGTGGTGATCATGCGCCCATAGGATAAATTTCCCTTCTGGAGGGGCGTAGAAGCTCAATGCATGGTGCGGATAATAATATAAGGAAGACAGACCGGCTGCCTGGTGCAGATGCAATAGAGGAGGTACTAAGTGAGCTGCGATACCTCATTGTAGTGGCCACTCTGTGGGATAAGGTTGTGCTAGATAATTTTGCAGTGGACGCAAGGTTTAGGGTGAAGATTGATAAAAATAAAAGCTTCAATATAAATACACCATAAGCATATTGTTGGTTGGAATTGAAACTTATAGCAAGATGATAATGCACATAATAAAGGTGAAACAAAATATATGTATATATAAACATGTGCATCGGGAAGCAAAGCAAGAATAAAGTGCATCCATATACAAATGAAAAAAGAAAAATAAATAAGAGTGTATCCATCATCAAGACAGAGCACGGTCCACAATGTGGACGGTTACTCTGCAAATATTAACCAAAAATAAAATGCATCTATGTTTAAAAATAAAGGAGAATAAAATCTAGCCCTGAGTTGGTGAAGGAGGTAGAGACTCCCTATCTCTGTCGTAATCCTCTGCATAGACTCTCCGGAGCCAAGCTATTTGCTCCTGAGTAGTGCTGAGACTCATAGCATGATCCGTCACCCGCTGATCTATCGCTCACTGGGCATCAAGTAAGGTCTACTGGGCCACTCAGATATCCTGAAGCTGGGTTAGAATCTGCTGAGACAAGGACAGAGAAGGGTCAGCTGTGAAAGTAGTTTGAAAAGGGCCAGCTGTAGTGGTACACTATGACATAGGAGGGGGATGTCCTCTATACCCATATACTTTTGATCATCATCCCAGCCACCCTCTACTACTACCTCCTTGAATGATGCTACTGCTGCTACCGCTGCCACCCGAACTAGAGGATGGTCCATTGTGTTTTGCTCCTCATCATTGACTGCCAACTCATGCATCTCCATCCGGGTGATGGCGTCCCAGTCAAGGTTTGGGAAAACTATGTCCTCATACATCTTCTCACCCTTCAGGTTTAATTGAAGGCAAGAGAGAAGGTTGTTGATCATGTGCCCATAGGGCAGACTGCCCTTCTGGAGGGGCGTAGAAGCTCGATGCATGGTGTGGATAATAATATAACGAAGACAAACCGGCTGCCTAGTGCAGATGTAGTATAAGAGGTTCGAAGTGAGCTACGATACCTCATTATAGTGGCCACTCTATGTGATAAGGCTATGCCGGATAATTTTACAATAGGCCTGAGGTTCAAGGCAAAGATTGATTGCCTTCATTTCCTAGGCCCCTTCTTGGGTGATCTGGTTTCGTACCTCGACGCGCATATCTTCCCTCAAAAACTAACGCACTTTTGGTGCACAGTAAACCAACTCACCATCATTGGAGATATTCAAAAGCCCTACCAGCTGGTGTGTATTAAAAAAAATTGGTACTCCTTTCACCCAGCTGGTGATCCTCAATTCCCTACCCCTGTCCAGGTCTTCTGGATCACCCTCTAGTTGTAAGTTGTAGTAGAATTATTTGACCAACTTTGGGCATGTTGACCCCTCATACTGGGTTAGAGGTAGCCATCCCATATCATCAAAAGCTGCCTCCACATTGAACTTAGCAAGGTCCAATAACTTTACAAACCAGCCCACCTCTACTTTCTTGCGTCGAAACCAAGGATATTGTGCCCTGACTTAGGCTGAGCAGAAGCGCAAAGCATCATATGCTCTGGGATTCTCGGTTCGAGGCATAATGACTACAAGAATGAAAGACGAATAAAAACAAGGATCATTAGTCTAGAATTTTAGAAATTTCAACAGCATAATGGCATAAAATGGTCTAAAGCCTCACTTTCACCCAAAATTATAAGCAGGAGGACTTACATAAGTCACAAACCATCCTCTATTAATTACCTAATAGGGAATTGCAATAAAATTCAAGAAATCTCAAGAAATTTAAAATTTGGGCAAAAAACTGAAAATTTGGGATTTTGGCAAACCAACCAATGAAACCCAAAATTGATTGAGGGCTTTCGTTTGTTGGGTGCCCAACATCAAATGTAAGTGAAGAAAATAAGTTTTCTATGGTTCTTTAATTGAAAGAAAATGATAAAAGACCATAAAAAACCTAGGTAGGATAATCCAAGGAGAGAATGAGATTGAAGAACTCACATCTGGGAAGTGTTTGGAGTAGTTGATCGGAAGGGAAAGCGTTGATTTTGACTAGAGGGTATTGTAGCAACTCACCGGAGCCAAGCTAAGTTGTAAAGAGGAAGAAGACAAAAGAGAAAAGTGGGAAAAATGGCTCGAATTCGGTTTTTAACACTGATCTTTTACTGATCGGTCGAGGAATTCGATTGAAAAGTTGACCGGTCAGTCGATCAACAAGTCGACCATAGGCTCTCAGGAATATACTTAGGGATTGTCTGGTGGACTCACTGGTCGACCAACACATGACCGGACAAGGGTAACTGGACAAGTTCTCTAAGTACTGTATTATATATATATATATATATATTTTTTTTTTTTTTTTTGGAATTTTTTCCTCTAAGAATTTTTGTATACTATGAGACTAACTCTATGAACTGCCATTATTGTACCTTGTCTTACATTTGTTGGCTATGCAAACACCTTAATGACCAATAGTTTGAAATGGTACGCTATACCAGTAGAAACAACCGAAGAGGCCGTAGCCCTACCCCACCACTACCTGGAGTGGGGAATGTAAATGAAAACCCAAAGGAGCAAGCAAAAAATAATGAGGTGCCTCAAGGTGTGAACAACCAAGCCAACCCGACCAATTTGCCAGGGCCACCAACTGATTTGGCCACGGTTGTGACGAATTTAGCACGATAAGTACAGGAGCTATAGTAAATGCAAATAAATATGCAAGTTGCCTTGGGAATCGTACACCCAACTGCCTATACCACACCAATACCTCCTAGTCAGGCTAACATGGTACCAGTTGGTAGCAACACTGTGCCTCCATCAACTGTTGTCAACAATGCGGTGCCTACAGCACAACAGGTTCCAGTGATGCACATTCCGGTGAAGAACCTTGGAGCACAGTAGGGTGCATACCAGGGTGGTTACCAGTTTTCACCACTGATGTATGGAGCTTATGGACAGCAAGACCATTCTAGACTGGTGGAGCGTTTCCTGAAGATGAAGCCTCAGATGTTCTCAGGAAAAATGTCAGATCCATTGTGGCCAACTCATTGGATTGATGAGATGGAGGAATTTTCTAATGATGACCATAACTGAAGAGGATAAGGTGCTATGTGCAACCTTTAAGCTAAGAAAGGATGTGAATCATTAATGGAAAGTCTACTTGCGGTTATCTACTGATGAAGCATACTCGACTGACCTGGGCTATCTTCAAATAAGCCTTCTTCGAGAAATACTTTCCCCGAAGCTTTAGAAACTAGTTGGAGAAGGAGTTCTTGACCTTGTACCAAGGTCAGATGATAGTGGATGCTTATCAACAGCGTTATGAGCAATTATTTTTTTTGCCCCTACAAGTATCCAAGAAGAAGAGACTAAAACCCGAAGGTTCACTATAGGACTATGGGGAAGTATTCGTAAACATGTGCTAGGATTGGAAAAGAAGATTTATAACGAAGCTATATAGATTTCTCATGTATTGGAGTCGAGTCAGAGAGAGAGCTACTTTGCTCAGAACCAGGGTTTGAAGATACCAAATGGGAATTCATCCAATTAAAGAAGCTCAAAGACCTTTAAACCATTCAAGCCACATAATACTAAGGGAGCAGCCAGGACTACCTAAATGGTTCTACCTCAACCAGGGCAAGTGACTGCTAATATCAAATGCTTCAACTGTGATCAAATGGGGCATTATGCAAAGAACTGCCCTAAGCCCAAGAAGAAGTTGCAGGAAGGAAAGGTGTATGCCGTAACTTCTGAAGACATAGCCGCATCACCTGATGTGGTCACAGGTATGACCTGACCTTTGTTTATTACAGTACTTTATATGAGCATATAGACTAAACCTAGGGTAAACTATAAGAATCGTGACCATAGCTGGTGTACCCACCAGAGTTGTCACACCCTAATTCCGACTGAACCAGAAGTGTGAGTAAACCGTCTCTGAACCAACGGTTTACACCAGGATCTCAATAAGACCGTGTCCACTCATACAAACCATTGCACATAACCACAATCAGAATATAATAAATACAGCGGAAGTCTTAAATAAAATAAACTGAGTAATCTATTGATAAATTTAAATAAAATATTTAATTATTCAAATCCCCAAAATTTAAGTAAATATCTTTATATCACTGTATTTCCAACCAAAAAATAACTGCAATAAATAAAATCAAATCCTAAAAATACATGCAGTAAGGGCACTCGCATAAAGCTCATGCTCATCTTCTCCTACTTGCACTTCCAGGGCAGCAATACCTCTATATGCCGGAGCATTCATGTAATCCTCCACCGAATAACCTGCATCAACATCTAAAAATAGTGTGTACACAAGGGTAAGCTCATAACTTAGCTCAGTAAGACAATCAAACAATGCAACAAACATATGCATGAGTAACATTCACATTATGGTCTGGTTTTAACTTTGCAATGTGCTATAGAAAGGATTGGCAGCCACCGCACCTCTATACACGAGTGTGTGAAGCCGCCTAATGGATCAAACACCACTGTCGTCCCACATGCATCCTATCATGGAATAGAGATAGAGTTAAGGCATCCGGATCAAACACCACCAACACCTCCCCTGATACTCTACCCATACCAACACGTAAGCCCCTATTGGCGAGGGCTTGCAAACTGGGCTTGCAACTAACCAATCCTATATGTCATCATAGTAGGCCCTGTCCCAGCGCAGCTCCCTATGGCATAAAGATAGAGCTAGAGTCTAGTGTCCAGGCCGGAGACCACAGTGCTACTTCCTCCCCCTGATACCCTACCCGCACCAAGCATGCTAAGACAGAACGATACAAAAGGTGCTAGTGTCAGGAATGATCCCAAACCTCCAGTCCTTTCCATTCTACACACCAACGAAAACAATCACATGCCTAACAGTCACAACCTAGCATAGCAAGTATGCATAAATAATAATAATAACTGAAAGTAAAGGATGACATGCGAGAATGCACAAACATCAATCCACAGAACCACAATTATTAACAACGATTTACTGTTATTAGGGTTTAGGTCCGATTCCCTTATCTGACGCTTGATTGATAGTTCGCTCCGCGTTACAAGGTCCAGACGTGCTATCACAAGGTCCTACACGATATTAGGGTTTAGTTAGAATAGTTCTCTTAGGTTTTATGTTGATCGGAAAACCAACAAGATCAAAAATACTTCTCACAGAGCAGACCGATCACAGGTACCGGTCGTAGCACTATGGGGAAAACCTGTGACCGGTATGGTCGGCTGGTCCCCACAGACCAGTCTCTGGGAGGTACCGGTCGTAGTACCGGTCGCATATGGTGCGACCAGTATGGTCGACCAGTATGTCTCCAGAAGACCATACACTTGGTTCTCGCCTTCCGTCGGTCACCCTCTATTGATCCTAGGGTTTCTCCTATTCATTCTAGGTCTGAATACTGACTTAGAGTTATTTCCAACTCCATTCAAGTCCTAGGTTCGATGATCTTCAACCTAGAACTTGAATCTAGGGTTTACCACTAATTTAGGGTTTGACGGCAAACAGGGTTTAGATAAATACCTGCTTTGCATGGTATTGATCCAATCACAGCTAACACTCCTACAATGTATAGGAAGGTTTGAGCACTTATCGTTGACTTGCTATAACTTGTTCTTCGTCGAACGGCACTGGTGGCTCTTCCCTCTCCTTCTTCAACCTCTTTCTCCTTTCTAGGATTTGTGAGGATCAATGGAAGAGGTTTTAGGAGGTTTTAGGGTCCTTATATAGGCTAGGATTAGGTTTATGAAGCATTAGGAAAGTCCTTTGGTTTGAAATTTGGAAAGTGGGACTCGTAGAGATCCGTTTTTGGATCCATGCTGCGTAGGCCATACCGGTCAACCATCGACCAATACCATAGACCGGTACCATTGATCGGTATGAGGTTTTTCATACTTGAATTTGTCCGATTGGTCCGATTTCATACCTGGTTGTCATCCGCTCATCCCGTCTGGTCCAATGATGATTGGAAGACCTGTTATGATATGAAACAAGGTTTAGATCGGGTTCATGGAATGCGGGTCTTACAACTCCCCCACTCTTAAAAGAAATTTCGTCCCCAAAATTTGCATATAGGTTTCATAACTCCCCGACCCTTAAAATAAATTTTGGCCTCAAAATTTGAACTTACCTTGGTCGTCGAAAAAGTTAGGGTATTCCTTTCTCATTGCGTTCTCTTCCTCCCAAGTAATTTCTTCCACATCCTGGTTTTTCCAATGTACTTTCACATAGTGGATATCCTTGCTTCGAAGATGTTGTACTTTTCAGCTTGTGAGCATCACAGGTACAACTTAAAACGTCAAGTCCTCTGTCAAATCTGGTGGGTCTGCTGTCAAAATGTGCGATGGATCCTTGGCGTACTTCTTCAATAAAGAAACATGGAACACATCATGAACGCTTGACATGGATGGTGGTAGAGCCAGTTGATATGCCACATTACCACGTCTGGTCAAGATCTCATATGGTCCCACATACCTGGGGCATAGCTTCCCCTTATTACCAAATCGTTTCAGACCTCGCACAGGTGATATCTTCAAGAACACCTTGTCACCCACTGCGAACTCCAGATCTCGACGTCGATTATTTTCATAGTGCTTTTGTCAAACTTGAGCTGTCTTCACTCTTTCCTTGATTTGATCAATCACTCGATAAGTTTCTTCAACAAACTCCGGTCCTACAATCCTTCTCTCTCCCACTTCATTCCATAACAGAGGTGTACGACATTTCTTCCCATAGAGTGCCTCATATGGAGCCATCTGGATCGTAGCCTGGTAACTGTTGTTATAAGCAAACTCGATGAGCGATAGCTTCTCGTCCAAAGCTCCTTTGAAATCTAGAGCACACGCTCTGAGCATATCTTTTAAGATTTGAATAGTTCTTTCTGACTGCCCGTCTATTTGAGGATGAAAAGCTGTACTAAACTTCAACTTGGTTCCCATGGCTTTCTGTAATCCTTCCCAGAACTTTGATATAATACGGGGATCTCTATCAGTTACTATACTTTCTAGGACGCCATGAAGTCTGACTATATTATCCACATATAACTTGGCCAGCTTCTCCATGGTATACTGAGCTCTGATAGCGATGAATCGAGCTATCTTGGTAAGTCGATCGACTATAACCCATACTGCATCCACTGACATTGGTGTCAAGGGTAGGCCAGTGACGGAATCCATTGTGATACAATCCCACTTCCATGCTGGCTCCGATAGTGGTTGTAGCAAACCTGTGGGTCTCTACCTTTCAGCTTTAACTTGCTGGTAATTCAGACATTGAAATACGAACCGAGCTACATCCGCTTTTATACCCCTCCACCAATATAATCTTCTTAAATCATGGTACATCTTGGTGCTTCCTGGATGTACCGAATATGGGGTGTAATGAGCTTCCGTCATAACTCGATCTCTGATATTTGAGTTCTCACTCTTAGGTATACATAATCGTCCACGATACCTGAGTACCTTGTCTGAATCCAAGGTAAAGTCAGGATTGCTTTTACCCTTCTCTAGATCTTCTTGTACAGTCTTGAGGTATGGATCCTGTAGGATTGCTACTTTGACCTCATCTATTAGATCCGATGAGATTTTCAAGGCTACGAACATCAATGTAAACTTATGAATTAAGCCCTGTTCCACTAGATCTCCTGCAGTTTCTAATATAAACTCTTCATCATTCTCTTTTAAGCTTGAGGCTGCAGCACACAATGCAGCATTTGTACTAGGTCCTGCCTCAAGTTTCAATGCCCACTTTCTGCTTAAGACATCGGCCACAACATTTTCCTTACCCGGATGGTATTGGATGTCACAATCATAATCTTTTAATAATTCCAGCCATCTCCTCTGTCTCATATTCAGGTCCTTCTGAGTGAAAAGGTAAGTTAAGCTCTTGTGATCCGATTTAATCTAAAACTTCACCGTAAAGGTAGTGTCTCCAAGTCTTGATTGTATAAATAACTACTGCTAACTCCAGATCTTGCGTAGAATAATTCTTCTCATGCTCTTTCAACTGTCTTAATGCGTAGGCAATCACCTATTCTCCTTGCATTTACACACATCCAAGACCTAACCCTGCGGCATCCGTATATAAGGTGAACGGCAAGCCTGGTGCTGGGATGATCAAGATAGGTGCAGAGACTAGTCTTGACTTCAAATTCTAAAAGAACTTTTCACACTCATCCGTCCATATGAACTTTTCCCCTTTCTTGGTTAGTCTAGTAAGTGGAACAGCGATCCTTGAGTAGTCTTCAACGAATCTTCTATAGTAACAGCCAATCCAAGGAAACTACGAATCTCCACAACTGATTTTGGTGCATCCCATCCTACTATACCTGCGATCTTACTTGGATCTACCTTGATACCGTCTGCAGATACTACGTAACCCAAGAAGACCACTTTCTTCATCCAAAATTCATATTTCTTTAAAGCTTCTCTCTACTCAGCCGTTGTAGGGCTGCTCTCAAATGTGTTGCATGAGTCTCCCTTTCTTGTGAGTAGACCAATATGTCGTCAATGAATACGATGACCGAAGTGTCCAACATGTCATGAAACACTCGGTTCATCAGTTCCATGAACGACGCTGGAGCGTTAGTCAACCCGAATGACATTACAAGGAACTCGTAATGTCCATACCTTGTCCTGAAAGCAGTCTTCGGAATATCTACGGCCTTGATCTTCAATTGGTGATACCCTGATCTAAGATCAATCTTCGAGAAAACCTTTGCACCCTGCAACTGATCGAACAGATCATCGATCCTAGGCAAAGGATATCGGTTCTTGATGGTTAACTTGTTCAGCTCTCGGTAGTCGATACATAACCGTACACTACCGTCCTTCTTCTTAACGAACAATATAGGTGCTCCCCATGGCGATATGCTCGGTCGTATGAAACCTTTATCTAGTAGTTCTTGTAATTGGGTCTTCAACTCCTTTAATTTGGAAGGGGCCATTTTGTACGGTGCCTTAGACACCGACGCCGACCCTGGCATAAGGTCTATCACCAATTTTGTAGCCCTGTCTGGAGGTAAACATGGTAGATCTTCTAGAAATACGTCTGGAAACTCTCGTACCATGTCTAGATCTTCCATCTTTGGCACCTCAGCAGTTATGTCGACCACAGACATTAAATACCCCACTCCTCCCTTCTCTAAGCATCTCTTAGCCTTTAGGGCGAAGAGGATCAGCTTCCGCTTCCTAGGTAACTTGGTCCCAATGAAGGTAAACTCTTTCCCTTTCTCATCTTTAAGCACAAGTTTCCTTTCACCACATAATAAGCTAGCTGAATGATGGCCTAACCAATCCATTCCCAAGATGACATCAAAGTCTGCCATCTCGAGTTGAACCAGATTTGCTTCTAGGTTTCGGCCCTCAATACTAACTGTACACGGCGCATAGTATTCAATCAACGCCACTTCAACTCCCAATAGAGAGCGAACTATCAAGCTTGGGTTTAAACACTTGACAGGTAATTCCATTCGCTTCCCAAAAGAAATTGAAACGAAGGAGTGTGTGGCCCCAGAGTCAAAGAGTACTCTGGAAAGTATACCAGCTATATTTACAGTCCCTGAAATTTAAATATCCCGTAGTTCTACATGCTCAAACACAACAAACAGTAAGTCAAATAGGAAGGGATAGAATCATACCAGTAACCACATCAGGTGATGCAGCTGCCTCTTCAGTGGTGACTGCGAATACCTTTCCTTGCTGCGGTAGTTGCTTCTTAGGTAGAGTATAGGTCTTCCCATAATGACCCAATTATTGGCAGTTGAAATATTTAACATTTGGGTTCTATCCAGCAAATTGTGCCGATGGTGGTGCAGTAGTGTTTCTTGCAGGTACCACAGCAGACTGAGCCCTGTATGGGTGGAATGGTCTAGTATTCCCTCCACCTGAAGTCTCAGTGGCGGGCCTCTTCAGTCCCCTATTCTAAGCAAAGAAACCGTCTCTTTGACTGGATTCGATTACCCTAGAAATCTGCACAGCCTCATTATATATCTTCTTTTTCAAACCCAAGACGTGCTCTCGGATACTTCCTCGTAATCCCATGGTGAACCTACGGGTCTTGGTTTCTTCTTCTTTCATGCTTTTCGGAGCGAAGAAGAACATCTCTTCATATCTCTACTGGTAAGAATCAACCGTCGACTGGGATTGTTGCAGGTTGAGGAATTCCTTCTCCATTTCATCTCTAAAGCTCTTCTGAAAGTATTTATCGAAGAAAACTCCTTTGAATATTGCCCAATCGATCTGAGTGTGCTTTACCTCTAAGTATGACCGGGTAGAATTCCACCAGGCATTGGCATCTTCCTTGATCATGTGCGTAGCAAACAGCACCTTCTCATCTTTCGTACAAGTCATCAAACGAAAGTTCTTCTCTATTTTAGACACCCACTGTGCAGGCCACAGTGGTTTCCCTGGTTTCCCTGTGAAAGTAGGGGGTTTCAGTTTCAAGAATATATCTACCGCTCGGCTTAGGTCATTCTGCCCTTGTGCATTCATTCTGTACCGTGGTGGTGGGTACAGATAGATTCCTTGATAGACGGATGACGATGGAAATTGATGTGGTGGTTGTAGATTTTGTGCTTGGCCCATCGGCCCAGTACTACCATCCATTGGCAATGTGGTGTTATTTCTTCCAGACTCAGGCGTACCTTTTGTAGGAATATATCTCGGTGGCCTGAACATCTTCAGCATCTCGTTCAGGAATGTTTTCTGTTGAGCTTCCATCTGAAAAACCAGATTCATCACAATTGTTTCAAAGTTTGTGTGAGGGGGTCCTGACAAATTTGTGGGTGCTCTGGGACTCTGCCTCTCTTCACTGTTTGGGTTCACATTTTGCTCATCAATAGTTCCTGTTTCCACGTTGTCCTCATCTTGGCGTACCCTGGAGTGGTGACGCCTTCGTGAGCCTCTACGACTGTTTCCGCCTACCATCTCAGATAAATTTTCCTGCTTGGATCTGAGAAGAAGACATAACACATGAAGTATAATCGAATAGTCATAATAGTGTTAGTCTTTAACAAGTGCAAGGCGAAACTCGTAAGGAAACTTAAATCGAAATTTTACAAATTTTTCCCAAAATTTTATGGGTTTCCATTAGTTGTATGGTTGCAACATACTGGTCGCGACACTGTATAAGGTAGTGTGACCGGTATGTCCAGGCGGACAAACTTCTCGGATTCCCGAGGGGTACCAATCGATGTACCGGTCGCAACTCTGTGGAAAATGGAGCGACCGGTATAGTTCGAACGATTATAATTTTCTCCTGACTGAGGGGTACCGGTCGACTTTACCAGGGGGTACCGGTCGACCGGTATGGGCAAAACCGTCGACCGGTATGCCCAGAATCCTCTTTAAAATCGCGAAAAGTGAGATTTTTCTCACTTTTCCTTTCTTCTTCCTCTCCGGTGGAGATTCCTCTCTGGCTCTGTGAGTTGCTACAGTCCGACCGGTGGTCTTAGAAGCTATTTCCTTCTGATCCAGACCTAGAACATCGCCTCCAAGTAAGTTCCTTCCTTCCATTTACCATTTTTACATCGTTTCTCCATGGTTCCAAGCCCAAAACTAGGTTTTTCTTAGTTTAGGAGATTCTAACCGTAGGAACTCTTTTCCTTCGGCTTAGAAAGGGTTTAGGGAACTCTAGGAGCAAAAGCCCTCAACCAATTTGAGGTTCCACCGAATGGTTTTCAAAAAAATCAAATTTTTAGGTTTTTAACTTAGGTTTTGGTAAAAAATCAAAATTTTCTTGAAAATTCCTAAATTTCTTGTTTGTTTGATGGATGTTTGGTTTACTTGAGGTGTTTGGGGGTTACGTAAGTCTTCCTCCCTAGGTTTTGGGGAGTTCGAGGCTTTTGTTCAATTTACTGTCATTATGCTGCCAAAATTCCAAAAATTTCTAACCCATTTCTCTTTGTTTTGTCTTTGTTTGTAGTTCAAAATGTCTCAACATAGAGGTGCAGGTAAACGTTCATTCGGTCTTGGCATGAATCGTCTGCATCCTTCTGTTCCACAACTCGATGAGCGGTGGTTTCGTTTTGAGGTAGCGCAAGCCCGCTTCCCTTGGTTTGACGAGAAGAATATCAAGTCAGGGCGATGGGTGAACCTGGAGCAGCTTCATCGGTTTGATGTGGAGGCTGCTTTTGGTAGACTTGGGTGGGTGCCCGTTATTACGTACACTGTGACCACCCGCCCTAACCTAGTCAAACATTTATATGCCAACTTGGAGATAGAGGGAAATTTCAATGACTTCAGCCAAGGCAGGGAACTCCGCCTTACCGGTCTCATCAAGGGTGTCCACATCTCCTTCAACACTCACCAGCTCACCGATCTCCTAGGGATTCCCAATGATGGGGACTTGGCCTACTGCGCCCCTAAGATGAAGGGATTTCTCACTTAAGAACTGTGCCAGGAGATTTCGGAGCAGTTACTTAACCCTGGAGCGCCTATGAAGGCTTCTAGCTTGAGGCCTATGCCTCGTGTATTGTCACACCCCAATTTTGGTCTAATCAGAATGGTGTGATGAACCGCTAATAAACCAACGGTTCAACCAGGATCTCAAATAGGCTATCCCCGCGTTATCTAAACTTACACACATCCATGATCATAATCAGAGTAAATACACAATAGCGGAAGTTTTATAATAACATGAACTGAGAACTAACATGATATCATTAATTTAATAGCAAATTATTCTGTCATTAACTGAGACATAAATATTTAAATACCAAATACATGTCTTAATAAAATACAACAAAGTAACCTATAAAATATCTAATCAAATACACACGAGTTGCACTCGCAAGAGGAGTCGTGTGTATCCACTTCAGCTTCAGCTTCCATTGCTGCCACGTTTCCGTACGTAGACGCATTCATATAGTCTTCAACGGTATAACCTGCATCATCAACTAAAATATTCGACGTCGAGGGGTGAGCACACAACACGGCTCAGTGAGTAGCCAAAATAATGCAACAATACATATGCATGCAAAAAGTCAATTTATATCTTTGGTCTAGTATATAAGTTTGCAGTATGCTATAGAAAGGTTGAGGTAGCCAAAGGTCGCGTTTATTGACTCCGTCTCTATACACGAGTGTGTGACGTTACCCGAAGATCACGTTTATCGTCAACTCACACGCACCCAACCATGAACATTATATAACAAAGGTTACGTTTATTGCTATATAGTGCCATACCAACACGTAAGCCCCTGTTGGTGAGGGCTGCAAACTGGGCTCGCAACTAACCAATCCTAATGCCAAACAAGTGTATCCAAGGCCTCACCCCAAGATCCCCTCGGAATGTCCATAGAGATAGAGCTAAGGCCCCCGGTAGAGTCAGAGACTACAAGGACCGAGACCACCTCCCCTGATACTCTACGACATAATAGTTCTGCTAAAGTAATGGCGATACGACGATGCCAATGCAAAAGACTTGAGTTAGAGATAGAGGTAAAGTGCTGGGACCCGCCAAAGGTTAACGTTTATTGATGTTCTCATCACACCTCCCCTGATACTCGCTCGCATCAAGCACATCAACCATACACATACAAGCACATGCCTATTCCTATCATCATCATCATCATCATGTTATAAACCATAAAGTAAATATGCATGAACAAGTAATAGAAATATTGGATGGCATGCTGTATGCACATTACAAACATATTCGCATAGAATCAAGTATAGCATAGGGCTCAAGAAATAGAAAACAGTTTATTATTAACCAATTTAGTTTGGGGTTAAGGTTCCTCACCTTAGTTTTCTATAAGAAACTTATCCAATCTTTAATTTCACCTTTACAATGTTATTATATTGCTAGAAGACCTAACAAAATCGATAGAATTTAATTAGAATAAATTCTGAATTTAAAACCATTCTGTCAACTGAGGGTCGATGCTAGGGTCGATGGGTCTATCGACCCTCCCTTCTTTCTGGACTTCCCGAATGCTGAGGGTCGATGGTCAGAAACACCTAGGGTCGAATGGTCATCGACCCTGGGTGCGACCATCGGTGCACTCTGGTACAATTTCCACTTTTTAATCCATTCTTCGTGTTTGGGGTCCTATGGTTTGCTCCCACATTCCATTAAACATTCATTCCATGGTCTGAAACCATGAATCATCCTCCTAGATGGCTTTCATGCATTCTCCTAGGGTTTTCCATGAAAACCTAACCATGGATGGATGGTTTGGGTTTCTCCGAGATCGCTCTCTCTCCAATAACTATCCTAAGGTCTGTAGAAACTCATGGAATTAGTATCCATACCGAGAAAGATTATCTTTCTCTTGCAACTCTTCTCCTTTTTGCTAGGTTCTCTTCCTTGCCTCTCTTCTTCCTCTTTTCCTTCTCCTCTCTTTCTCTCAATTCAATTAGGGTTGTGAAAGGAGTGAAAGTGGCCTAGGAACGTCCTTTAAATAGAGTAGGAACATCCTAAATAAGTCCCTCTGAGATTTGGAAAGAATCCCAATCGAAAAATATAGAAATTTTCTAATTTCTATATTTGGTAGAATCCGAGGGTCGATGGGAGGGTCGATGATCCCGTCGACCCTAGGGTCTTAAGCTGTCCGACCCTCCCTCCAAAACCGAGGGTCCGACTTTGTTTGGGAGGTCCGACCCCCGCTTAGCTGGGTATGCGACCCTTCCCCTATTTTAAGTGTTTTTGGGTCGATTTGATACCTGGGATCTCGATCTCCTTCACGCCCGTGGTCCATTTGACTCAACCATGATAGGTAAACCTGGTTCAAGGTGGTAAGACCGGGTTAGATTGACATGGGTCTTACAACTCCCCCCAACTTATAAAAATTGTGTCCTCGAAATTGTACGTACCTCCTGAATCAAATAAGTGAGGGTATTGATTTCGCATAGCATTTTCTTCTTCCCATGTAATTTCTTCCATGTCTCTACTTTTCCAAGTGACCTTAACATAATAGATATCTCGGTTGCGTAGACGTTGAACCTTTCGGCTGGTGATTTCTATTGGTGTTACTTCAAACGTCAAATCATCAGTCAATTCTGGCAAATCCACTGTCAAGACATGCATTGGGTCTTTGACATACTTCTTCAATAGGGAAATGTGAAATACGTCATGCACACTTGACATAGATGGTGGTAGTGCTAACTGATAAGCCACTTTTCCACGCTTAGCTAGAATTTCATATGGTCCGACATATCTTGGACTTAGTTTTCCTTTCTGTCCTAACCTCTTCAATCCTCGCATAGGCGATACCTTCAGAAATACTTTATCACCTACGGCGAACTCTAAATCTCTTCGTCGAGTATCTGCATATTGCTTCTGATGGTTCTGAGCTGTTCTTACTCTTTCCTTGATGATGTCGACCACTCGACAAGTCTCTTCAACAAATTCCGGTCCAACAATACTACGTTCTCCAACTTCATTCCAAAACAAGGGAGTTCGACACTTCCTGCCATACAGTGCTTCATAAGGTGATATCTGTATAGTAGCTTGATAGCTGTTATTGTAAGCGAACACGATCAATGGTAACTTTTCATCCCATGATCCCTTGAAATCAATTACACATGCTCGTAGCATATCTTCTAGAATCTGAATTGTACGTTCTGACTGTCCGTCTTTACGTGGGTGGAATGCGCGATCGAACTTCAACGTTGTACCTTATAGCCTTTTGCAATCCTTCCCAAAATTTGGAAGTAAATCGGGGATCTCTATCGGACACAATACTTTCTGGTACACCGTGTAACCGAACAATATTATCCACATACAGCTTCGCCAACCTTTCCAGTATATACTGAGGTCGTATAGGTATGAAGCGAGCTGTTTTAGTCAGACGGTCCACAATCACCCAAACTGCGTCGACTACTCGAGGAGTCAATGGTAGTCCCGTGACGAAGTCCATAGTGATGCAGTCCCATTTCCATGTTGGTTCCGGTAATGGCTGCAACAGTCCTGCGGGTCTTTATCGTTCAGCCTTTACTTGCTGACAATTTAGGCATTGAGACACAAACTTAGCTACATCTGCTTTCATTCCCCTCCACCAATATAATTTCTTCAGATCATGATACATTTTTGTAGATAAGGATCTGCTTTGATAGCTGTCTTCACTTCATCCACTATATCCGGTATAATCTTCAATGCCGCGAACATATTTGAAAACCGATGAATAAACCCTTGGTTAGCTGATTCATCTGTTGTATCTATCACATATTGCTCGTTGCCGTGATTGAATACTATTCCGTTGGTACACATTGCTGCAGTCGTGCTAATTTCTCCTTGAGATTTAATCACGCTTCCACTTAATGCATCCGCTTACTACGTTCGCTTTCCCGGATGATACTGGATATCACAATCATAGTCTTTCAATAGTTCCAGCCATCTTCTTTGTCTCATATTCAACTCCTTCTGATTAAATTAATAAGTAAGACTTTTATGGTCCGACTTAATCTGAAACTTCTCTCCCTATAGGTAATGTCTCCATATCTTGACAGCATGAACTACTGCCGCTAACTCCAAATCATGAATGGGATAATTTTTCTCATGTACCTTTAACTGTCTTGAAGCATAAGCAATCACTTGCTCTCCTTGCATAAGCATACATCCTAATCCCAATCACGATGCATCAGTGTATAAAGTAAATGTCTGTCCTAGAACGGGAATGGCCAAAATCGGGGCGGATATCAATCTGGCCTTCAATGTCTGGAAGTTCTTCTTACATTTATCCGTCCACACAAACTTTTCACCTTTCTTGGTCAAACTGGTGAGAGGTACGGCAATCCGAGAATAGTCTTCTACGAATCTCCGATAATAACTAGCTAGACCCTGAAAACTTTTAATTTCTGAAATGCTCTTTGGTGCTTCCCACTTTACAATAACCTCGATTTTGCTGGTGTCCACTTTGATTCCTTCGGCGGATACTACATGGCCTAGGAATGCGACTTCACTTAGCCAAAACTCGCACTTTGAAAATTTGGCATATAGCTTCTCTTTCCTTAACCGCTGTAGGGCTGCGTTTAGGTTCTTGATATGGGTTTCCTTTTCCTTGGAGTATACCAATATGTCATCAATAAATACTATAACCGACGTATCCAGCATATCGTGGAAAACTCGGTTCATAAGTTCCATGAACGTTGCCGGTGCATTACTTAATCCGAAAGACATAACCAAAAATTCATAATGTCCGTATCTGGTCCTGAATGCTGTCTTTGGAATATCACCTTCTTTAATCTTCAGCTGATGATAGCCCGATCGAAGGTCGATCTTAGAAAATACTTTTGCTCCTTGTAACTGAACGAACAAGTCATCGATCCGAGGTAGTGGATATTGATTCTTGATTGTCAGTTTGTTCAACTCCCGATAGTCGATACATAATCGAACGCTACCATCCTTCTTCTTTACGAACAACACTGGTGCCCCCATGGAGATATCTTGGGTCGAATATAACCCTTGTCCAGCAGTTCTTGTAATTGTACTTTTAATTCCTTCGATTCGAGGGAGCCATTCTATAAGGTGCCTTTGACACCGGTGCGGCTCCGTGTATCGGGTCTATTACAAACTCGTGGCACGGTCGGGTGGTAATCCGGGTAGTTCCTCCGGAAATACGTCAGGGTAATCCCGCATGACGTCAATGTCTTCCATTCGTGGTGCTTCCTTGGTTAGGTCGACCACTGATACCAGGTACCCGACTGCTCCCTTCTCAATGCACTTCTTAGCCTTTACTGTTGAAAGTATGAGCTTGCGTCTCCGGGGAAGTTTGGTACCCGAGAAACTGAATTCTGCCCCTTCTTTGTCTTTGAATGTTAGCTTCTTCTCGGCGCATAACAGATTTACAGAATGCCGAGCTAACCAATCCATTCCTAAGATGACATCAAAGTCTGCCATCTCAAGTCGTATCAATGTTGCATCTAAAATCTGTTCCCCAATGAGAACTGGACATGGTCCATAACCTTTTATAATTCCACTTCTAACCCCATCGGTGACCGTACAAGTAATTTGTAGTCTAATGTTTTGATGGGTAATTTTGTCTTCTTTCCAAATGACACAGATATAAATGAATGAGTAGCTCCGAATCGAAGAGTACTGGCGGGTACGCCATTTATAGGTACAATACCTGTGATTCATCTTTACTTAGTCTACATGCTCATTCAATGTATTTATAACTTTAAGAGTTTCAGTCATACCTGTGACCACATCGGATGATGCGGCCGCATCCTCGGACGTAACAGCATATACACGTCCCTGATGGAATTTTTTCTTGGGCTTAGGGCACTCCCTTGCCATATGTCCCGGCTGGTTGCAGTTAAAACACTTCGGGGCTTCAGAATTTGGCTTTGGCTGAGGTTGAGCTGCGGGGGTAGTCTTGGTTGTAGCATTAATATTCTGAGGACGGAAAGGCTTATACGTCCTGTTATTGCCTCCGTTGTAGGAGTTTCCGGCTGGCCTTTTGATGCCCTTGTTCTGAGTAAAATAACTCTCCTTCTGGCTCGATTCAATCACTCGAGCGATCTGGAGAGCTTCATTATAAATCTTCTTTTCTAAGCCCAGAACATGTTCTCTTGTGCTTCCTCTCAGTCCCGTGACAAACCTACGGGTTTTGGTTTCTTCCTCTTGCATACTCCGTGGTGCGAAGAAAAACAGCTCTTCATATCGTTGTTGATACGCATCCACTGACATCTGTCCCCGATAAAGACTCGGGAACTCCTTCTCCATTGAATCTCTGAAGCTTCATGGAAAATATTTCTCGAAGAAGGCTTCTTTGTATATAGCCCATGTCAGTAGGGCGTGCTTAGTCAATAGATAGGCCCTGGTTGATTTCCACCAATGATGTGCGTCGCCTTTGAGCATGAAGGTGGCACACAATACTTTCTCCTCTTCTGTAATAGTCATTATCAGAAAATTTCTTTCCATCTCGTCTATCCAGTGTGCTGGCCATAATGGATCAGACGGTTTGCCATTAAATTCCCTGGGCTTCATCTTCAAAAATCTCTCCACTAGTCGGGAGTGGTCCAGCCGATTTTGGGGGTTTACCCCAAACATATGAGGTGGATACTGGTGATTCCCTTGAGCTGCTTCTGGAGCCTGCATTGGAATCTGTGCAGCCAGTTGCTGAGGTGTCTGAGGAGCTGGGTGGTTACCCACCGGTGCTGCACTGGCTTGTCCTGTGTACATGGGTGCAGCCTGAGTGGCTTGAAACATTATTCCCATGGCAACTCGCATCCGAGCTGCGCGTGTTGCATCTGTTGCAGCTGTTGTGCCAGATTCATCACCACTGTTGCTAGCTCTGGTGGTAGAGGTGGCAAATTTGTAGGGTTTACCGGTTCTGGATTTCCTGGTGCATGGTTATTCTCTTGACTAGTCTCCTCCACGGGTGGTGGTGGTGGGACTGTGTTTCGGCTCTGTCTGGTTACTCTTCTTCCAGACATATTTTCCTTCTGAGATGGGTGGTGCCTGAAAATCATCAAAATCAGTGAGAAATCATTTATACTTCATGTAGGCACGCTAACCGATATAAAATTCAAAATCCTCAATTCATTTTGTGAAAAATACTATCTTTTCTATGTAGGGTCGATGGTGAGGGTCGATGGTATGTCCGACCCTTGGTATCCGACCCCCGGGAATGACTTTGTTCTTCCCGAGAGCCGAGGGTCGATGCGAGGGTCGATGGGTATCCGACCCTCGGTCCGATCCTCGATTTTCCGTCGATTCCCGAGAGGCGAGGGTCGATGGGAGGGTCGATCCGAGGGTCGATGGTGTCAGTCGAATTGTCCGACCCTCGGACCAAAAATCAGATTTTTAAGATCTGATTCTGGGTCATTTCTTACTATTCCTCCTCCGTTTCGACTCGTCTCTACTCTCTGAGTTGCTACAGTGCCACTCTACTGTTTTTGGTCGGTTTAACTCCGGGTTGAACCGTCCACGTCATCCCTATAGGTATGTCTTCCCGTTTTTACCTGTTTTTAGGTTTTCTTTTCTAGGTTTCTGCCCGTTTAACTCATATCTTTCAAATTAAACTTTTTCCAACCGTAAAAATTCGATTTTTATTGGGGGCTTTTGTTATTGGTGTCTCGAGGAACGAAAGCCTTCAAAAAATTTTGAGTTTCATCGGTTGGTTATCGAGAAACTTGAAATTTTCTCTTTTTGCCCTAATTTGTCGACATTTTCAATTTTTCTTGAATTCCTTCAAATTGGACATCGTCAGTTAAAATTTCCTACTGCATGTGGGTTGTAGGATATGTTTTAACCTACGTAAGTTCCCATACCCACTTGTATGGTGAGAATTTGAGGTTTTCTGGTCAACTTATGTCACCATTAAATAAATTTTAGATTTTTATCCTACTAACTCCTTGTTTCTTTTCTCTTTCTTATTTTGCAGATACTATGGCCCATACCAAAGTACCCAGAGGTACGTGATCCGCTTCGCTTCCGTTCGAATGAAGCCGAGGCACGCGATGGCGCGACTATGCCCGTAAGAAGGTTGAAGGGGGTCGCATGGTGAACTTGGCTGAGCTAGCCTTGTTCAATGTAGAGGGAGCGTTTGGTGATATGGGGTGGCTCCCTGTCATCACATATGACGCGTGCACATGTCCAGACTTGGTGCGTCAGTTTTATTGTAATCTCCAGGTGGTGGGGAATTACAATGATGTTGAGCACGGTAGGAGTTGTGCATCACCAGTTACGTCAAGGGGGTGCACATTTCCTTTGATTATCGGCACTGGCCGATCCGTTGGGCATTCCCTATGATGGCCCCATGGTGTACCTTGACGCGGAGAGCCACGGTTTGTTGAGATTGAGATGAGGGCGAGATCGACAACCCGGTTGCTCGTCCCGATCGATGGCGTATGAGAGCTTGTTACTTGCGTCCAGCTCCACGGGTCTTCCGCAAGATTATCCAAGCATAATCTGATCCCGCAGAGTGGGCACTATGAGAGGGTCTCTCGGTGACCACAGTTCTTGATCTAAAGTATATGCACTTTCGACGGACCGGTTCGCCTACCTTACATCATCATGCGGACGATGATTAGTGCTACATTGTCCGGTCATAGGGGAAATCTACCCTATGGACGCATGATTACGATGGCCACGACCCGTCCTAGGGGTGGATCTGGTAGATGAGAAGATCGAGGAGAAGACCTTCTCGTCGCCTCTAGATTGGGAGGCTATCTGCAAGATGGGGCTGCGAGATGCTGAGGTTAGTGATGAGGAAAGGAACGCGATGGTGCGCCCTCACACTCGGGTCGAGATGGCTGATGCTGAGGCTGCTGCTGCTGCTACTAGAGCTCGTGGGGATCCAGTCGACGATGACGATTGTATGTATATGGATGTCGACTCGATACCACTGCCATCACCCACACATGCGGCTGGAGTTGGTACATCTTCTGCGGCGGCTCCTGCACCTGAGGCTGGTCCTTCCCATTCGGCTGATCCTTCACTTCCACCTTCAGCCATGATGGAGATGCTACAGGAGATCAGGGATGCTCAGCGCAGATCTGATCTGAGGATGGATGAGCTGTTGGCTGCTCAGCACGCATCGGCGCACGGATGGGGGAGCTCCCTAGAGGTGCAGCATGCGGACCGATTAGAGGATAGCCGGTCTCACAGCTAGTCTCCAGATGACCCAGACCTAGGTGGCCTGGTTGACTGGGGTCTATGCTGAGGACTATGACAGAGATCGTGAGGCCCCGCCTCCTCCTTCGCCTCCAGCTTCTTGATTGTACTTTATTTTTCTTGTACTACAGAGTTACTGTCCGAGTTGTGGACTATACACTGCTTTCATTATATATATATGTTTTGTTTCGCTCTCATTGTTATGTAAACTTGTTTCTCTTTTTAATAGATGCATTATTCTCTTTTAGATTTTGTCTCAAACATCACTGGTGCTTACAATGTGTTAATATTACTGTTTTTATTTTTATCCTATCTCAGTTCACAATTGTGTTGAATATATGCTAGTTCAGCGAACAAGGCCTGAGATGCTCTGATACCAAGTTGTCACACCCCAATTTTGGTCTAACCAGAATGGTGTGATGAACCGCTAATAAACCAATGGTTCAACCAGGATCTCAAATAGGTTATCCCCGCGTTATCTAAACTTACACACATCCATGATCATAATCAGAGTAAATACACAATAGCGAAAGTCTTATAATAACATGAACTGAGAACTAACATGATATCATTAATTTAATAGCAAATTATTCTATCATTAACTGAGACATAAATATTTAAATACCAAATACATGTCTTAATAAAATCCAACAAAGAAACCTATAAAATATCTAATCAAATACACACGAGTTGCACTCGCAAGAGGAGTCGTGTGTATCCACTTCAGCTTCAGCTTCCATTGCTGCCATATTTCCGTACGTAGACGCATTCATATAGTCTTCAACGGTATAACCTGCATCATCAACTAAAATATTCGACGTCGAGGGGTGAGCACACAACACGGCTCAGTGAGTAGCCAAAATAATGCAACAATACATATGCATGCAAAAAGTCAATTTATATCTTTGGTCTGGTATATAAGTTTGCAGTATGCTATAGAAAGGTTGAGGTAGCCAAAGGTCGCGTTTATTGACTCCGCCTCTATACACGAGTGTGTGACGTTACCCGAAGATCACGTTTATCGTCAACTCACACGCACCCAACCATGAACATTATATAACAAAGATTACGTTTATCGCTATATAGTGCCATACCAACACGTAAGCCCCTGTTGGCGAGGGCGGCAAACTGGGCTCGCAACTAACCAATCCTAATGCCAAACAGTGTATCCAAGGCCTCACCCCAGCATCCCTCAGAATGTCTATAGAGATAGAGCTAAGGCCCCCTGGTAGAGTCAGAGACTACAAGGACCGAGACCACCTCCCCTGATACTCTACGACATAATAGTTCTGCTAAAGTAATGGCGATACAACGATGCCAATGCACAAGACTTGAGTTAGAGATAGAGCTAAAGTGCTGAGACCCACCAAAGGTTAACGTTTATTGACGTTCTCATCACACCTCCCCTGATACTCGCTCGCATCAAGCACATCAACCATACACATACAAGCACATGCCTATTCCTATCATCATCATCATCATCATGTTATAAACGATAAAGTAAATATGCATGAACAAGTAATAGAAATATTGGATGGCATGTTGTATGCACATTACAAACATATTCGCATAGAATCAAGCATAGCATAGGACTCAAGAAATAGAAAACAGTTTATTATTAACCAATTTAGTTTGGGGTTAAGGTTCCTCACCTTAGTTTTCTATAAGAAACTTATCCAAGCTTTAAATTCACCTTTACAATGTTATTATATTGGTAGAAGACCTAACAAAATCGATAGAATTTAATTAGAATAAATTCTGAATTTAAAACCATTCTGTCAACTGAGGGTCGATGCTAGGGTCGATGGGTCTATCGACCCTCCCTTCTTTCTGGACTTCTCGAATGCTGAGGGTCGATGGTCAGAAACACCTAGGGTCGAATGGTCATCAACCCTGGGTGCGACCCTCGGTGCATTCTAGTCCAATTTCCACTTTTTAATCCATTCTTCATGTTTGGGGTCCTATGGTTTGCTCCCACATTCCATTAAACATTCATTCCATGGTCTGAAACCATGAATCATCCTCCTAGATGGCTTTCATGCATTCTCCTAGGATTTTCCATGAAAACCTAACCATGGATGGATGGTTTGGGTTTCTCCGAGATCGCTCTCTCTCCAATAACTATCCTAAGGTCTGTAGAAACTCATGGAATTAGTATCCATACCTGAGAAGATTAATCTTTTTCTGTAACTCTTCTCCTTTTTGCTAGGTTCTCCTCCTTGCCTCTCTTCTTCCTCTTTTCCTTCTCCTCTCTTTCTCTCAATTCAATTAGGGTTGTAAAAGGAGTGAAAGTGGCCTAGGAACGTCCTTTAAATAGAGTAGGAACATCCTAATTAAGTCCCTCTGAGATTTGGAAAGAATCCCAATCGAAAAATATAGAAATTTCCTAATTTCTATATTCGGCAGAATTCGAGGGTCGATGGGAGGGTCGATGATCCCGTCGACCCTAGGGTCTTAAGCTGTCCGACCCTCCTTCCAAAACCGAGGGTCCCGACTTTCCGTGTTGGGAGGTCCGACCCGCTTAGCCGGGTATGCGACCCTTCCCCTATTTTAAGTGTTTTTGGGTCGATTTGATACCTGGGATCTCGATCTCCTTCACGCCCTTGGTCTATTTGCTCGACCATGATGGGTAAACCTGGTTCAAGGTGGTAAGACCGGGTTAGATTGACACGGGTCTTACATGTATACTGTCGCATCATCCAGCACAATAACGTGCCTCAAAATGGTCATTACAGTGAGTTGTCTCAGATCACTCAGTATTTGACCTATTGTGTCTGCATTGGGGAGCGGGTCTGTCTCCCCTACATCATTATTAGGACCGTGCGTCAGGCTACTCTGTCTGATCGGGTCAGTAACCTTCCATATGGGCCACTCTCACCACTCTTTTGCAGCGATTACGAGTGGACATGAGCGGTGAGACTGCCGTTGAGGATACTATGACCTCAGACATTGACTGGGATGCCATTCTCTGGATGCAGATGGACAACCTGTCGATCAGCGATGAGGAGTTAGAGGCTCGTCCTCGCCCACTCAGTAGGGTAGCAGCCGTGGCAGCAGCAGCAGCCGCCAATGCGGCTCATGCAGCAGAGGCAGGGTGTAATGATGAGGGTGACGATGATCAGATGGAGGATGTTCCAGCGCCAGCACCACAGCCCACACATGCAGCGGGACCATCTCAGCCTCCTACCGATACCGTGATGGGTATGTTTACGGAGATCCGAGATGCCCAACGGGAGATGAGCCGTGATCTAGAGCTTCTTACTCGCAGCCTCAGAGTCACCCAGGAGCAGGTGCACTGGCTCAAGGTAGCCTACGAGCGTGATTATGACATCGCTGACCCCATTCATCCTAGGCCCCCAACCCTATGATAGACCTCTTATTTTCCTCTCTTTCACAACATGGTTTATATATAATAGGATAACTGTTCGGCTTGTGGACTGTACCCTGTAGCACACTTAAATTTTTATACTCTTTAGATAATTTATGTTTCTAAAATTTTTCTGTTACTCTTTATGAAAACTTATGATTCTTCCACTTGTCACGCTGGTTTCCTTTCTAGAGTATGTTTGTTATTAATTTTATATTTAGTATAGTATATTATGCCCTTTCGAATTTAGTCTCAGACATTAAACAAGTGCTTAAGGTGGGTTTTTATTAAAGATTTTAATTTCTTCCTATCTCAGTTCATCGACTCAGTCAAGTGCAAATATGGTCTGTTGGACAGAGCCAAAGAGCTCTGATACCAAGTTGTCATACCCCAATTTTGGCTAAACCAGAAGTGTGAGTGAACCATCTCTGAACCAACGGTTCACACCAGGATCTCAGTAAGACCGTGTCCACTCATACAAACTATTACACATAACCACAATCAGAATATAATAAATACAGCGGAAGTCTTAAATAAAATAAACTGAGTATTCTATTGATAAATTTAAATAAAATATTTAATTATTTAAATCCCCAAAACTTAAGTAAATATCTTTATATCACTATATTTCTAACTGAAAATTAATTGAAATAAATAAAATCAAATCCTAAAGATACACGTAGTAAGGGTACTCGCATGAAGCATCATGCTCGTCCTCTCCTGCTTACACTTCCAGGGCAGCAACACCTCCATACGTCGAAGCATTCATGTAATCCTCCACCGAATAACCTGCATCAACATCTAAAAATAGTGTGTATACAAGGGTGCGCTCACAACTTAGCTCAGTAAGACAATCAGACAATGCAACAAACATCTACATGAGTAACATTCACATTATGGTCTGGTTTTAAGTTTACAATGTGCTATAGAAAGGATTGGCGGCCACCACACCTCTATACACGAGTATGTGAAGCCGCCCAATGGATCAAACACCACTGTCGTCTCACATGCATCCTATCATGGTATAGAGATAGAGTTAAGGCGTCCGGATCAAACACCACCAACACCTCCCCTGATACTCTACCCATACCAACACGTAAGCCCCTATTGGCGAGGGCTTGCAAACTAGACTTGCAACTAACCAATCCTATATGTCATCACAGTAGGCCCTGTCCCAGTGTAGCTCCCTACGGCATAGAGATAGAGCTAGAGTCTAGTGGCCAGGCCAGAGACCACAGTGCCACTTCTTCCCCTTGATACCCTACCCGCACCAAGCATGCTAAGACATAATGTTACGAAAGGTGCTAGTGTGAGGATTGATCCCAGACCTCCAATCCTTCCCATTCCACACACCAACAAAAATAATCACATGCCTAACAGTCACAACCTAGCATAGCAAGTATGCATGAACAATAATAATAACTGAAAGTAAAGGATGACATGCGAGAATTCACAAACATCAATCCACATAATCATAATTATTAACAACGATTTACTGTTATTAAATTATTAGGGTTTAGGTCTGATTCCCTTACCTAATGCTTGATGGATAGTTTGCTCCGCCACAAGGTCCAAACGTGCTATCACAAGGTCCTACACGATATTAGGGTTTAGTTAGAATAGTTCTCTTAGGGTTTACGTTGGTCGGAAAACCAACAAGATCAAAAACACTTCTCACAGAGCAGACCGGTCACAGGTATCGGTCACAGCACTGTGGGGAAAACCTGCGACCGGTATATTGGGCCGGTCCCCACAGACCAGTCTCCGGGAGGTACCGGTCGCATATGGTGTGACCGGTATGTTTCTGGAAGACCATACACTTGGTTCTCATCTTCCGTCGGTCACCCTCTATTGATCCTAGGGTTTTTCCTATTAATTCTAGGTCAGAATACTGAGTTAGAGTTGTTTCCAACTCCATTCAAGTCCTAGTTTCGATGATCTTCAACCTAGAACTTGAATCTAGGGTTTACCACTAATTTAGGGTTTGACGGCAAACAGGGTTTAGAATAATACCTGCTTTGCATGGTATTGATCCAATCATAGCTAACCCTCCTACAATGTAGAGGAAGGTTAACTTGTTCTTCATCGAACGGCACTGGCAGCTCTTCCCTCTCCTTCCTAGCTTATTCTCCTACTTCAACCTCTTTCTCCTTTCTAGGGTTTGTGAGGATCAATGGAAGAGGTTTTAAGAGGTTTAAGGGTCCTTATATAGGCTAGGATTAGGTTTAGGAAGCCTCCTAACATTAGGAAAGTCCTTCGGTATAAAATTTGGAAAATGGGACCCACAGAGATCTGTTTTCGGATCCATGTTGCGCAGGCCATACCAGTCGACCATCGATCGGTAGCATAGACCAGTACCATCGACCGGTATGAGGTTTTTCATACTTGAATACGTTCGATTGTTCCGATTTCATTCCTGGTTTTCATCCGCTCGTCCCGTTTGGTCCAGTGATGATTAGAAGACCTGTTACGACATGAAACAAGTTTTAGATCTGGTTCATGGAATGCGGGTCTTACAAGAGTCATCTTTGACTCTAGGGCCACTCATTCTTTCATGTTTGTTTCTTTTCAAAAGAAATTGAACATGCCCCTCAGACCTTTAGATCTCAAGCTATTAGTAAGATCACCATTGAGACTAGAAGTTATACTAGATCAGTGTTATGGACCGTGTCCAATCCTTATCAATGGATGAATTCTGGTTATGCATTTGGTTCAGCTAGAAATGGTAGACTTTGTCGTCATCTTAGTGATCGACTGGTTATCCCAGCATTCCATAAGTCTGCTCTGCACTGAGAAGAGGTTGTCATTCAAAAGCAAGGATGGTGCAGAATTTAGCTTTATAGGGACCAAACTTCCTCATAAGAAGATGCTTATTCTCTCTGCACTTAAGGCAAAGAGATGCTTTGAGAATGGAGGAGTTGGATATCTAGTATCTGTGGTAGACATTATCAAAAAAACGCCATGCATGGAAGATATCAAAGTTGTATGGGAATTTTCATATGTGTTTCCTAAAGACTTACCTGGGTTACCACCTAATAGGGAGACGGAGTTCATCAAAGATTTATTACCAGGGTCAATACCTATGTCTAAGGCACCTTACCAGATGGCTCCTACCAGATTGAAGGAACTAAAGACTCAAATAGAACCTATTGAACAAGGGTTTTATCTGGCCGAGTATCTTGCCATGGGGAACTGTAAGACCTGTATCAACTAACCCGGTTTTACCACCTTGAACTAGGTCTACCCATCATGCTCAAGCCAAATGGATCAAGTGCGTGAGGGAGATCACGATCCCAGGTATTAAACTGATCCAAAAACACTAAAATAAGGGGGAGGGTCGCATACCCAGCAAGGCAGGGTTGAACCCCCCCAGTATAAAAGTCAGACCCTGAGTTTTTAACCGGGGGTCAGACATTTTAGAACCAGGGGTTGACGGGATCTCCGACCCCCTCATCAACCCCCTGTCTGTCGACAGAAACCGTGAATTAGGAATTTTCTAAATTTCAATGGGATTCTTTCCTAATCTCAATGGGACTTATTTTGGGAGTTTCTACTCCATAAATAGGATGTCCCTAAGCCTCTTTTACTCCTTTTAGAACCCTAATTGGATTGAGAGAAAGAGAAGAGAAGAAAAGTGGAGAAGATGATCAAAGAGAAGGCTTTAGAGAAACTAGCATAATTCTCAGGTATGGATACTATCTCCATGTAATTATACAGACCTTAGAATAGATAGTGAAGAGGGAATGATCTAGGAGAAATCCAAATCATCCATCCATGGTTAGGTTTTCATGGAAAACCATGGGGGAGATCATAAAAACCATATAGGAGAATGAACTACGATTCTAGACCATAGAACATGTGTGGAATGGATTGTGGAAGCAAGCCATAGGACCCCAAACACGAAGGAATGGATTGTAGGATGAAAATTTGACTAAACTCACAGGGGATCTCGCGAGGGGTCGATGGCCAATCGACCCTACTAGACCCTAACAATCGACCCTCAATGTTCGAGAAATCCAGAATCTGGGTGGTAGCACCCAGGGTCGATGGAACCTCCGACCCTGGCATCGACCCCCAGTTAACAGCATGCTTTTTAAAATCAGAATTAATTCTAATTATATTCTATAGACTTGATTAGGTCTTCTAGTGATATAATATTGATATTTAGTTAATTTTTAAAGCTTGAAAGAGGATCTACGATCAAGCAAAGGTGAGGGAACAAGACCTAACTAAATGGCTAATAATAAACTGTTTTATTCTTGATTCCAATGCCATGATTGATTTTATGCGTGTATGCTTGTTATGTGCATTCAACATGTCATCCAATATTTCAATTATTATTGTTCATGCATATTTCAATTATTGTTTATAACATGATGATGATGATGATGATAGGAATAGGCATGTGAATGTATGTGTGTGGTTGGTGAGCTTGATTCGAGCGAGTATCAGAGGGGTGTCATGGGCTGGGCCTCAGCACTCTAGCTCTATTTCTAACTCAAGTCTTGTCCACTAACATCGTCGTATCACCATTACCTTAGCAGAGCTATTACGTTGTAGTGTATGAGGGAAGGTGATCTCGGACCATGCAGTCTCTGACTCTGCCGGGGGGGGCCTTAGCCCTATCTCTATGGACGTATTGAGGGATGCTAGGGTGAGGCCTTGGATACACTGATTGACATTAGGATTGGTTAGTTGCGAGCCCTCGCCAGTAGGGGCTTACGTGTTGGTATGGGCAACTGGTACAGCAATAAACGTGACCTTTGCGTGTACACATGTGGGACGACAATAAACGTTATCTTTGGGCGGCTTCATACACTCGTGTATAGATTTGCGGCGGCCAGCTATCCTTTCTATAGCACATTGCAAACTTATTTACCAGACCAAAGAAATGAATTGAATGCATGCATATGCTTATTGCGTTGTTTTGTTTGCTCACTGAGCCATGATGTGTGCTCACCCTCTCGACGTCGAATATTTTTAGTTGATGATGCAGGTACTACGGTCAAAGATTATATGAGTGCTCCGGTGTATGCACGTGTTGCTGCAATGGAAGCCGAAGACTTAGTGGATACGCATGACTCCTCATGCGAGTGCAACTCATGCGTATTCGATTAGATTTTTCATTTGAATTTATTAAGAAAATGTAATTGCTATTTTATTTACTTATGTCTCAGTTGATACATCATAAATTGATACTTTATTTATGATTATCACAATTAGATTTCTTAGTTTATTTACTATAAGGCTTCCGCTATTGTGTATTATTCTGATTATGATTGTGGATGTGTATGATTTTATTTTTAATGGACATAGCCTATTAGAGATCCTAGTTGAACCGTTGGTTTATTAGCGATTCATCACACCATTCTGAATGGTACGGAATTGGGGTGTGACGGAAACGCCAGTGTTATTTATAAAAAAGAAGGATGGTAGTGTTCGACTGTGCATAGAATACTAAGAATTGAACAAGCTCACAATCAAGAATCGATACCAATTACCTTTGATTGATGACTTGTTTAACCAATTACAAGGTGCAAAGGTGTTCTCCAAGATTAATTTACGGTCAAGATATCATCAGCTGAAGATTAAGGATAGCAACATTCCAAAGACAGCTTTCAGAACCAGGTATAGGCATTATGAGTTCTTGGTTATATCTTTTGGGTTGACCAATGCACCAACATCTTTTATGGAGCTTATGAATCGAGTGTTCCATGACATGTTGGATATTTCGATCATAATCTTTATAAATGATATTCTGGTCTATTCCAAGGATGAAAGAGTCATGTAATGAATCTTAGAGCAGCCTTACAATGGTTAAGAAGGGAGAAGCTTTATGTTAAATTCAAGAACTGCGAGTTCTAGTTGAACAAAGTGACTTTCATAGGTCATGTGGTTTCATCAAAAGGAATAAAAGTAAACCCCAGCAAGATTGAAGCAATTATAATGGGAAGTGTCTAAAAACATTGCTAAGATTAAAAGTTTCTTGGGGTTAGTGGGTTATTATAGATGGTTTGGGGAGGACTACTCCAGGATTGCCATACCTCTTACCAAGCTAGCCAGAAAGGGAGAAAAGTTCATTTGGATGGATAAGTGTGAACAATGTTTCCAAACTTTAAAAGCGAGACTAATATCGCTCTCATTTTGACCATTCCAGTACCAGGGCAGCCATTCACCTTGTACACCGATGCTTTCGGATTAGGATTGGGATACGTGTTGATGCAAGGTAAACAAGTGTTTGTTTATGCTTCCAGACAACTGAAAGAGCATGAGAAGAATTACCTTACTCATGATTTGGAGCTAGCGGCGGTGATTCATGCAATCAAGACTTGGAGACATTACTTGTATGGTGAGAAATTCTAGGTTAAGTCGGATCATAAGAGTCTTACTTATCTCTTTACTTAGAAAGAGTTGCACATGAGGCAAATGACATGGTTGGAACTTCTGAAGGATTATGATTGTGATATTCAGTATTACCCAGGCAAGGCTAATGTGGTAGCTGATGCTTTAAGCAAAAATGAAATAATAAAGCCTAAAGAAGGACTTAGTACCAATGCTGCCTTGTGCTTCGCAGCAACAGTTTTGGACTAGGATAAAAAGCAGGATATAATAGAAACTCGAGATGATATTATAGAGCAAGGACTAATCCATAAGTTCTCGCTAATGTTCATGGCATTGAAGATCATCCCAAACCTGATAGACAAAGTGAAAGCTGCAATTCTATTGGACCCACATCAGAGGACAGTACAAGAAGATTTGGGGAAGGGTAAACCAAATCCTGACTTTACATTAGATGCAAATAAGGTACTAAGATATAGAATATGATTGTGTATACCTGAAAGCGAAGATTCAAACCTTCGACAAAGAATAATGCTAGAAGCTCATTCCATACCGTATTCAGTACATCCTGGAAGTACTAAAATGTACCATGTTCTAAAGAGGTTATATTGGTGGAGAGGAATGAAAGTGGACGTAGCCAGGCACATGTTCCAGTGTCTGAATTTTCAATAAATAAAGGTCGGAAGGCAAAGACCAGCAGGTTTATTACAGCCATTACCAGAGCTAGCGTGGAAATGGGACTGTATCATTATGGACTTCGTTACCATTTTACCATTGACTCCCAGATCAGTTGATGCAGTTTGGATAATTATTGATCATCTTACCAAGATAGATCATTTCATTGCTATACAACCTCAATATACTTTGGAGCAACTAGCTAAGCTGTATGTGGATAACATTGTTAGATTGCATGGTGTACCTGAGAGCATAGTATCTGATAGAGACCCACGCTTTATTTCTAAGTTTTAGGAAGGATAACAGAAGGCTATGGGAATGCAACTGAAGTTTAGCACAGTTTTTCACCCTCAGACCAATGGATAATCTAAACGGACTATCCAAATTCTAGTGAATATGCTTTGAGCTTGTGCTATTGATTTTAAAGGAGCTTGGGATGAGAAGTTGCCACTAATCAAGTTCGCTTATAACAATAATTACCAGGCTACCATACGGATGTCACCCTATGAGGCATTGTACTATAGAAAATGTCGAGCCCCTCTGTTTTGGAATGAAGTAGGTGAAAGAAGAATTATAAGACCTGAGTTTGTTCAAGAGACTTTCTGAGTGGTTAATCAAATCAAAGAAAGGGACATGACAGACCAAGATCGTCAAAAGCAGTAAGCAGATACCCGATGCCGAGACCTTGTGTCACACCCCAATTCTGGTCTAACCAGAATGTGTGATGAAGTACCAAAAAACCAACAGTTCACCTAGGATCTTGTATAGGTCGTACCCACCTTATCAAACCAAACACACATTCCACATTAATAATCAGAGGTGATAACAAATAAGCAGAAGTCTTACAGATAATGAACTGAGAGTCTAACAGTGATAAATAAGTATTTAATCCAATTATCTCTAAAAAACAAGACATAAAAATAAATAATCAATTACATCTCTGATGTTCAAATTATAACTAAACTTAAGCAAAAACACAATGGTTACACTCGTATGATGAATCATGCCCATCTTCTTCAGCTTCTAAGTCCATCGCAGCAACATGTCCATACGTCGGTGCATTCATATATTCTTCAACAGTAGGACCTGCATCATCAACTAAAAATATTCGACGTCGAAAGGGTGAGCACACATCATGGCTCAGTGAGTAAACAAAACAATGCAACAAACATATGCATGCATTCAATTCATATCTTTGGTCTGGTTTATAAGTTTGCAATATGCTATAGAAAGGTTTGGTAGCTGCCACACCTCTATACACGAGTGTGTGAATCCGCACAATGGATCAAATACCATTGCCGTCCCACATGCACCCACCATGGAATAGAGATAGAGCTAAAGTGTCTCGATCAAACACCGCCAATACTTCCCCAATGCCCTACCCAAACCAACACGTAAGCCCCTATTGGCGAGGGCTTACAAACTGGGCTCGCAACTAACCAATCCTAATACCAAATAATGTATCCAAGGTGTAAGACCCGCACTTTACTAACTTGGTCTAACCGTGTCATGCCAGGTCTTTCCATTATTCCTGGACCAAGTGGACCGAGCACGTGAAGATAGATCACAAATCAAGTATGAGAATTAAGTTAAAAACACTAAACATACCTAAGGTCGCATGCCTGGGTAGGTATGGTCGACCATAAGGAAGGGAACCAAAAATCTCAAATTGAGAACCCCACGGTCGATGATTTCGACCTTACAATCGACGGTTTATGCGATCGTATAATCGACCGTGAGAACCCAGATCAGACTCTGAGTTTTGGAAACTTTTCTAAACTAAGGGATTACTTTCCTAATTGAAAGAGGACTCTATATGGAGAGTTTTTCTCTATATAAAGGACATCTCTCAGCCCTTTTTCACTCTTTTAGAACATTAGTAAACCCTAGAGAAAGAGAAGGAGAAGAAGAAAAAGCTAAGGAGAAGAATGTGCTGAGAAGATATTGGCTCTCTATCACAGGAAAAGGTATGAAACGAATCTCTGGAGATGTAAACTCTAAGTATAAGACTTCTATGGAGGATAGGCATTATCAACCTATTATGATCTATGTGATTTCCTTGAGAAAATCAAAGGAGAACCATAAGGAGAGAAATTGATGATTATGGTTGATAAGAAATTATTAATTATGGCCATAGGATGACTTTAGAATAAATCCCATTGAAGAACAGAAGAATTAACTCAGGAAGAACTCGAATTTCATGTTGATTGTGACCAAAAATCTCAAGGTCGCAGCTACGATCGACCATAGCATTACCAGTATGACCAGAGGATCGACCATAGGCATTCGAAAAGATTTTAGAAATCATATGGTCGCAGCTACGAACGCACCATATGCGATCGTAAGGTATCGATCGTAGACAGTAAGGTCGATACAGCTTGAGACCATAGGACCAATCAGGCACCTATCAATGCTCTGTTTTGATTTTTAACTACTATAACATGTCACATATGAACCCTAACTTAAATTCATATAACTTTTAGGTTGTTAAATCAATTCAAAGAGAATTTCATGGCTTGAAAGGACATCAAGTATTGCTAACAGGTGAGGGAACAAGACCTAAACTAATTGATAAATAAAAACTGTTTATTTTTATTGAGTCCAATGCCATGATTGATTCTATGCTTGTATGTTTGTAATGTGCATCTCACATGTCATCCAATATTCCTGCTATTACTGTTCATGCATATTTAATTTTATTTATTTATAACATGATGATGATGATGATGTTAAGAATAGGCATGTGAATGTATGTGTGTGGTTGGTGTGTTGGATGCGAGTCGAGCATCATGGGGAGGACGTGGCATGGTGGTCTTCGACCTCGTCACCAGATTCTAGTTCTATCTCTACTCAAGTCTTGCCCACCAACATCATCGTATCCCCATTACCTTAGCAGAACTATTACGTCATAGGGCATCAGGGGAGGTGGTCTCGGACCGTGTGATCTCTGACTCTGGGGCCTTAGCTCTATCTCTATGGACATATTGAGGGATGCTGGGGTGAGGCCTTAGATACACTATTTGGCATTAGGATTGGTTAGTTGCGAGCCCAGTTTGCAAGCCCTCGCCAATAGGGGCTTACCTGTTGGTATGGGTAGGGCATCAAGGGAAGTGTTGGCGGTGTTTGATCCAGACACTTTAGCTCTATCTCTATTCCATGAAGGTGCATGTGGGACAGTAATGGTGCTTGATCCATTGGACATTCGTGTATAGAGGTGCGGTAACCACCAAACCTGTCACACTTGTATTAAACTAACCGGTCTTACCACCTTGTACCAAGTCTACTTATCATGGTCGAGCCAAGTAGACCAAGTGCGTGAAGGAAATCACAAGACCAGGTATGAATTTGACCCAAAAACAGTAAATATGAGGGTAGGGTTGCATGCCTAAACATGTAAGGTCGACCCCACCTCAACAGAAGTCCAACCTATGATTTTTCAAGTCCTAGGGTCGCATGACTAGAAAAACGTAGGGTCGACGGATCCTGCGACCCTACGTGCGACCCTATGTTGACAGATAGAAATCGTAAATTAAGAAACTTTCCTAATTTCAAGGGGTCCTTTCCTAATCTCAATGGGACTTATTTTGGAGGGTTTTTCTCTATAAAAAGGATGTCCCTTAGCCTCTTTCACTCCTTTTGGAACCCTAATTGAATATGAGAGAAAGAGAAAGAGAAGGAAGAGAAGAAGAGAAGGAAAATTGAAGAAAAGACTAAGGAAGAGGAGGAACTTCAGAGAAACCTCTGAATCTCAGCCAACTTCAGGTATGAGTCTAATTCCCTTCATAAATTAAGAGCCTAAAATGGAACATGAAGAAGTTAGGATTAGGAGAAACCCAAATCATCTATCCATGGATGAGTTTTAAAGGAATCTATGGAAGTAATCATCATGGGCAATGGAAAGTGTGTTAAAATCATAGTTATGAGTCATGGAACAATCATAGAATGGACCTACGAGACTACAGGATCAATCACATGCCCTCAGGAAGTCCCAGGGAGGGTGTGGTCGCACATAGGGTCGATTGGTAACCGACCCCATGTCCGACCCTACACCCTAGGGTTGATTGGGTAACCGACCCTATCGATTGGGTAACCGACCCTAGGTGGTACCCTACCTGCGACCCTATGATTTCAGCTAGTCTAAATTTATTGGAATTAAATCTAATTAGAATCTATCGACTTGTTAGGTTTTCCTAGTGATTTAAAAGTGATTCTTAAATCTTGAACGAGGATCTACACTCAATCAAAGGTGAGGGAACAAGACCTAAACTAATTGGATAATAAAAAGCTATTTTTGCTTATTGAGTCTGATACCATGATTGATTGATTCTATGCGTGTATGCATGTATTGTGCATTTAACATGTCATCCAATATTTCAGCTATTACTATTCATGCATATTTAATTTTGTTTATTTATAACATGATGATGATGATGAAGCTAGGAATAGGCATGTGAATGTTTGTGTGTGGTTAGCATACTTGATGCGAGTAGGGCATCAGGGGGAGGACGTGACACTGTGGTTTTCCTGGTCACCAGACTCTAGCTCTATCTCTACTCAAGTCTTGTCCACTAACATCGTCGTATCGCCATTACCTTAGCAGAGCTATTACGTCGTAGGGCATTAGGGGAGGTGGTCTCGGACCGTGTAGTCTCTGACTCTGTCGGGGGGCCTTAGCTCTATCTCTATGGACGTATTGAGGGATGCTGGGGTGAGGCCTTGGATACACTGTTTGACATTAGGATTGGTTAGTTGCGAGCCAGTTTGCAAGCCCTCGCCAACAAGGGCTTACGTGTTGGTATGGGTGCATGTGGTACAGCAATGTAAATACTCATTGGGTACACTGTTTCTATGATGGGTGCATGTGGGACGGCAATGCCAATATTCATTGGGCGGCTTCACACACTCGTGTATAGAGGTGAGGCGGCCTCCAAACCTTTCTATTGCACATTACAAACTTATAAACCAGACTACAGATATGAATTGAATACATGCATATGTTTGTTGTATTGTTTTGTTTGCTCACTGAGCCATGATGTGTGCTCACCATTTTCGACGTCGAATATTTTAGTTGATGATGCAGGTACCACTATTGAAGATTATATAAATGTTGTGTACGGGCAAGCTACGGCGATGGACGCTGAAGTGATGATGGAGTCGCATGATTCGACATGCGAGTGCAACTCCTGTGTTTTCAATTAGACTTTTATTTGGATTATACAGACAATGTATTTGAATTAATTATTTAAGTTTATGTCTTAGTCATTTTGGAAATAATTGGTTAAATTATTTATTTTATCACATTTAGATTCTCAGTTCATTTAATATTTAAGACTTCTACTATTGTGTATTTACTCTGATTATTATTGTGGATGTGTATGGTTTAAGCAAACGAACACAGCCTATTTGAGATCCTGATTGAACCGTTGGTTTATTAGTGGTTCATCACACCATTCTGAATAATGTGGAATTGGGGTGTGACAAAACCTTTCTATAGCACATTGCAAACATAAAAACTAGACCAACGATATGAATTGAATGCATGCATATGTTTGTTACATTATTTTATTTGGTCACTGAGCCGTGATGTGTGCTCACTGAGCCATGATGTGTGTTCACCATTTCGACATCGAATATTTTTAGTTGATGATACAGGTCCTACTGTTGAAGAATATATCAATGTGCCTACGTATGGACACGTTGCTGCGATGGACGTAGAAGTTCAAGAAGATGTACATGATTCATCATGCGAGTGCAACCAATGTGTTTTTGCTTAAGTTTAGTTATAGTTTGAACATCAGATATGTAATTTCTTATTTATATTTATGTCTTATGGTTTGGAGATAATTTGATTAAATACTTATTTATCACTGTTAGACTCTCAGTTCATTATCTGTAAGACTTCTGCTTATTTCTTTATTACCTCTGATTATTAATGTGGAATGTGTGTTTGGTTTAATATGGTGGGTATGACCTATGCGAGATCCTGGGTGAACCATTGGTTTATTGGCGGTTCATCACACCATTCTATTTAGACTAGAATTGGGGTATGACACAAGATCACATCCCAACATCCCTTAATACGTCAATAGAGATAGAGCTAAGGCCCCCCGACAATGTTAGAGACCACACGGTCCGAGGCCACCTCCCCTGATGCCCTACAATGTAATAGTTCTACTAAGATAATGGCGACACGACAATGTTAGTGGACAAGACTTAAGTAGAGATAGAGCTAGAGTCTTCTGACGAGGTCGAAGATCACCATGCCACGTCCTCCCCCTGATGTTCCACTGGCATCCAACACACCAACCATACACATACATTCACATGCCTATTCCTAACATCATCATCATCATCATCATGTTATAAATAAACCGAATTAAATATGCATGAACAGTAATAGCAGGAATATTGAATGACATGTGGATGCACATTACAAGCATACAAGCATAGAATCAATCATGGCATTGGACTCAATAAAAATAAATAGTTTGTTATTATCCAATTAGTTTAGGTCTTGCTCCCTCACCTGTTAGCAATACTCGATGTCCTTTCAAGCCTTAAAATTCTCTTTGAATTGATTTAACAATCTAAAAGTTATATGAATTTAAGTTAGGGTTCATATATGACATGTTACAGTAGTCAAAAATCAAAACAAAGCACTGATAGGTATCTGATTGGTCCTATGGTCTCATGTTGTATCGGCCTAACTATCTACGGTTGATATCCTACGGTCACATATGGTGCGACCGTAGCTGCGATCATATGATTTCTGAAATCTTCCCGAATGCCTATGGTTGATCCTCTAGTCATACTGGTCATGCTATGGTTGACCGTAGCTGCGACCTTGAGATTTTTTATCACAGTCTACATGAAATTCGAGTTCTTCCTGGGTCAATTCTTTTGTTCTTCAATGGGTTTTATTCTAAGGTCATCCTATGGCCATCATTAATAATTTCTTATGAACCCTAATCATCAAATTCACTCCTCATGGTTTTTCTTGGGATTTTCTCAAGGAAATCACATAGATCATAATAGGTTGATATTGCCTATCCTCCATAGAAGTCTTATTCCTTTGAGTTTACATCTCCAGAGATTCGTTTCATACATTTTCCTATGATAGAGAGCCAATCTCTTCTCAGCAAAATCTTCTCCTTAGTTTTTTCTTCTCTTCCTTCTCTTCCTTTTCATCCTTCTCTTCCTTCTCTTTCTCTAGGCTTACTAATGTTCTAAAAGAGTGAAAAAGGACTGAGGGACGCCCTTTATATAGAGGAAAACTCTCCATATTTTGGAAAGCAATCCCTTAGTTTAGGAATGTTTCCAAAACTCGGAGTCTGATCTGAGTTCTCATGGTCAATCATATGGTCGCATAAACCATTGACCGTAGGGTCGAAATCATCCACCGTGGGGTTCTGGATATCATATTTTTGGTTCCCTCCCTTATGGTCGACCATACCTACCCAGGCATGCGACCTTAGCTATGTTTTTAGTGTTTTTAACTCGATTCTCATACCTAATTTGTGATCTATCTTCACACGCTCGGTCCACTTGGTCCAAGAATGATGGGAAGACCTGGTACGACACGGTTAGACCAAGTTAGTGGAGTGTGGGTCTTACAACTCCCCCCTCTTATATAAATTTTGTCCTCGAAATTTGCACATATCTTCCAAGTCGATTAGGTAAGGATATTGCTTCTACATAGCATTCTCTTCTTCCCATATAACTTCTTCTATATTTTGGCTTCTCTAAGTAACCTTAACATAGTAAATGTCGTGGTTGCAAAGACGTTGCACCTTCTGACTAGTGATCTCAAAAGGTACTACTTCGAACGTCAAATATTTAGTTAAATCCTCTTTAGTCAAATCCGGTGGATCCGTTGTTAACACGTGTGTTGGATCTCTGATGTACTTCTTTAGTAATGAGATATGAAATACATCATGCACACTTGACATGGATGGTGGTAGTGCTAACTGATATGCTACTTTTCCACGTCTATCTAGAACTTCATAAGGTCCAATATATCTGGGACACAGCTTTCCCTTCTATCCAAACCTTTTCAAACCATGCATAGGAGATATTTTCATAAATACTTTATCACCTATGGTGAATTCGAGATCTCTGCGTCGATTATCTTCATATTGCTTCTGACGGTTCTGAGCTATTCGGACTCTTTCCTTGATAATGTCAACTACTCGACAAGTCTCTTCAACAAACTCCGATCCAACAATACTTCGTTCTCCAACTTCATTCCAAAACAAAGGAGTTCGACATTTTCTACCATACAATGCTTCATAAGGTGACATCTGTATAGTCGCTTGAAAGCTGTTGTTATAAGTGAACTCAATCAATGGTAATTTCTCATCCCATGATCCTTTGAAATCAATAGCACAAGCTCGGAGAAAGTTTTCTAAAATCTGAATGGTACGTTCTGACTGTCTGTTTGTCTGAGGATGGAATGCAGTACTAAGCTTCAATGTTGTACCCATAGCCTTCTATCATCCTTCCCAAAACTTTGAGGTAAAGCGTGAGTCTCTGTCGGACACAATGCTTTCAGGTACACCATGTAATCAGACAATATTATCTACATAAAGCTTAGCTAACCTCTCTAGGGTATATTAAGGTCGTATAGCTATGAAACGAGCTGTCTTAGTCAAATGATCCACAATCACCCAGACTGCTTCAACTACTCAGGGAGTCAATGGTAACCCAGTGACGAAGTCCATAGTGATGCAGTCTCATTTCCATGCTGGTTCTGACAGTGGCTGCAACAATCCTGCAAGTCTTTGCCTTTCAGCCTTTACTTGCTGACAATTCAAGCATTGAGACACAAATTTAGCTACATCCGCTTTCATTCCTCTCCACCAATATAGTTTCTTCAGATCATGATACATCTTCATACTTCCAGGATGTACCGAATAAGCAATAGTGTGAGCTTCCTTCATTAGTTTGTGTTTAATATCTAAGTCTTCATTTTCAAGAACACATACCCTTCCTTTATATTTTAGTACATTTTCAACGTCCAAGGTGAACTCAGGAGTAGTCCCATCTTTTTCGAGGTCTTCTTGCACCATTCTCAGATAAGGGTCTGATTTAATAGCGGCTTTTACTTCGTCTAATAGATCAGGTAAAATCTTCAATGTAGCAAATATGTTTGAGAATTGATGAATAAACCCTTGGTCAGTTGATTCATTCGGAATATCAATCACGAACTGTTCTTTATCGTAATTAAATACTCTCCCTATGACACACGCCACAACATTTGCACTAACTTCTTCTTGGGATTCTGTTATTGCTTTCCAGCTTAGTGCTGCTAATTCCAAGTCATGAGTGGGATAGTTCTTCTCATGTGTCTTCAGTTGTCTTGAGGCATACACAATTACTTATTCTCCTTGCATAAGCACACATCCTAAACCTAACCCAGACGCATCAGTGTACAAGGCAAATGGTTGTCCTGGGATCAGAATAGTCAAGATGGGAGCTGATATCAATCTAGCCTATAATGTTTGAATATACTCTTCACATTTATCGGTCCAAACAAACTTTTCTCCTTTCTTTGTCAGACTAGTGAGAGGTACATCGATTCTAGAGTAATGTTCAACGGATCGTCGATAGTAACCAGCTAAACCTAAGAAACTTCTGATTTCTGCAACAATCTTGGGTGCTTCCCATTTCACAATGGTTTTAATCTTGCTAGGATCCACTTTAATTCCTTCAGCGGATACAACATGGCCTAAGAAAGCGACTTCATTTAGCCAGAACTCACACTTTGTAAATTTTACGTAAAGCTTCTCTTTTCTTAGTCGTTGCAGAGCGGCTCCTAGATTTGTGACATGAGTTTCTTTGTCCTTGGAGTAGACTAGTATGTCATCAATAAATACAATGACTGACATATCCAACATATCATGGAATACCCGATTCATGAGTTCCATAAAAGTTACAGGTGCATTAGTCAATCCAAAAGACATGACTAAAAATTCATAATGTCCATATTTTTGGTTCTGAAAGCTATCTTCGGAATATCAACTTCTTTAATCTTCAACTGATGGTATCCTGACCAAAGATCAATTTTGGAGAACACTTTGGCACCTTGTAACTGATCGAACAAGTCATCGATCCAAGGCGAGGGGTATCGATTCTTGATTGTAAGCTTATTCAATTCTCAATAATCTATACACAGTCGAATGCTACCGTCCTTCTTTTTAACGAATAATTCTGGGACTCCCCATGGTGATATGCTGGGTCTGATATAACCCTTGTCCAGTAATTCTTGTAATTGTACGTTTAGTTCCTTTAATTCAATGGGAGTCATTCGATAGGGTGCTTTCGATACTGTTATGGGTCTGAGTATAAGATCTATAGCGAACTCTGTCGCTCGAACGGGTGGTAGTCCTGGTAGTTCCCCAAGAAATACATCTGAAAATTTCACGCACAACTTCAATATCCTCCATTTGTGGTGCTTCCTTGGTGAGGTTGACCACGGATACTAGATACCCAATTCCTCCTTTCTCGAGGCATTTTCTAGCCTTCAATGCAGAGAGAATGAGTTTTCGTTTACGGGGAAGTTTGGTTCCTGCAAAACTAAACTCTGCTCCTTCCTTGTCTTTAAATGTCAATTTCTTTTTTGCACATAATAGGTTTGCAGAGTGCCGAGCTAACCAATCCATTCCCAAGATAACGTCAAAGTTTGCCATCTCAAGTTGAATTAAGGTTGCATCCAAAATCTTCTCGCCGATAAGAACTGGACATGGTCCATAACCTTTGTCTAGTTCTACTTCTAATCCCATAGGTGATCGTACAAGTAGTTTGTAGTCTAAAGGTCTGAGGGGTAGATTTAACTTCTTTCCAAATGACACAGATATAAAAAAATGAGTAGCTCCAGAGTCAAAGAGTACTCTGGCGGGAAAGCCATTAATAGGTATGATACCTGTGACCACATCAGGCGATGTGACAGCATCCTCAGATGTAACTGCATAAACCTTTCCTTGCTGTAGCTGCTTCCTTGGCTTAGGACACTCTCTTGAATAATGTCCTACTTGATCGCAATTGAAGCATTTGACTCCAACATTACTTTGCTTCTATTGAGGTTGGGCTGTCGGAGTAGTCTTGGCTGCAGCATTAAAGCCTTGAGTACAGAAGGGTTTAAATGTCTTTGAGTTCCCTCCATTATATGTATTTCCATTAGGCCTTTTAATGCCCCTGTTCTGAGCAAAATAACTTTCCCTCTGGCTCGATTCCAGTACTAGAGCAATCTCTACAGCTTCATTATAAATCTTCATTTCCAATCCCAATACATGCTCATGGATGCTTCCCCTAAGTCCCATGACAAACCTTTGAGTTTTGGTATTTTTCTCCTACATGCTAGAGGGAGCAAAGAAAAATAGTTCTTCATAACGCTATTGATATGCTTCTACAGTCATTTGTCCTTGATATAGACTCCGAAACTCCTTTTCCATTTGATCTCTGAAACTCCTGGGAAAATACTTTTCGAAGAAAGCTTCTTTATAGATAGCCCAGGTCAGTTGGGCGTGCTTTGTCAACAAATAACTCTGAGTAGATTTCCACCAATGGTGCACATCACCTTTCAGCATAAAAGTGGCACATAATACGTTCTCTTCTTCATTTATTGTCATCATCATAAAGTTTCTTTCCATTTCATCGATCCAGTGAGCTGGCCATAACGGATCTAATGGCTTGCCTGTAAATTCCTTCGGCTTCAACTTTAGGAAATGCTCGATCAGTCTGGAGTGATCAAGCTGATACTGTGCATATGCTCCATACATAAGCGGTTGGTACTGATAATTTCCTTGGTCATCGCCTTGAGGTGCTTCAGGGTTTTGCACTTGGCCTTGTACTGCTGGTGTTTGTGGTGCTTGAGGTACAGTGTTGCTACCACCAGGTGTAGTACTAGCTTGTCCTGCAGGTAGAGGTGTTGTGTTTGCAGCTGGAAAAGCAATTCTCATAGCAGCTTGCATGTTGGCTTGCACTTGCTGTATTTGCTGCATTTGTTGTGCTAAATTCATCACCGCAGTAGCCAAATCTGTAAATGGTGCTGGTAGGTTGGTTGGGATGGCTTTGGTGTGCACATTCTGAGGTGCAGCATTTTGAGTTCCAATATTTCCTCTATGTCCTTACTGACCTTCATTGTCATTAGTCTCCATAGGTGGTGGAGATGGGTTTGCATTCTGTTTCCTTCTACTTACTCTGCGTCCAGTCATTTAAACTCTTGGTTAAATGGTACTTGAAAAGGCTGTACATGTGAGACAAGATATGATGGTAGTATTGGGTTAGTCTCACAATGGAAGGCGAAAGAAAAACAAAATCTAAAGGTAAAAGTTCAAGCAGAATCAAAATGCAGATAATAGTCATTCATACTGTCGATGGCCTACGATCGCATGTTGTGTGACCATAGGTGCGACCTTCAAAACCCTGGCAACTTACCGAGACCCTATGGTATACCATGGTCGACCATACGGTCGATGGTTTTGGTCGAATTGTGTGACCGTATGGTTCAAAATCAGGTTTTTAAACCTGTTTTTTGAAAATTTTCCCACTCATTCTCCTTCTTCCTCCTACGGTCTCTACTCAACTCACCACCAGTGAGTTGCTACAGTGTCGACCATACAAACTTGGTGATTTTTCCATCGATCAACATCCGTCACTCCATTCCTTGAGGTATGTTCTCTACTTTTCTCCATTTTTAAGCTTTCATACCTAGGGTTTTTTGCTATTTGTAGGGTTTTCTTCTAATTAATATTTTTTTGACCATAAAAATTTAATTTTTATTGGGGGTTTTTGCTATTGGCCACTCAATGGATGAAAGCCCTCAAGAAATTTTGAGTTTTATCGGTTAGTTTAGTAGAAACTTGAAAATTCCCATTTTTGACCTAAATTTTTTGGTTTTTTCCTAATTGTCAAAATTTCTTCAAATTCGACCTACCTAGTTTAAATTTCTGATTGTATGAGCCTCGTAGGGTGGTTTGGGACCTATGTAAGTCCTCCTGCCCAAATGTTTGGGTGAAAAGTAAGGTTTTTTCCATTTTACGTCGTTATGCTGTCAAATTTTTTAAATTTATCTAACTTGTTTTCTTATTTTCTTCTCTTGTAGTTATCATGGTTCGCACTAAGGTTCCTCGAGTTCATGACCCACGATGCTTCAGGTCCTTTGAAGCAGAGGTGCGATATCCTTGGTTTGACCGAAAGAAAGTTAAAGGGGGTCAGTGTGTGAACCTAGCCCATTTAGCCCTGTTTGATGTGGAAAGGGTGTTTGGTGATATGGGTTGGCTTCCAGTGATCTTGTACGAGGCTTGCACTCGCCTGGACTTGGTCAAACAGTTCTACTATCACCTACAGGTAGAGGGTGACTTAGAAGATGTTGACAGGGGTAGAGAGCTTCGGATCACCAGCTGGGTGAAAGGGGTTCCGATCTCTTTCAACTATCAAGAGTTGGTTGATCTTCTAGGCATTTCCAACGATGGTCAGTTGGTTTACTGTGCACCCAGGGAGCCATAGTTTTTTATCTACACAGGTGCACGCAGAAATAGATAATTAGATTCTTCAGGATGACCGTTAGGAGATGAAAGTAGTCAACCTGCTTCCAGAGCCACGGGTCCTGTAAGATTATCCAGCATAATCTTATTTCCCATGGCGGACACTACAAGATGATCTCACAGCTGACTCAGTACCTGCTGTACTGTATCTGTACTAGGCAGCCTGTCTGCCTTCCATATATTATTCTTCAGACTATGTACAGAGCTATATTGCCTGACTCAAGAGGTAAATTGTCCTATGGGCGACTGATCTCCACCTTTCTCGCCCATCTATAGGTGGATCTAGTAGATGAGAAGATCCTTGAGGACACCTTCTCAGCTGACCTTGATTGGGAGGCCATCAGTAGGATGGGCATGAGAGAGATACAAGTCAGCGATGATGAGAAGAATGCTATGAGACGTCTTCTCACTGGAGTAGCGGCAGTAGATGCAGAGGCCGCAGCAGCAGTAGTAGCAGAGGTAGCAGCAGAAGCAGCAGCAGAGGCACACGAGGGTGATAATGAGAAGGATGATGGTCGGATGTACATGGATGTGGATGCCATCCCTCTTCCATCGCCACAACATTCTACTAGAGCTGGCCCTTCTAGGGCTTCTCATTTAGCTGGCCCTTCACGCCCACCACCAGATGACATGATGGGGCTGTTATGTGAGATTAGATTGGCTCAGTGGGTGACTGATTAGAGAGTAGGAGAGCTTCTAGATGCCCAGCGCTCTACAGACCAACAGGTAGCAGATCTGACAACTAGTCTCTGAGCAACTCAGACTCAGGTGGCCTGGCTAGCGAGAGTATATACCGAGGACTACGATAGAGATAGTGAGGCACCTCCTCCTCTAGCACCTTCAGCTCCATGATTGCCATTTATATCTTTTACCTTTTCATACTACAGAGCAACTATCCAGATTGTGGACTGTACTATGAATTTGATGTACTATATATCATTGGTTTCCCCTTTACATATGTGCATTTTCACTTTCATAGTTTATGTCTCATACAACACAGGTGCTTATGATGTGTTCTTATTATAGCTTTTAAATTTTATCCTAACTCAGTTCATGACTCATGTGGACGTAGTTAGGTTAATGGGTAGAACCTGAGATGATCTGATACCAAGTTGTCACACCCTACTTCTACTAACCAGAATGATGTGATGAATCATCAATAAACTAAGGGTTCACCCAAGATCTCGTATAGGTCGTACCCACCATATCAAACCAAACACACATTCCACATTAATAATCAGAGGTAATAAATAAATAAGCAAAAGTCTTACAGATAATGAACTGAGAGTCTAACAGTGATAAATAAGTACTTAATCCAATTATTTTCAAACCACAAGACATAAAAATAAATAATCAATTACATATCTGATGTTCAAATTATAACTAAACTTAAGAAAAAATACATTGGTTGCACTCGCATGATGAATCATGCGCATCTTCTTCAGCTTCCACATCCATCGCAGCAACGTGTCCATACGTCGACGCATTTATATATTCTTCAACAGTAGGACCTACATCATCAACTAAAAATATTTGACGTCGAATGGGTAAGAACACATCACGGCTCAGTGAGCAAACAAAATAATGCAACAAACATATGCATGCATTCAATTCATATCTTTGGTCTGGTTTATAAGTTTGTAATATTCTATAAAAAGGTTTGGTGGCTGCCACACCTCTATACACGAGTGTGTGCATCCGCCTAATTGATCAAATACCATTGTCATCCCACATGCACCCACGATGGAATAGAGATAGAGCTAAAGTGTCTGGATCAAACACCACCAATACTTCCCCAGATGCCCTACCCATACCAACACGTAAGCCCCTATTGGCGAGGACTTGCAAACTGGGCTCGCAACTAACCAATCCTAATGCCAAACTGTGTATCCAAGGCCTCACCTCAGCATCCCTCAATAAGTCCATAGAGATAGAGCTAAGGCCCCCCGACAGAGTCAGAGACCACACAGTCCGAGACCACCTCCCCTGATGCCCTATGACATAATAGTTTTGCTAAGGTAATGGCGATACAACGATGTTAGTGGGAAAGACTTGAGTAGAGATAGAGCTAGAGTTTGGTGACGAGGTCGAAGAACACCATGCCATGTCCTCCCCCTGATGCTCCACTCGCATCCAACACACCAATCACACACATACATTCACATGTCTATTCCCAGCATCATCATCATCATCATCATCATCATCATGTTATAAATAAACGAAATTAAATATGCATGAACAGTAATAGCTGGAATATTGGATGACATGTGAGATGCACATTACAAGCATACAAGCATAGAATCAATCATGGCATTGGACTCAATAAAAATAAATAATTTGTTATTATCGAATTAGTTTAGGTCTTGTTCCCTTACTTGTTAGCAATACTCGATGTCCTTCCAAGCCTTGAAATTCTCTTTGAATTGATTTAACAACCTAAAAGTTATATGAATTTAAGTTAGGCTTCATATGTGACATGTTACAGTAGTCAAAAGTTAAAATAGAGCACTAATAGGTGTCTTATTGGTCCTATGGTCTCATGCTGTATCGACCTTACTGTCTACGGTCGATACCCTACGGTCGCATATAGTGCGACCATAGCTGCGACCATATGATTTTTGAAATCTTTTCGAATGCCTATGGTCGATCCTCTGGTCATACTGGTCATGCTATGGTCGACCGTAACTACGACCTTGAGATTTCTGGTCTCAGTCTATATGAAATTCGAGTTATTCCTGGGTCAATTCTTCTATTCTTTAATGGGGTTTATTCTAAGGTCATCCTATGGCCATCAGTAGTAATTTCTTATCAACCCTAATCATCAAATTCACTCCTCATGGTTCTCCTTGGGATTTTCTCAAGGAAATCACATAGATCATAATAGGTTGATATTTCCTCTCTTTCATAAAACTCTTATTCCTTAGAGTTTATATCTCCAGAGATTTGTTCCATACCTTGGCCTATGATAGAGAGTCAATCCCTTCTTAGTAAATTCTCCTCCTTAGCTTTTTCTTCTTCTCCTTCTCTTCCTTATCTTCCTTATCTTCTTTCTCTTTCTCTAGGGTTTACTAATATTCTAAAAGAGTGAAAATGAGCTGAGGGACGTCCTTTATATAGAGAAAAACTCTCCATATAAAGTCCTCTTTTCAATTAGGAAAGCAATCCCTTAGTTTAGGAATGTTTCCAAAACTCGGAGTCTGATCTGGGTTCTCACGGTCGATCATACGGTCGCATAAACTGTCGATCATAGGGTCGAAATCATCGACCATGGGGTTCAAGATTTGAGATTTTTGGTTTCCTTCCTTATGATCGACCATACCTACCCAGGCATGCGACCTTAGGTTTTTAGTGTTTTTAACTCGATTCTCATACCTGGTTTGTGATCTATCTTCACACGCTCGGTTCACTTGGTCCAGGAATGATGGGAAGACCTGGCACAATATGGTTAGACTAAGTCAGTGGAGTGTGGGTCTTACACCTTGAGTTCCATGTAGGTGATGAAGTATTCTTGAAGGTATCACCTATGCGGGGGTTGAAACGGTTCGATAAGAAGGGCAAGTTGTGTCCCAGATACATTAGACCTTATGAGATCATGGCAAGACGTGGAAAAGTAGCGTATCAACTAGCGTTACCGCTATGCATGTCTGATGTACATGATGTATTTCATGTTTCACTATTGAAAAAAATACATCAGAGATCCAACACAAGTTCTGACTGTGGATCCATCAAATTTGACTGAGGACCTTACTTTCGAAGTGGTGCCAGCCAAAATCATCAATCGAAAGGTACATCATCTTCGTAACCAAGATATTTACTATGTCAAGGTCACCTGGAGAAGCCAAAAGGTAGAAGAGATAACGTGGGAAAAAGAAACCATGATGCAAAAACAATACCTTTACCTGTTTTACTCGGAAGGTATGTGCAAATTTCGAGGATGAAATTTGTTTTTAGAGGGGGAGTTGTAAGATCCGCACTCTACTAACCCGGTCTAACCGTGTTGTGCCATGTCTTCCCATCATAACCGGGTCAAGATGAACCAGTTGGATGATGGACTACCAAGCCAGGTAAACAAACCAGTCAATAATAGGTTGTCCGATCGAGAGTTTTGATTTGTTCGGTCCTCGAGTTTTGTGACTGGTGAGTCCACCGATCAAGCCCAGTTAGTGACTCTGTGTTTAGGAAAGTTTCCTAATTTAGAGAAGTCACTCTCTTAAGTAAGAGAAGACTCTATATGGATATTTTCTCTGTATATAGAGGACGTCCCTCTACTCCCTCTCTCACTCTTTTTTCTCATTCTCAAACCTTAAAAACTGAGAGGAAAAGAGGAGAAAAAGGAAAAGAAGACTTGGAGAGGAAGAAAGCTTAAAGGAAGAAAAAGAGGTTCTACAGAAGAGGAAAGTGTCATTAAAACTCCAACCTACCATTGCAAGGAGGATCTATGGTAAGTGCCTTGTCTTTGTAGAAGATTAGAATTAGACAATGTTAGGGTTAGATTGAGATTCCAAGGTATTGAAGCAGATCCAATATTGTAATTTTTATTCGAATGACTGTTATATTAATCTACATGTATGCTAGATGTTGGGATTTCTTCGGAGGGTTTAATCCTAAGGAAATAAAGGTCATAAACTGACTCTTGGATGAATCCCATTGTTGAGCCGAAGAATCAACTCAGAAGAAATTCGGACTGAAAGACATACCTAAAGCATAACTCAGGAGTTGTCCAGTCCCTTGACCGGTCGAGTGTATACTAGACCGGTGAAGCAACCGATGACTCTCGAAAAGTCTACAGGGTTTTGTCCGATGGACTCATCGATCAACCAATGCATAACCGGTGACTCAACCGGATAGTGTTCGAAGGCCATAAATAGGAGACCGGACAGTAAAACAGAGTACTATAATTTGATGAAACAGGGCCCTAATTTAATTCTACCAATTGTTTAGGTTTCCAACCAATTCAAGATAATTTTGAAGGCTTTGGGAAGAAATGAACATCACCCACAGGTAAGGGAATAAGACCTAAATTAATAGGCTAATAACAAGCTATCCTTATTTTCTGTTAAATTGAGTGATGCCATGCTTCTATGACTATTTGTACATCTCATATGTCATCCAATAACTGCTATTTCTGTTCATATATATTTTATAATTTTTTTTATACTATTATGATGATGATGATGATAAGAATAGGCATGTGCTTGTGTGTGGCTGGTGTGTTAGATGGGGAGAGGTTGTAGCATTGAATCATTCATCACATTGACATCATCGTATCGATGTTACCTTAGTGGAACTAATATGTCATAAGCTATCAAGGGGGAGATTGTGGTGTGTGGCTGTAAGCTCTGCTGGCGGACCCTAGATCTATCTCTATGGGTGTATTGAGGGATGCTAGGTTAAGACCTTGGATACAAACTTGATGACATCTAAGATTGGTTAGACATGAACCCAGTTTGTAAGCCCTCGCCAGTAGGGACATACGTACTAGTATGGATTAGGGTATCAGGGGGGTTCTAGAGGTGTGTGATCCAAGAACTCTATCTCTATCTCTATTCTATAGTAAGTGATGTGAGGTGATAGCGGTGTATGATCCATTGGACATGCTTACACTCTTATGTATGGAGGTATGGTTGTAGCCTATCCTTACCATAACACATTGCAAGCTTATACCAGACTAAAGATAAGAATATGATTGCATACATATGTTTGTGCATTGTTTTGTTGTCTGATTGAGCTATGTTGTGTGCTCACCCTACGATATCGTATTTCTTTTAGTTGATGATGCAGGTATAACTATTGAAGATTTTATTAATACGTCGTCGTATGGACACGTGGCGGCTATAGACATGCAGACTATGAAGGACGAGCATGACTCTTCATGCTACTGCTTCTAATATATTTATGCTTAGATTTAAGTTCGTATTTGACTATGGGACATGTAATGGTTTATTATTATGTTTTGGTTTACTTGGAGATAACTAGTTTAATATTTACTTATCACATTAGACACTCAATTCTTTATTAATACAATTCCGTCATTTATTTTATTATCTATGATTGTGTGGAATATATTGTGTTTGCATTGTTGGTACGGTCCTATATGATCCTAGTTTGAACTGATGGTTTAGTGATGGTTCATTCACACTTTTGGTTCATCCAGAATTGGAGTGTAACATAATCTCAAGATCATCAGATTCTTCTGACATTTTTTCAGTCAATGCAAACATGGCTCCCCAGTTAAGTCAAGGCAAAATGCATCATCTGCTCCTTTGTTTGTAGCTAGAACCATTAAACAGTTCTATGCTATCAAACTCAGATTTGATACGTAGTTTTTCCATTGCAGAACCAACTTCGGTAGTTAAAACATATTCAGCATTAGCCATGATGATAGTCTAAAGTCTAAACAATATATAAAACACAATCTTAAGAATTATAGTAAATAATACTATGATACAACAATAATATATTGTTTAAGACTAATTATTAATCATGCAACATAAATGAATGTATCAACCAAAACATGTACAATAACTACTAATGTATATAAATAAATACGTAACAAAACATACCTTTAATTGATCAAATAGAAGAAATAAAACAGCTGAGTCGTGTTGGTGCACTCTCCTTAAGATTGTGTTTGTCCCCTATATATTGCAATGGGTCCCCACAAACCAACCTCAAGATAAAACAACCCTTACAAGGACACCCAATCAATGTGCATACACACCGTTAGATGTTGTCGGAGACTTGACGGCTATGGTTAACAATCTTTTAAAAACAAGGAAGGACAAACTCTATTGATAAAAACTTAGTAGAGAATGAGTTGGATAGAGAAGAGAAGAGATCATATTCAATCTGGAATGATTTTAAGCCTTTGGGTCGTCCTCTATTTATAGGGGACAGACACCCCTTGATTGTAGCCATAGAATGGGACATATCCCTTAAAATGGATGTCCTAGATGGCACTTGATCAGAGATCCTCAGATCTATGGTCCTAGTTGCACCCTTATGTGTAGAGATGCAACCCTACACATAAGCACCCTTTCAAAAGGGTATCTTGTGGAAGGGTGTATCCTAACCCGTCCACATCTACATCCTACAGCCCACACCTGGCACCCACCACCCTCACCAGTGTCACTGTCGCTGGTCACCAGTCGCTATCGCGGTCCAGTCTGATGCTCCAGAGTGTGTGAGAGCCGTCTTGTAACCGAGCTCACCTTCCTACTAGAGACTCAATATGTAAGGGTCACCCTCTACATATAAGACATCCTCATCCAACATCCTTAAGCAATGTGGTACTAAAAATCTTATATTGCATAGACCAACTCCAAAAACCCAAATTCGAAATTTCTCACCCAAAACCAAAAAACAAAATTTTGAACTCTCATTTCGAAATTCTTTTCAAACTTTTACTTTTTGACCATTTGAAACCAAGTACATACTATATCCTCCAATTTATATGAAATATTTGCCATTCATCTCTCCTGCCATTCTACATAAATATTTACTAAATGTAACAAATCGAAAACTAAACATATATAATCTCTTTGATATTAAATATTTACCATTTTCAAATGCTGATTATACTCATACAATAAAGTTTATGCATCAATAAATGAATGAATTGGTTCAGAGACGAATCTTGTCCCATCTCTAAGTATCATTGAAAAACTTTTTAGTAAATATGGAGAGTAGTTTATGTCTCATAATAGCTCAAAGTTTAGAAATGAAATCAATGGACAATCATCTAATCTTCTTCGCTGGTTTTTTAAGAAGAAGCGCCTGTTTTCAATGGCTCTTAAGTCGTCTCCAAGATTATCATACCTAGTTAATTTATTGAGGTCGGAATCTAAATGTTAACTAGGGTTATTCCTTTCTTAGGTGAGGTCGTGGAGGTACCTTACATTCGTTTTCAAATTTGTTCTTTGTTGTTGTAATATGGATTCCCTCTTTAATGGTCTAGTGGTGTTTTGGTTTCATTTTTTGGGTTTATCTACTTTTGCTCCCATCTTTTGATGGTCCAGTTTGTTTGGGTTGGTTCATTTTTTCAAATTTAATAAAATATCTACTTATCCTATATATATATATTACTTTGATTATTGTGGATATTACATATGTAGACTAATGTGTTATAATTGACAGTTCACAACATGCATGTGATTTTGGGTGGGTTAAATCATTACTAGTGTTAATTGACAGTTTATAACATACACGCGATCTTAGGTGATTTGGGCCATCAGTGGATGACCCGAGTATCATGCCAGAATCTAAAAATGGATCGTGATAATGCATTTATGAAGAAGAATGATGTTTTTTTTTTAAATTTAAAAAAAAAAATTTTTTTTTTTTTTTTTTTTTTTTTTTTTTTTTTTTTTTTTTTTTGTAATAAAATTATTTATTTATCCAAAAAATAAAAAAATCTAACCTTTGGGGTAGTTTAAATAGAGCTCTCGAAGGAAGATAAAGAAGATAAAGAAGTACATCCAGTCAGCACTAGAAGGTTGCGTGTCCTGGAGATACATTTGTTGTCGATCATCAGTGATCCATCGCCTGACAGCGCATGCGCAAGGGATGGTCACTAAGTAGATGACGAGATAGCACGCCTATGAGAAAACATAAGGAATTAAAAGCAACATCAAACCACACATCTCCAAGCTGCCAGTGAAAAGATAGAAAAATATAGAAATTATGAACACTCTTTGATGACCGTACATCCAAGGAAATCCCCACAAATCAGAAGGACTGGAAGACCAAGTTTTCCATAAATTGTTCTGACAAGATCTGCATGACAGAAATATATGCGGATCAAGGAGGGTAAGATCAAAGCCTCTTTCAAATTGGTCCGACAAAATTAACGACGCTGATAAAGCCAAAATAAGGGGGTTGTCAATAAGAAAATCCCCAAATAGAATGACCTAAATATAAAATATAAAAAAATAACAACAATTTAAGATTTATACTGTCTAAATTTGGCAGGGTCTTCCTCAACTTTCACCACATATCTTAGTTGTAAATTTCGTACGTTTTATTGGCCAATTTAGATAGGGACTGAAAGGAAATTTTCAGATAATTCAGATATTTTGTTCAGAAATTTTTGTTTAACTTTTTGATTGAAATACTCCCATATTTTTATATTTACCAAAAATTGGAATACGCATATATTTTTATATTTACCAAAAAAATAAATGCACATATTTTTATGTGTATGTGTATGTATTACATGTACATTTTATTAAAATTTATGGGTAAAAATCCTTATGTTGTCATTATGGGTATGCATTTCAATGCATGTCCCCTAACATCTTTGACACTCTCTCTCCTTCTTTCTATTAGTTAAAACTCATTTTAAACACATATCGTACAGTTGTACTGTACTCAACCTTTTAGTATGTGTATTGTCGTATTGACTTAAAAAAATACTTTAAAATATTCCATATTCCAAGTCTTGCCGTTTAAAATGCATACCTTAACGTAACCATATTTTAACTTGCATCTTCAATGAGTAATGAGTCGATTAAATCCCATATCATTTAATATTCTTATTGTCTTCTACATATAACCGATATAGGATTAAATGCTACCACTTCCTCATAATTGCTTGTAAACTCATTACTTTACTCATTAGGGTAGACTGTGGGTCGTGGGTCATAACAAATGTATATTGTAGGCCACCATAGAGTGCTCTCTCTCTCTCTCTCTCTCTCTCTCTCTCTCTCTCTCTCTCTCTCCATATTCATGCTTTGGACAAGCATAAAACATCAAATTAACCACTTGAATGACGACGATAATTCTCACTATTTTTTTGTTAGACACATCATAAATGTCATCTGTTATCACTGATTTATGTATAATTCATCAATTTATGGGAGTATATTGCCCTTTTTTTTCACTGTACCATATTATATCAGATCCATTTAAAACTCGTACCATCTGTTTTAGTTTTTTTTTTTTTTTCGTTCTCAAAATGTTTGACTATTTTTTTTTACCATACCGCTCTTGTTTTGCTTTGTTTAAAACCCGTTCCGTCCCATTTTGTTTTTTTTACCGTTCCCATTTTAACTTGCCCCTATTGATGAAATCAGTTTATGTGCCTCGATTGGTGTGACGTTGGAGATTCCCTTGATACTAGCATCGTCAAGAACCCCTCTCCCAAAATTTATACATAAATGTAGGGAGAAATTCTCTTAAGGGGTGGAATAGGAAAAGGGAGTCATAATGACTCTCAGATGGGATGGGGGTACTAAGGGAACTTCAAATATAGGGGGTTGGGGTTTTGTTCCTTTTTAAAGGTGGATGACTTTGTTAGATTTATATGTGGGCTTAATTAATTATCTAAACCAGTTATTCAGTGGGAGTCCAATGAACACGATAGAACCTGTTTGGTTTGGTTCGTCACATAGTATGAGATAGGTTACAACCCTAATTCTATTGTGGGAAAGATTTTAGGGTTACAACAGTATTCTATGAATACTGGGTTAGAGTCCCCACAGTCATAGTTAATTATTTCTCTCTGCACCCATTAGCAAGAGACATCAAGGATATCATCTGGAAGCTATGGAAGACTGTAGCTGAGGGATTTCGATCAAAGTTTGGAGGGTAGAGGAATCAGACTTCACAAATAGGTATGTCTTTATTATTAATCAATTATGGCTTTCTCATTATATTCTAGGGTTCATGTGTGGATTAGGATGGGCTTCGTTGAAACTCTAAACATATAATAATCTAACAGTTGGTATCAAAGCCAACCATATAGATCTAGGATCAATGGGGATTGATTGTAAAGACTTCTAATGAATGACTAAATAGAAAGAAATTTTTTTCTCATTTTTTGGATCGAATCTGTCGAAATTTTCTACCGATAAAATTTTTCTGATCGGAAAAATAGGTCATGCCATATACCATTGGAAAGAGGAGATCGAGACGAAGTCAGCGATATAAACATCGTCGGGACTTACCGTCAGACGTGCCTCCACTCCCTGGTAGAAGCCACGAGTAGATCTCACTCGCGGGTGAGAGAATTTAAAAAAAAAAAAAAAAAAAACGTCTGACAGTGGAGTTGACCCGGGCTTCACCGGGTTCACTCGAAAACGGTGATGGTTTGGGCCGTGACCTGGCTCGGTCTGACTCAACTCCAAAAAAAAAAAAAAATCCTGTCACATTGCTCATGTGTGGAGCACACGTGGGACCCGAATAGCCAACGCATTGACTAAACTGAAGGGTTGGTCAACAGACTTGGTGACCCAACCCGTTGACCCATTGTCTTGACCTGGCTATATGCCCCATTTGGTTGACCCAAAAACCCAACTACCTGCCCCACTAGGTCGACTCTGATACCCAGGTTTCGACCCAGATTGTTGACCTGAAAATCAGATATTTTGACCTAAACCCAAAACTTTGAACTGAGGGTTGGTTCGATGGTTGAATCGGTGAATCCAATGGTTCACCCGAATAGCCAGTGGTTCGGCTGGACCAAAGTAAGTTAAAAAAAAAAGCATTTATTGATATACTTAATTTAGTTCAAACTGAGCCAAGCTGAACCTGGCCAGACTGACTCAGGCCGAGCCGAATCGAACCATTCCAACACTAACAGGGTATTAAGGGCCTGTTTGGTTTTTGCTTTTAAGGAAAAGGATATTAAATTATGATTTTGGGAGCTAGGAAGGTCGGCTGACCTTCGATTTATTCCATTGGACTCCATTTTTTATGCTCTTCAATCTAATATATATTTTGGTACATTTTGGTGCATTAAAAAAACATGTTATTATAGAAAAATGTCCTATGGAAACTCAATTTGTAATATTTTATTGATTTTTCTTAAAATTATTGTACCAAATTGATTGATTGAGCTATTATGCATGGTTGTGTGAATGCTTAGACTTGTAAAATTATATTTTAAAACATTCATGGTTAAATATTGGTGTGACCACCAAAGTGGCAACCTGTTTCATTATGATGCGTTTAAATTCAAGGGTATGTGTTTGTAAATGCTTCAGTTTGATAATGTTCACCCAAAGGTGATATTGTCTAAGTTTATTCAAATTAGGGTTTTTAGCTGTTGTGTAAGGATTATGGTGTGACCACCAAAGTGGCAACCTTGGTTCTATCATAATACGCTCAAATCTAGTATTTATGCATTTACAAACTACAGTAAGGAAGTACATTGCTCACCCAAAAGTGACACTGACATAAACTCTCACTTTTATGGATGCAGCAAAGAACTGCATTGTCCACCCAAAGGTAGCATTGTCAAAGAATATAAAGAACTCATGCACATGGTTGAAAGGTTTTGGCTTTAGGGGTTTCATCCACCCAAAGGTGGTGAGATTTTTTAGAGTCATTAGCCCTACGCATTTATTACACAGCTATCGAGAGGACCAGTGCACATATTGTCCCAAAGGATGTGTGTGTAGTTCGGTTAATTTTTCAAAGATGTAAATTAACTTGCACATATTATGTATATATTCTTGCTAGCTAATTTTATTTGGTATTAATAATAGACATATAATTATTTACATTGTAATATAGTTGTGGACATATAATGATTAAATACCTCAAGATGTCTGTCATTGGCAGCATTAATTGGCATGGAAATTAAAAACTAGTCTAAGATTGTTTATCCTAGATGTACTCAACAAAAAATTATATTTTAATTATTAGGGTGTTCCATCCCTAAGAACAAGTAAAATAATGTTCAGATGAAGAATATTAAAATAGGATATTCCCTGTGAAATCCAAAGAAAGGGTTGAAATTTCAAAAGGGACAGAGAAATGTTTTATTACTCAAGCCCATCAGTTCAAGTTTTGATAGTAATGGAGTATGAGGAAGCATAAGATAGAGCAATTAACTATTAATGATAAGCTCAAAGATAAGTGGACATCTGTTGGTAATTCAATACAACCTCTGTAGGTGATACTTGAAATTTTTACTTCCTCACAAAAATTGTATAGTCAGATCCTATTGACCTATAGTACTCAAAAGATATAGTGAGCCTCGATTGAAAAAACTAAGGATAGAAGTTCAAAGAAAAGGAAAGATACGAATGCCAATGTCATAATGCATAAAACATATTCAGACAAAGGCAAAGTGCAAAAGGGGTAGAGAAACCCACAGAAAGAAATATATTTTTCTATAGAATAGTCAAAAACTTTATGACAAAGAATTAGATATTAAGAAACTACAAGATAAAATGGATCTAAGTAGATGAAATTCTTGTATTGTGACTCAGAAGGGACATGTGAAGAAAGGTTGTAAAACTGAACAAGCTTAAGTGAAAAGGAAATAAGGATTATGAAACTTCTGAGCAAGAAGGTGCAGTAGATTAGACACTTAAGAATTAATCATAGTTTAAATCTATAGTAGTAACAAAACCTTTAATTTATTCTTTTTAGATTATATATCTTTAGAAATTAAATTGTATTCCACCCTAGTCATAAGGGTTTAGGACTGTTATCCAAAGAAAGATTGGAAAGAATAATAAACCTTCTTTCTAAAGTTCATAATATGTATATATGTGAGAATTATTTAAAAAGAAAGATGATAAGATTAAAGTAAATGAAGATTGTTCATAACAAGGATTTATTGGACTTGGTGGACATCGAGATTTTATCCAAGATTTTTTGTCATAGTTTAGTCCATGGGTGTTTTTCTAAATAATGAAAATAAAGATAAAAAACTTTTATTAAAGGAATTAAAACTACTGGATTTGAATGAGAGTGTTTTGGAAGACCATGTAATACTGGTCTATTCCCTAGTAAATTTAAGTAAGTGTTTATAAAATCCTGAGAATGTATTTGATTTTATAGGAAAAGAATTGATATTACAACCTATATTATTAATAGAGTACATAGTTAATCAGTTCCAGTTTAAGTTATCTTCTTTTGGGACTGTAAAACTGAATGGTTTCATAACACTCGTGGGAGAGTGATTATTTTAGGACATTGAGTTGTCTTTTATGGGATGTCAAAACAGATCCGAATGATACAACAAGATTCTTAAGTTTGATAAGACCACATGAAAATGGCTGTGGAGCATATCAGTTGAGATAACAAAAATGTTACTAGAGTGTAATAAGATGATTATTGAAATGTTCATTAAAATTGATGCTTCAGCCATAGTAGCAGAGCCAGATGAGGCAATAAGGAGATATACTAAACCATGTAGATCTGTGGCTTCATCCAATCACATGTTGTATTTCAAAATGGATATTTTGGTATTAGACAAGATGAAGATCTCAATGGTTTTGAGCAAGTTGTCAGTAATGAAATTGCTCTTGAATGATTAATGGTCATAAAAGATGTGTTGTTGTCTATAAACAATAACGAGACTTGGGATTTTTTATTTTTTATTTTATCAATTAAGAGGTGTACTCATAGGCTCAAAATATGTATATAAGGAAATGTGTGATTCCAGTGAGAAAATTGATTGCTACAAAGTAAAACTTGTAGCCAAGTGGAATCACATAAAGAGAAAAAAAAAATACTCAAATCTTTGAGGTCTTAGTTGTGCATTTTATTTTGGAGTTGCATCAGATAAATGTAAAGATCGTTTTGATCAAATAAAATTTGAAAAAAAATGTTTATATGCTTTAATCACAAGGTTTTGTGGTAAGGGTAAAGATGATATGTTCTGTAGACTTATAAAGTCAATCTGTGGATTAAACATGTATTTACGTAATAGTATCTGAAGTTTAATAGGGTTGTATCTTCTTTCAACTTGGTTGAGATTGTCATTGATAATTTTGTACATCTATAGGTTAGTGGCAGTGGATTCACTTCCTAGTCATGTGTATTGATGGTTAAATACTAACATGTAATGATGTGGTTTACTGATTGAAACCAAAGTTTCCATGTCTGATAAATTCGAGATGAAGAATGGTAAGTCCTTTGTACTTCACATTGAGTTTCCTTATGATAGAAAAATAAAATTCTAAATTTGTCTCAAAGTATAAATATTGTTCGTGTTTCCGAATGATTTAGTATGCATGTATAACCATTAAGTTGTGGATGCTTAAATCGATAAGGGAGACAAATTGACTGAAGTGTATACAAGGAATGATATTGAGTGTGAACATCTACACTTCAGTAGGGAGCTTGATATATGCTTAAATGTTATAATGTTTTTACATAGTTTTTTCATGGAGTGTTATGGGACGATTTCAGTTGGATGATAGGAAATCAACCTCAAGGTTAATTGTCATGGTGGTAAGGTTTTATAACTCTATGTACAGATAACATATTAGGTATCCGGTGTAAGAATTTCTTTTCTGATTTGAAGATTGTAGACTCTACTTCTAAACCTATTGAGATGTGTTGTGACAGCGGTTCAGCTGTGTTCTTCTCAAAAAATAATAATAAATCTAGTATTTCAAAGTATAATAGAGATCGAATCTCTTTAAGTAAGGAAAAAGTCAGAATAATTTATATCATTATAGATTCTCTGACGAAGGTTTTGTCAGTGGGAGTCTTCAAGGGACAGTATGTCCAATAATGGTTGAAAACAATCAATATTTATCAATGGCTTAAGTAGCCAAAGATCTGGGAATCAGTAGGAGTCTCTAGATATGCTTAATCAGTGGGAGAGTCTTATATTATGCTTGTATTTTCACATTGCTTACTGCGTTGATTCTATTGTTCATGGTTTGATGGGCACAGTTTTGTAACCATGGTTTTGTTTACATTAGTATTTACATTATTACTATTTTACATACATAGTTATGTGTTTGACATGTCAAAGATAAATCAGGTAGTATTTAGCCAAAGGATGAACAAGGCAATAATCAGCCAGATATATAAGGTAGTATTCAGCCATACAAACAATGATAGTGAGTCAAAGTACGGTATTAATCTAAGCTAGAGGTGGTTTACCATGAGAGGAAAATATCAAAGAATAAAGGCGATGTCTAGCCAAGGTATGATATTATATTTTTGGATTATTTAAATACCATGTTTTAGTTGCCCATAAAGGTTTTGGGGTACTTTGATTAAGGTTCTTTAATCAAGTTTGGACTCACATGGAAGTTTACTTTCATGTATTATCTCAAGCGAATCATGTATTGAGTAGACCTCTATTGTAGCTGACAGAAGGTCGTACACCGTATATTAAGGTGTATTATCCATTGTTGCTCGCATGGGAAAGCTTGATGGATGTTTCAAAGTTAGTGACGATTTAGTATGTTGGATTCCATAGCCACACTGCTTGATGGTGGTTTTGTAATTAATATAGCCAAAGTAGAAGATTGTTAGATTTATATGTGGGCTTAATTAATTACCTAAACTAGTTATTCAGTGGAAGTCCAATGAATACGATAGAACCGGTTTGGTTTGGTTCATCACATGGTATGAGATAGGTTAGTAACCCTAATTCTATTGTGGGAAGGGTTTTAGAGTTACAGTAGTATTCTATAAATAATGGGTTAAAGTCCCCATAGTCACAGTTAATCAGTTCTCTCTGCACCCATTAGCAAGAGACATCAAGAAAATCCTCTAGAGGATGTGGAAGACTGTAGCCGAGGGATTTCGATCAAAGCTTGGAGCGTAGAGGAATTAAACTTCACAAATAGGTATGTCTTTATTATTAATTAATTATGACTTTTTCATTGTATTCTAAGGTTCATGTGTGGATTAGGATGGGTTTCGTTGAAACTCTAAACACATAATAATCTAACAGACTCCACACCATAGAGTCCCTTAGGAGAGGGTGAATGCAGAAAAACTTATTCCCCATAGATTTATATAAACAGTGAAAATGACTTTCTTATTGATACCTCCTCAGATGTCAAATAGTAGCCAGAGCTTCTCCGCATCGACCTCCATAACATCCTACTCCATACCCTCGACTTCATACGCAGCCCCTGTACCTCAATTATGGAGACCTCTTTCTTCTGGGTACTTAAAAATCAAATATGATGCAGCTATGAATAAAGCTAAAGATCTTAGTGATGTGGGTTTGATTGTCCGTGATCATCTTGGTGTTCAACTTTCAACGGTTTCAATGAAGGCTCAATTCCAGTGCCCTTTCCTGGGGGAAGCCTTAGTGAATCCGTAGTGCTTTTTCAGCGGCAAGTTCTCCTTGGTATTATCAGCTACAAGTCGAATCTGAGAACCAAATAGTCATCAAATGTCTCACAGACTCTATTCAGCTACCTTTAGTTTTAACTATTGTGTTATTGTGAATATCTGAGGGCCTACTTTGCTTTTGAATTATTTTGTTTTCACTCTATTCCATGGTTAAGGAATCATGTCGCTGATACCTTGGCCAGGAGGACACTGTGAATAAAAATACAATAGATTGGCCAAATTCCACTGCTTGGCTTCAGACTCTCTGTGGGCCTGAAGCTTTAGGTTCTTCGTGATCTTTCAATCAATAGTATTCCTTATTACCATAAAAAATAAAAAATAAAATAAAAAAAGATGTCAAATAGTTTGACAACTTACTTTTTTTCCCTCTTAATATACACACTTGTTTTTGTCAGTGAGTGTAAATTTGTGTCATTTTGCATGTCTATTTAAAAAAAAATCGTATTAGACAATAACAACTCTTGACAATAACAAAATAATAGGTTACTTACAAAAATTTTGTGGAAAAATCCATTTTCCCTTAAATTTAAAAACTTCGGGGAATAAGATAATGGACAATTAAAGAAGGTAGCATGTTCTTAATACACCAATAGAGGTGTGTAAAGGAATGGAGGGTTTCATGAGGTCGTTATCCCTTTGCCTCCACAGGATCGATGGGGCTTAAGAAAAGGATTTTGGAGTCGCCACCTAAATTAAAATCTAAGACCCATAATTTGACTCTGGAAATAATACATGGATATGGAATCAAGTTGAGATAGAGATTCTAGGTGATAATCAGGGTACGGTCTAGGGAAGGTGTTAAGCACCCCGGTCCGCCTAGATAAATTAAGCCTTGGTTTCAACATAATACTTTCGATTATAGGATGGTGAGATCCTTACATATATATAATCATAACATCACAAAAAAGATATGGTCAGCACCTTACGCTCATCCATTTGGACACCCTTCCGACATCAGAGAGAGAATCATAGGAGAGAGAAAATCCTCAAAAAGATGCATGGATGCCTTGACATAATCCAAAATGATTTAGGTCACTATGGGGATTGGAATCATGAAAATTAAAGATTAAATATGAAAAATTCATGAATAAAATATCCCAAAATTATCACAAATGATACTAGGGTATTTCATGTATGAACACGTGAAATTATATACAAAGGAACCTAAACTATGCACATACATGAAATTAAATGAACAGAATAACTCCTATCTAGGTTATTGACATCCTGGATCTAAAAATTAAGGCATAGTGAAACATACATCTAATCATCATTTGAGATAATAAAGATATACCTCTTCCTCACCATACAAGGGAGAAAAATACGATTTTTAATTAGAAAACAAGTAAATGAAATTAAAATACCTGATTAAAAGGTTGTGGAAGAACGATGAAGAACTCACAATCACAGCGACGAAAATGAGATTCCAACACTCCAATTCATGAGAACAATGACTATACAAAGCCTTATGAGAAGTTTCTCAATGATTGCTCTACTCAAAGGAATTTTGGATACTCTCCATTGTGGAGTAGGGGATATTTATAGGGAGAATGACCAAGAACACATGATCACAATGCCGAAAACGAGATTCCAACGCTTCAATTTGCAAGAACAACGATTAAATTCTATGTTTCTTTGGCAGTGTCCAAGTCGTGTTTGCGAAACCCAAGTCCTTTGATGGGAAACACAACTTCAATGACAGTCCCGGCCCTTACCAACCATCCATACATGCTGGTCTACTATAGGTGTTTGGTAACCATCCAAGATATGCTTGAAAAACTCAAGTCCTTTGAGTGGAATTTGTGTAGCTTGTACCTATGTCCTTTGTGACTTGTTGGATGATGGTGCATATTATTATGATAATATACGGTTTCCATTAATAGATATGTTGATGAGTGATAACTTGATCTATTGTATTCTATTAATTTGTGATTTATTTTACAGCATTGTGAATCTGTGTATGATAGTTTAATTTTTTGAGTCATATCTTTGGTTTTCATAAAAATAGCATGATTTTAAGCATTGAGCATAATGAGGTTGTCAAATCTGTCCTAAGCAGTTTCTTATTGCACTCGTTCTCGGTATACAATTGGCCCACAAGCTTGGTTAAAAAGGTGGAATCATGGATCAGAAATTTCATATGGAGCGGTGACCCAATGAAATAGAAAGGGGTTACATTGAAATGGAATGATGTATGTAGACCCAAGAAGGAGGGTGGGTTTGGGTATTAGACATTTATCTAATATCAACAAAACACTTCTTGCAAAGATGGCATGGCACACAATGTCAGGTACGTCTATCTTTGCAAAGTTAATGAAAAATAAATACATTGGGGAGGATGGATCGTTGAGATCTAGTGTCTCGGTCTCGGCGGTGTGGAGTAGTATAAAAAACTTTGGGATTGGACTGCTGCCCATACAAAATGGATTATCGGGGATGGCTGGAATATTAGACTATGGTCTGCATATGGGTGGGAAAAGTGGCGATAAAAGAAATTCTGAACCTTGATGCATCACATATGTTCTTGAGGCAGCTCTTATTGGGTGAAGTAATTCAAAATGGGGTATGGAGATTACCTCATGTGGACTCGACACAACTAAAACAAATATGGGATTTGGCAAAGCAGATTCCATTACCATCTATTGGCAGGGATAAACTGGCTTGGACAGAAACGCAAGATGGAGGTTTTATTGTTGCATCAGCTTGGAAGAGCTTAAGTGGTGGTAGGACAGAACTTGGGTTGGCAAAGGATGTTTGGAGGAAGGAGTTGAACCCAAGATCATCTATCTTTGCATGGAAGTGGTGTTTAAAATGACTCCCAACAGATGATAATATAAAAAAGAAGTGTGTACCGGTGACGTCGCGGTGGTATCTATGTCATTGCAGGGAGGAGAACTTTGAGCATATATTTCTTCATTGTAACTTTGTGGTGGAGCTGTGGAGGGCGGTATTCAGCTTACTAATACTCCAATGGGGTGGGTTCCTAGATACGGAAAGGCTGTACTTGTGGTGGCGTTGGAAAAAAAAGAATTATGCCAAACAGTAAGATTTAGACTTCTATATTCTTTGTATTGTTGCAAGTGATCTGGACAATCCGGAATGCCAGCTGTTATGAGGAGAGAGCACCGAATCTCAACCAAGCTATAATGTTGTTGAAACGGGATTTTTATGATCTATCTGTTCGAAACCCATGCACTATTAGAAGTATGACTGATTTAAACATGGTGCGATCATTCGGTTTGTTAACTAAGAACAACAGGTTATGCATCCCAAAGAAAATTTACTAGAGGTGTCCACGTGATCCTTGGTGTAAGCAAAACACTGATGGGTGCTCGCTTGAGAATCCAAGTGAAGTTGGGGCTACCATTGTGTTTAGGAATTGATCTGGTGAAGTGCTCTTTGCTGCATCGATGTATTTGGGTGTTCAAACTAACTTCAATGAGGAAATATTAGCTGCTCTAAGTGGGATCCAAGAAGGAATTAAAATGGGATATACTAATCTATGGCTAGAAATGGATTCAGAAGGAGTAGTTCAGTGCTTACTGTCAAGGAGGCTTCCATGGATTTGCATGCAGAGATGGAGTGTAATTGCAAAGGGACTTGCAAAGGTAGAGCTTAGAATATCACATGGTTTAGAGAAACGAATATAGTGGCAGACGCTCTATCAAAGAAAGCAGCGCATTTAAAAATGTCTTAGCAATGGAACACATGTCCGGACTTTGTGGCATGTGATGCGATCTGGGATGCATCAAGCAGACTAAGATTCAGATTTAATAAATGTATTTAACCTAAGGAAGGGTCTTGCTGATGGTAATGCCGACGGTAGGATTTTACTTTCCTTAAGGTTAGAGTTGTACTGTTTTTATTTTTCTTAATGAAATCTTTTGGAATCTTTAGCCAAAAAAAAAAAAAAAACATAATGAGATTGTTGTTAGTGAAGTTTATTGAGCAAGATAATGGCAAGATTCTTTGCAGACAAAAAGCCAGTGGCATCGCGCCAATATGGAGTGGAGACAAGTTGAGCATAAGTAAGAAAGAAAATGACATTAAAAGATAACCCAAAAAGGATTGACTGTTTAGATGGGCTGGCCCTCAAAGGATTAGGGTAGAGTGGATGTAGATTTTTTGTCATGACAGATCCGGTGCTAAATCCCATTGACACTGTCCATCGGTATTCGTTAGATTCACACAAAACCCAAACCCTCCTGATAAAAATATCAATAATACCCCTGTATAGAGGCAACCATGATGGGCAACCATGATCGCCTAAAAAACGACATGCAAAAAGAATCAGTATCAGTAGGCCATTGACACAAGCACCGTGTCAATAAGACAAACCCCAAAATCAATTTTTTAAAATAAAAAACTAGAATTCTAGATACTCCATGAGAGAACCTTGGATGAAACAAAGGATTTATTAAACGATCAATAACCATAACCAGGATACTCCATAAGTAGCCTTAGATAAAACAAAGGATTCAATAAAACGACCAAAAACCGAATTACATAATCAGTGAAGAGAAACCTCATTGCACCCAAAAGATTCTAGAGGGAGAGAAAGACTTCAGTCGGTGTTGAGGAAGGAAGCCAAGCGGGTCTTCATGGCCACAGCCTTATGATTGGTAGGATTGAAGAGATGAAACACATGACCTTCCCCTTATCCTCCATCAACTCCAGCTCTCCTTCCCACCCATTCTTTTGCAACGTCTTATGATAAAACAGAGGTCCACCTATCAATGGATCCTTCTCAGCAACACACACCACCACCCTCTTACACGCCAGGCCCTTGAGATTGGTACAAGCCGCAGGATTAATCAGTGGATCATTACAATCAATGGTTGATGGACACATCACCCTCCATAGCTTAGTTGTTTTAGCTTTCATTTCTTCATCACTCACCTCGGGACCAACCGGCTCTTCTTCATGGAAGAAAGCATGTACCAGACCCAATCCAACAAATCTCAGTCCCTCTAGTGGCGTCTCCGTCGCTCGCACTGCCATGTTGTGAGCTATATTAGCCCCTGCGCTGTCTCCCATCATTGAGACTGTTAAAATCGACGTGATTGTTCAGCCATGACTCGGTGCCGTTCCGATTTGAATGGCATGCTATCCAAGCACAGCCCATGAATCATCGTAGGCTATGGGGAGAGGATGCTCGGGGGCTCTCCTGTAGTGTTTTGATACTGCAACTACTTTAGCTTCCTCAACTAGAGATGATACGTAAGAGCTGTACATAGGGGAGAAAGGGGTTTCGATTCAGAAACCTCCGCCATGGATATAGATGAGGAGAGGGAGCTTTTGATCCAAAGAATGGGTAATTTTTGGAAGAAAGAGCCGGGCAGAGACGCCAGTTTCAGGTACGATGATGACGTCTTTGGAGGAAACGCCGGTTTTAGGATCCGAATTAGTAGCAGGGACGATTTCATTTCCCGCAAGCCTTTTGATGCGACCATCCTTGTAGATCCTATTTAAAGGGGCAAAATCATAAAGTACTGCATCATTGTTTGAACCCATTTTGTTGGGAGAGAGAACAAATGAACAATACGTCGTTGTATGAACCCTTTTGGTTGCAGGGAGAGAATAAATCTGTTTGTTAGTCTGTAGTTGGAATTTTGAGAGGAGCACTCAAAAGCTGCCAGAGCTGTTGGAGAAAATATGAGTTTGTGTGAGTAGTTATATTTAGGTAGGGCATAATGCTCTCGCTTTAAAGCTGGCACGTAAAATAGTAGCGTCAACCCAACAGTCCTCTACCCTTTACCCAAAAAAAAGAGGAGGCATCCTCTACCCAAATGGGGAGAGTTATCCGCCCCATACCCTCCCCTGCAGTTGCCAGTTTGGTGGAATAAGTGTCGCTTAAATATTCTCTCTTACATAATGTTACGGCAAACACAGCGAAAAAACACAGGTAATGGTAGTATGAAATTCTAATAAACAATAAAAAATAAAGACACGAGAAATTTACGTGGTTCGATCAATGTGATCTACATCCACAGATGAGAAGAGATTTTCACAAGATCAATAAGAAGAAGAAAATTACAAAGTGCACCATATAGAGTGACACGAATACACAAGATTGCAACCAGCTTCAACATTGAACAAGAACCTTAATTGCTCTCCTTTTCTCTCTTCCTCTTATATTTTGCGACTAGGTCAGAAAAAATCCTTAACTATTCCCTCTCCCACAATTATATTTATGGGAGAAAAGTAATTGAGGGAATAGAGAATCTTTTTCCCACAACTTTCCTATTTTCTTTTAACTAAAAAAGGAAGATATGATATGGTCCATAATAACCATAAAAGACGCAAATTTCAAGCCACAAAATAACAATCTCCACCTTGGCTTGAAAACCTCAAACCATCTAGAAGTCGAACAATATCTCAAACATATCTCTAAGCTTACGTGAGCTAACTCGGTGTAAGAAACAAGAGATGTGAAAAAGAATTATTCACTTCAGAATCGAAACTAGTGAACACCTCTCCTCTCGCCACCAATGCCCAACAGGGGCAACTAATTAAGTGTGAATGCCACCCAAATCCAAGCAATGCTTGAACTTGATTGCCGTAACCGGTTTAGTCAATATATCTGCTGGATTGTCTGTAGTATTAACCTTCTTCATCGTGATGTTCCTTTCGGCAACTGCTTCATGAATGAAATGATATCTGATATCAATATGTTTTGTCCTCTCATGATCTGCTTGGTTTTTTGTCAAATGTATCGCACTCTGATTGTCACAAAAGACAACTGAACTAGCTTCTTGCTGAAGCCCAAGCTCACTCACGAGATTCCTCAACCAAATGGCCTTCTTTACAACTTCTGCTGCTGCCATGTACTCTGCTTCCGTAGTAGGCAAAGCCACTGTCGACTGCAAGGTTGATTTCCAACTAATAGCTGAATTAGAAAGCGTAAAGAGATAACCAGTCAAAGATCTCCTTTTATCGAGATTACTTGCAAAGTCAGAATCTACAAAACCTACAATTGAGGTTCCCGAAGCACTGCAATCAAAGACTAAACCCAAATCTGAAGTACCTCTGAGATACCTAAGAATCCACTTTACTGCCTCGCCAATGTGCCTTCCCTGGCTGAGCCATGTATCTGCTCACTACACTGACTACTTGTGCAATGTCTGGACGAGTGCAAACCATGGCATACATAATGCTACCAACTGCACAGGAGTACGGGATTCGAGACATCTCCTTCTTCTCGACTTCACTTTGAGGTGAGTCTTGAACTGAAAGCCTAAAGTGGCAAGCCAAAGGAGTAGCAACGGGCTTGGCCTTTTTCATCCCAAAATGCTCAAGCACCTTCTCAATATAACTCTTTTGCGAGAGATATAATTTTCCAACTTTTCTATCTCTCCGAATTTTCATCCCTAAGATCTTCTTCGCTGCACCAAGATCTTTCATCTCAAACTCATCACTGAGTTGTCTCTTTAAAACCTGAATATGTGACATGTTCTTTGCAGCAATGAGCATATCATCTACATATAACAAAAGATATACAAAAGAATCATCTCCCAACACCATGTAGTACACACAACTATCATAAGTACATCTCGAGTATCCGTGACTAAGCATAAAACTGTCAAACCTCTTGTACCACTGTCTTGGAGATTGCTTCAGGCCATACAAAGATTTCTTCAATCTACAAACATGATCTTCTTTACCTTTCACGGAATATCCCTCTGATTGAGACATGTAGATCGTCACCTCAAGCTCACCATGCAGAAATGCAGTCTTGACATCAAGCTGCTCAAGCTCCAAATCATGTACAACAACCATGGCAAACAACACACGAATAGAAGTATGCTTTACAACTGGAGAAAACACTTCATCATAGTCAATTCCCTCCTTTTGCTTATAGCCCTTAGCTACTAACCGTGCTTTGTATCTAGCATCCTCAACCCCTGGGATCCCTTCCTTCCTCTTGAAAACCCATTTGCTTCCTATGACCCTATTACCCTTGGGTAATTTCACCAAGTCCCTAGTCTGATTTTTGTAAAGAGACTCAAGTTCTTCTGTCATAGCAATGGCCCACTGGCCAGACTCAGCACAGGAGACCGCTTCAGAATAAGTGGATGGCTCCTGAATACCCATCTCTTCAGCTGCTGTGAGAGCATATGCCACTAACTCAGCATAGGCATATCTCTGAGGACGTCTAATTTGTCTCCTCTCCCTCCCACTAGCTATCGAATAAGGTTGTTCAGATTTTACCTCATCATCATCTGAACCTGAATCAAGTTGCTCATCTTTAGCTGTAGAAGTAACATCTGGAGATGACTTTTGAGAAGTCTCTCTCTCAAGCTCTACCTGAAGCTCCACGTCATCCATAGTCTTCTCTACATTACCTGTAGACTCAACAGAAACCTTCCCATGATCAAGCATATATTTTTCATTAAAAGTAACATCTCTACTAGGAAATCAGGTTCCAAACTCCACAAACGATATCCTTTAACACCATCAACATAACCAACAAATATGCTTTTCTTAGCTCTAGGCTCAAGCTTACCATCTTTAACGTGAAAATAAGCAGGACATCCAAATAACTTTAAATTTGAATAGTCACTAGGTTTACCTGACCATACCTCGTTTCGAGTCTTACATTCAATGGCAGTGGAAGGAGAACGATTCACCAAGTAGCAAGTCGTGTTAACAGCTTCAGCCCAAAAATCCTTTTCCAATCCAGAGTTAGAGAGCATACACCTAGCTCTCTCCATCAAGGTCCTGTTCATACGCTCTGCCACTCCATTCTGCTGAGGAGAGTGTCTGACTGTGCGATGCCGTACGATCCCTGAATCTGTGCAGAATTTGTTAAACTCACCACTGCAAAACTCTAGACCATTACCTATTCTGAGACATTTGATCTTCTTTCTAGTTTGATTCTCTACAAGAATTTTCCAATTCTTAAAATTTTTGAACATATCACTTTTACGCTTGAGAAAATGAACCCAAACCTTTCTGGAATAATCATCAATAAATGTCAAAAAATAGAGAGCACCACCTTTGGATGGAACCTGAGCTGGTCCCCATAAATCCGAATAGATGTAGTCAAGTGTGCCCTTTTTCGTATCTGAACTAGTTGAGAAGCTGACTCGGGTTTGCTTCCCAAATACACAATGGTCACAGAAGTCAAGTGATGTCATATGATCACCACAGAGAAAACCACGTTTACTCAGAATAGTCATACCTCTTTCACTCATGTGGCCTAATCGCATATGCCACAAGTGAGTTGTGTCCTTGTCAGAGTCAGAAGATAATGACACATCTGCAGAACCTGTCACAGTACTACCCTGCAGAACATAAAGGCTGTTTACTTTGTTACCCTTCATTATAACCAATGAACCCTTAGAAACTTTAAGAGCTCCACCTCCACCTATGTAGGAACACCCAATGGAGTCTAAGGTACTCAAGGAAATAAGATTCTTCTTCAAGTCTGGGATGTGCCTCACATCTGTCAAAATCCTCATTATCCCGTCATGACACTTGATGCGAACTGTACCAATACCAACTATCTTACAAACTGCATTGTTTCCCATCAAGACTGAAGCACCCTCGATAGCCTTGTAGGTGGTGAACCAATCTCTGTTTGGGCACATGTGATAAGACGCACCTGTATCCAAAATCCATTCCCTATCAGAACGGCCATCCAAGGGACATACGGCAAGAACATTCTCAGCAACATCAGTTTTATGACCCTGTTGATTTTCCTTCTTCTTAAGAGCATGACATTCTGACTTGTAATGCCCTTTCTTGTGGCAATAGTAGCACTCAACATTCTTTTATCCAAGCCCGATCTGGACTTAGAACGATTACTAGATTTACTGTAAGACCCGTGTCAATTTAACCCGGTCTTACCACCTTGAACCAGGCTTACCCATCATGGTCGAGTCAAATGGACCAAGGGCATGAAGGAGATCGAGATCCCAGGTATGAAATCGACCCAAAAACACTTAATTATAGGGGAGGGTCGCACACCCAGTGAAGCAGGGTCGGACCTCCCAAAACAGAAAGTCAGACCCTCAGTTTTTGAGGGAGGGTCGGACAGCTTAAGACCCTAGGGTCGACGGGATCATCGACCCTCCCATCGACCCTCGGTTTCTGACGAAAACTGAAATTAGGAAATTTCCTAATTTTTTATTGGGATTCTTTCCAAATCTCAATGGGATTATTATAGGACATTCCTAGTCTATTTAAAGGACGTTCCTAAGCCACATTCACTTCTTTCACAACCCTAATTGAATTGAGAGAAAGAGAGAAGAAGGAAAAGAGGAAGAAAGGAGGCTAGGAGGAAGGCTTAGCAAAAAGGAGAAGAAATTGCAGAGAAAAGTAATCTTCTCAGGTATGGATACAAATTCCATGAGTTTCTACAGACCTTAGGATAGATATGGTTGGATGTAGGATTTCGGAGAAACCCAAACCATCCATCCATGGTTAGGTTTTCATGGAAAACCATAGGAGGATGCACGAAAACTATTTAGATGGTTTATACATGGTTCTAGACCATGGAATGAGTGTTGGGTGAATGTAGGAAGCAAGCCATAGGACCCCAAACACGAAGAATGGATTTAAAAGTGGAAATTGGACCAGAGTGCATCGAGGGTCGCACCGAGGGTCGATAGACCATCCGACCCTAGGTGTTTCTGACCATCGACCCTCAGCATTCGGGAAGTTCAGAATGGAGGGAGGGTCGATAGACCCATCGACCCTAGCATCGACCCTCAATTGACAGAATGGTTTTTAAATTCTGAATTAATTCTAATTAAATTCTATCGACTTTGTTAGGTTTGCTAGCAATATAATAACATTATAAAGGTGATTCTAAAGCTTGGAAAAGTATCTATTAGCAAGCTAAGGTGAGGAACCTTAATCCCAAACTAAATTGGTTAATAATAAGCTGTTTTCTATTTCTTGAGTCCTATGCCATATTTGATTCTATGCGAAGATGTTTGTAATGTGCATACAGTATGCCATCCAATATTTTTATTACTTGTTCATGCATATTTACTTTATTGTTTATAACATGATGATGATGATGATGATAGGAATAGGCATGTACTTGTATATGTGTGGTTGGTGTGCTTGATGCGAGAGAGTATCAGGGGAGGTGTGATGAGAACGTCAATAAACGTTAACCTTTGGCGGGTCTCAGCACTTTAGCTCTATCTCTAACTCAAGTCTTGTGCATTGACATCGTCGTATCGCCATTACCTTAGCAGAACTATTATGTCGTAGAGTATCAGGGGAGGTGGTCTCGGTCCTTGTAGTCTCGACTCTACCGGGGGCCTTAGCTCTATCTCTATGGATGTTCCGAGGGATCTTTGGGGTGAGGCTTTGGATACCATTGTTTGGCATTAGGATTGGTTAGCATCGAGCCCAGGTTGCAAGCCCTCGCTAACAGGGGCTTACGTGTTGGTATAGCATTATATAGCAATAAACGTTAACCTTTGTTGTATAATGTTATGGTAGGGTGGATGGGGACGACGATAAACGTTAACCTTCGGGCGGGCTTCCACACCCTGTGTATAGAGGCGGTATCAATAAACGTTAACCTTTGATCACCCAACCTTTCTATTGCACATTGCAAACTATAAACCAAGACCAAAGATATAAATTGATTTTTTTGCATGCATATGTAATGTTGCATTGTTTTGGCTACTCATTGAGCCGTGTTGTGTGCTCACCCCTCGACGTCGAATATTTTTAGTTGATGATGCAGGTTATACAGTCGAAGATTATATGAACGCATCAGCGTATGGAACTGTAGCAGCTATGGAAGTTGGAGCTGAAGACGATACACACGACTCCTCTTGCGAGTGCAACTCGTGTGTATTCGATTAGATATTTTTGTAGGTTTCTTATTTGGATTTATAAGACATGTATTTGGTATTTAAATATTTATGTCTTAGTTAAACACAGAATAATTTGATATTATTTATGGGTATCATTCTAGTTCTCAGTTCATATTATTTATAAATTTTTCGCTATTGTATATTACTCTGATTATGATTGTGGATGCGTGTAAAGTTTGGATAACGCGGGGATAGCCTTTTAGAGATCCTGGTTGAGCCGTTGTTTGTTTAGCGGTTCATCACACCATTCTGAACAGTGTGGAATTGGGCTGTGACATTTGCCTTTACCACCCTCCTTAGTCTTCGATTTATCTCTAACAAGCAAACCGTCAGCCTGATTTTCAATACTTTTTCCATTCAATTTTGTTCTCAACTCAGAAAAATTCAAAGAGGCCTTCACATCCTCTAAACTTATGGATTCTCTCCCATACAACATAGAGTTAACAAAATTTGCATACGAGTCAGGCAAGGAACACAATACAATAAGGGCTTGATCTTCATCCTCAAGTTTAATATCTAAATTTCTCATATCCATGATAATTTTATTAAATTCATCTAAGTGTTCCTGGATAGGCGTACCTTCTATCATCTTTAGAATATAAAGACGTTGCTTCAAATACAACCTTGTTGTAAGAGATTTCTTCATATAGAGACTTTCGAGCTTTGCCCACAACCCAACTGCTGTTTCTTCATCAGCAATCAGTAACTTCACGAAGCACCTTGTCAGAAAGCGACAATTGCAAGGCGCTGTGAGCCTTCTCTTCCATCTCTTCAATTTCGGCTTTAGTCATATCCTCCGAGTACTTTCCGTCAAGAGCCTCGACCGTACTTTCACTCCGTAGCAAATCTTTCATCTTTATTCTCCATAATCCAAAATTGTTTTGACCGTCAAAAGGAGTCACCGAGAATTTCAAGGAAGCCATTACAAACACAAAGCCCTTGAAATCGAATCAAAGCTCTGATACCAGTTTGTTACAACAAACACAGCGGAAAAACGCAGGTAATGGCAGTATGAAATTCTAATAAACAATAAAGAAAAAAGACACGAGAAATTTACGTGGTTCGATCAATGTGATCTACATCCACGGACAAGAACAGATTTTCACTAGATCAATAAGAAGAAGAAGATTACAAAGTGCACCTTATAGAGTGACACGAATAAACAAGATTGCAACCAGCTTCAACATTGAACAAGAACCTTAGTTGCTCTCCTTTTCTCTTTTCCTCTTACGTTTTGCGGCTAGGTCAGAATAAATCCTTAACTATTCCCTCTCCCACAATTATATTTATGGGAGAAAAGTAATTGAGGGAATAGGGAATCCTTTTCCCACAACATTCCTATTTTCTTTTTAACTAAAAAAGGAAGATATGATATGGTCCATAATAACCATAAAAGACCCAAATTTCAAGCCACAAAATAACACATCAAGAGTGGATCCGGACCGTCCGCAGCCCCAACCTTTCCCCTCCCAACAAAAAAAAGAAAACTTTTACACTTTTTTGTTTGATTGTAAAAATTTCAGTGTATATGGTGCAATAATTGAAAATTCCTCTTTATGTTAATTTTTTGAAAAAATTACTAGTACTATCACTGAACTAAGGTCCAATACAATACTATCCTGAAGTTTACAACAATTACAATTTACACCCCAATTATTGACGGTGTTAAGTAAAAAAAAAAATAATAATGATAACTTTACCCTTGTTTCATTGATTTTTTTGTATCAATTTTCTTCTGTTTCCTATCAAAAAAATTAATGATAACTTTACCCTTGGTTCATTCATTTTTTGTGTCAATTTTCGTTTGATTTGTTTCCTATCAAACCTTGGGATTGGTATCACGGTCCAGTGGATCCTAACATATTGCTCAGACTATAAGACAGACTACTGAATCTGAATATGTGCTGTTACAGCAGTGATGACCTGCCGTTGACCTACAACTTAACTTCTTCTGGTGATCGGACCTATGACTTAATTGCACAGATTTTTTTATCTTGTTTATATGGAAGTAACTTGAAGGCTTTGGTAGGGTGTATAGAGGCATATTATCCACCTCCAAAATCGAAGTTTCAATAATGATCTCCCATCAATTGAGACAGGGGATGACGAAATTTGTTGCTAAGATTGTTACTGTTAGTCAATTACGGCATTGAAACTTAGTAACATTCTTGGGGTTTTGCTAGCGTAGAGGAGAACTCTTTTGGTATACGAATTCAAATGCTAGTTTATGTTTACATATTCTTTTGAATACTACTCTCAAAATCTAGATTATATCTCTTGAATATTCATGATCTATCACTACTACACTATTTTCCTAGTACTGCAAGGATTTCTCTTGGGAACCTCTATATTTGATTTCAGATTCCTGAGATTTTGTACAGACAGTAGAAATAGCCAATATGAAAACTCAACTAAAGTTTCAAGCCATTCTACGTTTCATGTTTGAAGAAGCCATTGGGATCAGCATGGACAGATGAGTTCCGGAAGTATATCAACGCCCCGACCTCATCCTTGTCCTTCAACTATTGCTGCTAATGTAGCTTTGAAAAATTAGAACTAATACGGAAGGAGAAGAGGGCAGGGAAGACAATTCGCTGGCTGTGAAGTTGGGAGAGGTAATCTTGGACAGAAGTAGGAGAGACACCTACACTATTCACGATTTGAAATAAAGACAAAAAAGACAAAGAAGAAAGAGTTATTCTTTGTCTTTTTATTTTACAAAAGGGAAACATATTCCTTTTGCAATACCTATAAGGAAATAAGGAAGAGTAGAACTTACAATTTATTTGGCAAAGGAAGTTGACAAATCTAAAGTTGCAAAGCAACTTTTACATCAAGAAGAAGAAGAAGACGAAGTTCATAGATGATTGAAGATCAAATCCCTTGAACCTCAACTTTTATAAGTTAGAGGCGAGCCAGGCTTATGGATTTGAAACACTTGGAATCCAAAAGCCATCATGAAGGACTGTTAAATCAAGCCTGGACCATCACCAAATTTCATGTCTATGTCTAAGACGACTTCAAGGGGATGTCAACCATTGGCTGTGACTGCAAAGCACCAAGTGCTCTGTGCAGTTTCCTCATAAAGTTATAGGTAGAAATGTCCCCTTGTTTCTGACATTTCTGCATCTTATTATGAGAAAGGGATGCTTCTTTACACGTAGTTTCACTCCACTGCCCAATAGATCTGGGCGACGTTAAATTCAAGCCTATCCGTTCCACGAAATCCAGGATTTTAACATCAAAAGTGTTTAAAAAAGGCAACCGTCATTTGAAAATTCAAGGATAAAGGAGGTTCTATTGTTATAGACTTCAAATCAAAACTTAATTCTTAAGGGATATTTGGCCGACTTGCAGGAGACTATAGAAGTCGGCCAAAGAAGCATCAAACATTGAGTTCGGTATTAAGGTTGCTTCCTCATATTTTACAAGTCTAAAGAAGCAAGGGCAACTGTTAATAGTATATTCCGCCAACCATAACAGAATCACACATGTCCATACTGAAGTAGGCATGCTCATCACAACATGTGTTTGATATGTAGCTACATTCTAATACTAATAATCGTTTCCTTAAATATAAAGGAATTACTCCTCGGTTAGCCCATCTAACTCCTTCCCCATGAAAAGAGGAGGAATCTTAGGGTCGTGCACCAACAACTGAATCCATCATGACCGCAAGATTATGAGTCAACTGTGAACACCATCAACTGCAGAGGATTTCGGTTACCGGCAATTTTTTAACTCCTAAAAGAGTAATTCGAACGTCTCCATCAATCAGACACTCTTATATAAGTTCACAAGTACAAAGATATACAACGGATAATTTTTCATTTACTCAAACCTTACCCCACCCTCAAAAGAAGTAATTGTTCTTACATACTTCATACTATTAGCCCTATGAACAGACTTCATACTGTTAGCCATGTGAACTAACTTAACCATCGGAGTGGCCACCGGATTATATAATCCACCCTCTGTGATTTTTCATATCTCTTTCAAGACATAACTGTGAACTCGCCTAGAACGTGTGAACTTGTCCATATTGTGTGCAACTCGGCTTACACATGGACGACTTTGCTAGACTAGTTTTCAGTGGCAAAACCAGCTACTTGATCATTTTTTTTTTCATAAAACTTGAGGAATAAGGCGGACTCTCAAAGTTTATGCAGCATGCCGCATGCTTGCTAGCTATCATGATTTTAGAAATTTTTTTTTTCAAATGCTACAACCTAGCTTACATTCAAGCTTTTAGTTTCAAGTATTGACCACCCAAACGGAACGAGCGGGAGCAAAGGGGCCGCCGGAGAAGAGGGTCGCCGGAGCTCTAGATATGTTAGGGAAGAGAATAGTTTCCATAGAGGAACTAGGGAAAAAACTTCACTTTGTGGAGCATTTGCTTAGAAGGAACAAATTGAGTTTAAAAAGTAAAGGGAATGGTCTGAGTCCAATTGAAAACCCTGTAAGAAACCCATTAAAGCTAAACAGCGAAGCTAGGGTTTCAAACTTTTAATATTCAGTATATATCTGTCTAATCTGGGCCATTATCAAGTTCAGACTCATTGATCTAATTTTTTGTGCTAGGCCGGACCAGACTGGGACTAGTAGAATATAAAATACATAAACCCATTACATGATCAATAACATGTAGGTCCAGTTTGATCTTGGGAAAATTTCACGCACCTCCACTGTATTTCTATTAAATTCACCCTTCCGCCAATATTCGCATTCCAAATAGTCGGTTTAAACAATTTCTTTTTTAAAACTAAATCGAACCATTTAACTAAACAGTTTTATTTTTTAAAACTAGAATTGAAACCATTTAATGCACCCCATAAATGCCTGTCTTTGTATTTCAGTTTTATTTATCTGTAAATAGAATGGTTCATAGCAGTCCTCCTAATCGACTAGAAGTCATCATTATGAAAAAATATTCCAAAATATCCCATGAAATTAGTCATATATCATAAATGCCTCTCTTTGTATATCATTTTTGTCTCTATAAATACAATGTCTCTATAAATACAATAGTGAGCATCCTTCTAATCGATTACAATTCATCATAATGAGAAAATGTTTCCACCAACTCATTGTAACAAGAAAATCCCATGAAATCAGTCACATTTCATAACTTCCTTTCTTTGTTCATTATTTTAATTTTTCTATAAATACAATGGTTCATAGTACTCCTCCTAATCGATTACAATTCATCATAATGAGAAAATGTTCTAGAAAATCACATGAAATCAGTCTCGTATCATAAATGGCACTCATTGTATCATTTTATTTCTCTATAAATACAATAGTTCATTGCAGTCCTCCCAATCGATTACAATTCATCATAATAAGAAAATCCCATAAAATCAGTCCACTAACTCATCGTAATGACAAAATCCCATAAAATCAGTCACATATCATTAATGCCTCTCTTTGTATACAGAAAATAACTTTTAAAATATCAGACGAAAGGTTTTGTGAGCCACATCATGTATAAACACCATTATGGCTTCCGCCATTGGAATTAGGAAGAGAGAGTGAAGATGTGTAATACCAAATTTATCTATTGGAACCTTGGCAAGTTTGTTGGGTTGTTGTCATTGTTGACAATACATTCTAAGTGGTTCTGGTCAGATGGCAGAGTCTCAGTTATCATGGTTGTGTCTGGGACACTTGTTCAGTACTGTAGAGGAGAGAGAGTATATGTGGGCCCCACTAAAGTACCAGTGATGGTGCAGCACAACAAATGATGAGAGAGATCAATTGTGGAGAGTGAAACACAGTGGCACAAGTTGAGGAGAAAGAAAGAAGAGAGAGAAGAAGAGGAGGGAGAAAGAAGAGAGACGGAGAAAAGAGAAACTGAGTGGGTGGGATGTAAGACCTGTATCAAACTAACTGGTCTTACCACCTTGTATCAGGTCTACCTATCATGGTCGAGCCAAGTGGACCAAGTGCGTGAAGAAACCACAAGACCAAGTATGAAATTTAACTCAAAAACAGTAAAAAATGAGTGTGTGGTCGCATGCCTAAACAGGTGTGACCGACCCCACCTCAAAAGAGTCCAACCCATGACTTTATGTTTGTGGGGTCGCATGTTTTAAAACGTAAGGTCACGGATTATGCAACCCTACATGCGACCCAACATGCGACCCTACGAAAACAGCTAGAAACTGAAAATTAGGAAACCTTCCTAATTCGAAGGGGGTCTTTTCTAAACTCATTGGGGCCTATTATGGAGTGTTTCCCTCTATAAATAGGACGCCCCTTAGCCTCTTTCACTCCTTTAGAACCCTAATTGAAAGTGAGAGAAAGATAAAAGAAGGAAGAGAAGGACAAGAGAAGGAGAATTGAAGAAGAAGACTAAGGAGGAGGAAATTCAGAGAAAACTCTGAATCTAAGCAAACCTAAGGTATGAATACATTCTCCATGATTTATTTAAGAGCCTAGAATAGTTCATGAAGAGGATAGGATCTAGGAGAAACCCAAATCATCCATCCATGGACAAATTCCAATGGAATCCATGGAGGAAATCATTGTGAACAATGGATAGTGAATAAAATTATGGTTTTGAGCCGTAAAACAATCATAGGAAGGACCATGATGATAAGCCAAAGGATTCCAACATGAAGGAATGGAATTATGAGTGAAAGGTCGACCATAACACGTGCGGTTGCACGTAGGGTCGCATGATATTCGACCCTACGAGACCCACATGTCCGACCACATGCCCTTTGGAAGTTTCCAGGGAGGGTGTGGTCGCACGTAGGGTCGCAGTATGCCCGACCCTACATGCAACCCTACAACCTAAGGTCGCAGAAACTGCTACCCTAGGTGCTACCCTACATGCGACCCTACACCATAGGGTAACAGAAACTGCTACCCTAGGTCCTACCCCACCTGCGACCCGTCAATTTCTATTAGTCTAAACTTATGGGAATTAATTCTAATTAAAATCTCTTAACTTGATTAGGTTTTCAAGTGATTTAAAAGTGATTCATAAAGCTTGAACGAGGATCTACGATCAATCAAAAGTGAGGGAACAAGACCTAAACTAATTGACTAATAATAAACTGTTTCCGTTTATTGAGTCCAATACCATGAATGATTATATGCTTGTATGATTGTAATATGCATATCACATGTCATCCACTATTCCTGTTATTACTGTTCATGCATATTTAATTTCGTTTATTATAACATGATGATGATGATGCTAGGAATAGGCATGTGAATGTATGTGTGTGGTTAGTGTACTTGATGCGGGTGGAGCATCAGGGGGAGGACGTGACACTGTGGTTCATCCTGGTCACCAGACTCTAGCTCTATCTCTACTCAAGTCTTGTCCACTAACATCGTCGTATCGCCATTACCTTAGTGGAACTATTATGTCATAGAGCATCCGGGGAGGTGGTCTCGGACCGTGTAGTCTCTAACTCTGCCGGGGGGCCTTAGCTCTATCTCTATGGACATATTGAGGGATGCTGGGGTGAGGCCTTGGATACACTGTTTGACATTAGGATTGGTTAGTTGCGAGCCTAGTTTGTAAGCCCTCGCCAATAGGGGCTTACGTATTGGTATGGGTAGAGCATCAGGGGTAGTGTGATGCGGTGCGGTCCTAAGCATTTTAGCTCTATCTCTATTCCATGGTGGGTGCATGTGGGGTCGACAATGGTGTTTGATCCATTGGGCGGTTCCACACATTCGTGTATAGAGGTCCGGCGGCCACCTATCCTATTGCACATTACAAACTTATGAACCAGACAAAAGATATGAATGAATGCATACAAATGTTTGTTGCATTGTATTGTTTGCTCACTAAGCCGTGATGTGTGCTCACTCTTTCGATGCCGAATATTTTTAGTTGATGATGCAGGTCCTACCGTTGAAGAATATATGAATGCGCCGATGTATAGACACGTTGCTGCGATGGACGTAGAAGCTGAAGAAGATGCGTATGATTCATCATGCGGGTACAACCAATGTGTTTTTGCTTAGGTTTAGTTATAGTTTGAACATCGGATATGTAATTGATTATTTATTTTTATGTCTTGGGGTTTAGAGATAATTGGATTAAATATTTATTTATCACTGTTAGACCCTCAGTTCATTATTTGTAAGACTTTCGCTTATTTGTTTATTACCTCTGATTATTAATGTGGAATGTGTGTATGGTTTGATATGGTGGATACGACCTATGCGAGATATTGGGTGAACCATTGATTTATTAACGGTTCATCACACCATTTTGGTTAGACCAGAATTGGGGTGTGACAAATGAGCTCACCAAAGTAATCAGCTGTCCTACCTCCAAAGAAATTTGGGACAAGCGAAAAAGTGTACATGAGGGAGAAAACAAGATAAAAGAGGCCAAATTATAAATTTTGAGATCTCCATTTGAGAGTCTAAAAATGCCTGAAGGATAAACCATTGGGTTCTAGCTCAATAGGGTAAATGGCATCAACAATGCAATCAGAGCATTGGGTGAAGAGATAAAGGAGATACATGTTGTTAAGAAGATTCTAATAACTCTTCTCAAGTTGTACAATGAAAAGGTGTCTGCACTAAAAGAACTAATCTACCTTGGACAACTTAACCACTGATGATCTACATGGTATCTTGACCACATATGAAATGAGGATGATTGAACCAAAGCCAGTAGAGAAAGAAGCAGTTTTTAAAGCCATGAGAAAATTGAAAATCAAAGAATCAAGTGAGAAGTCAAAAGAAAAAGAGGTTAGTGAATCTGATGACTCAGATGATGAGTTGATTGCCTATCTTGCCAGAAGACTTAAAAAGAAAAGTGAAAAATATAAAGGCAAGTCAACATTGACATGCTTCAACTGTCACACCCCAATTCTGTACCATTCAGAACAGTGTGATGAACTGCTAATAAACCAACGGTTCAACCAGGATCTCTAATAGGCTATATCCATTAAAAATAAAACCATGCACATCCACAACCATAATCAGAATAAATACACAATAGCGGAAGTTTTATAGTAAATGAACTGAGAACTCTAACTATAATAATCATATTTAAAATATCAAGTTATTGTTGTATCAACTGAGACATAAATAATAAAATATCAATTACATTTCCTTAATAAATTTAAATGAAAAATCTAATCGAATACGCATGAGTTGCACTCGCATGAGGAGTCATGCGTATCCACTAAGTCTTCGGCTTCCATTGCAGCAACACGCGCGTACACCGGAGCACTCATATAATCTTCAACAGTGGTACCTGCATCATCAACTAAAAATATTCGACGTCGAGAGGGTGAGCACACATCATGGCTCAATGAGCAAACAAAACAATGCAACAAACATATGCATGCATTCAATTCATATCTTTGGTCTGGTAAATAAGTTTGCAATGTGCTATAGAAAGGATAGGTGGTCGCCGCACCTCTATACACAAGTGTGTGAAGCCGCCCAAATAACTTAGTTACTCGTCGTCCCACATGCACCCATCATGGAAAAGAGATAGAGCTAAAGTGCTGAGGCTCGGCCTATGACACTTCCCCTGATACTCTACCCATACCAACACGTAAGCCCCTACTGGCGAGGGCTTGCAAACTGGGCTCACAACTAACCAATCCTAATGCCAATTAATGTATCCAAGGCCTCACCCCAGCATCCCTCAATGCGTCCATAGAGATAGGACTAAGGCCCCCCGGCAGAGTCAGAGACTACACGGCCCGAGACCACCTCCCTTCATACACTACGATGTAATAGTTCTGCTAAGGTAATGGCAATACGACGATGTCAGTGGACAAGATTTGAGTTAGAGATAGAGCTAGAGTGCTGAGGCCCGGCCTATGACACCCCCCTGATACTCGCGCACATTAAGCACACCAACCACACACATACATCCACATGCCTATTCTTATCATCATCATCATCATCATCATCATGTTATAAATAATAATTTAAATATGCATGAACAGTAATAATAGAAATATCGGATGACATGTTGAATGCACATAACAAGCATACACGCATAGATTCAATCATGGCATTGGACTCAAGAATAAAACAGTTTATTATTAACCATTAGTTTAGGTCTTGTTCCCTCACCTTTGCTTGATCGTAGATCCTCTTTCAAGCTTTAAGAATCAACTAAATATCAATATTATATCACTAGAAGACCTAATCAAGTCGATAGAATTTAATTAGAATTAATTATGATTTTAAAAAAACATGCTGTCAACTGGGGGTCTATGCCAGGGTCGGAGGTTCCATCGACCCTGGGTGCTACCACCCAGATTCTGGACTTCCCAAACACTGGGGGTCGATTGTTAGGGTCTGGTAGAGTCGATTGGCCATCGACCCCCCGTGCGACCCCCTGTGAGTTTAGTCAAATTTTCATCCTACAGTCCATTCTTTCGTGTTTGGGATCCTATGGCTTGCTTCTACAATCCATTCCACACATGTTCTATGGTCTAGAACCGTAGTTCATTCACCTATATGGTTTTTATGATCTCCCCCCATGGTTTTCCATAAAAACCTAACCATGGATAGATGATTTGGGTTTCTCCTAGATCATTCCCTCTTCACTATCTATTCTAAGGTCTGTAGAATTATATGGAGATAGTATCCATACCTGAGAATTAGTTGGTTTCTCTGAAGCCTTCTCTTTAATCATCTTCTCCACTTTCCTTCTCTTCTCTTTCTCTTCTCCTTCTCTTCTCCTTCTCTTCTCTTTCTCTCAATCCAATTAGGGTTTTAAAAGGAGTGAAAGAGGCTTAGGGACGTCCTATTTATAGAGTAGAAACTCCCAAAATTAGTCCCATTGAGATTAGGAAAGAATCCCATTGAAATTTGGAAAGTTCCTAATTCACGGTTTCTGTCGATAGACTGGGGGTCGATGAGGGGGTCGGAGATCCCGTCGACCCCTGGTTCTAAAATGTCCGACCCCCAATTAAAAGCTCAGGGTCTGACTTTTATACTGGGGGGTCCAACCCTGCCTTGCTGGGTATGCGACCCTCCCCCTTATTTTAGTGTTTTTGGGTCAGTTTAATACCTGGGATCACGATCTCCCTCACGTACTTGATCCATTTGGCTCGACCATGATGGTTAGACCTGGTTCAAGGTGGTAAGACCGGGTTAGTTTAATACGGGTCTTACAACTCCCCCCTACTTATAAAAATTTCATCCTCGAAATTGTACGTACCTTTCGAGTCAAATAAATGAGGATATTGCTTTTGCATAGCATTCTCTTCTTCCCATGTAATTTCTTCCATATCTCTACTTCTCCAGGTGACCTTAACATAATAGATATCACGGTTACGTAGTCGTTGAACCTTTCGGCTGATGATTTCAGTTGGTGTTACTTCAAATGTCAAATCATCAGTCAAATCAGGTAAATCTACTGTCAGAATGTGCGTTGGATCCTTGACATACTTCTTAAATAAGGAAATATAAAATACATCATGCACACTTAACATAGATGGTGGTAGTGCTAACTGGTACGCCACTTTCCCACGCTTAGTTAGAATCTCATATCGCCCGACATATCTTGGACTTAGTTTCCCTTTCTGTCCGAACCGTTTTAATCCTCGCATAGGCGATACTTTTAAGAATACTTTATCACCCACGACGAATTCAAGGTCTCGGCGTCGGGTATCTGCATATTGCTTCTGACGATTCTTAGCTGTTCTCACTCTTTCCTTGATAATGTCGACCACTCGACAAGTCTCTTCAACAAATTTCGGTCCAACAATACTACGTTCCCCAACTTCATTCCAAAACAAAGGAGTTCGACAATTTCGGCCATACAGTGCTTCATAGGGTGACATTTGTATAGTATCCTGATAGCTATTGTTATAAGCGAACTCAATTAGTGGTAACTTTTCATCCATGATCTTTTAAAATCAATTACACATGCTCGAAGCATATCTTCTAGAATTTGGATTGTACGCTCTGACTATCCGTCTGTCTGCAGATGGAATGCGATACTAAACTTCAATGTTGTACCCATATCTTTTTGCAATCCTTCCCAAAACTTTGAAGTAAATCGTGGATCTCTATTGGACACAATGCTTTCAGGTACACCGTGTAATCGCACAATGTTATCCACATACAGCTTAGCTAACCTCTCCAGTGTATATTGAGGTCGTATAGGTATAAAGAGAGTTATTTTAGTCGAGCGGTCTACAATCACCCAAACTACGTCAACTACTCGAGGAGTCAATGGTAATCCTGTGACGAAGTCCATAGTGATGCAGTCTCATTTCCATGCTGGTTTCGATAACGGCTGTAACAGTCCTGCCGGTCTTTGTCGTTCAGCCTTTACTTTCTGATAATTTAAACATTGAGACACGAACTTAGCTACATCTGCTTTCATTCCTCTCCACCAATATAATTTCTTTAGGTCATGATACATTTTTGTACTTCCAGGATGTATCGAATAGATGGTGGTATGGGCTTCTTTCATCAATCGGTGTCTAATGTCCAAGCTTTCTGTTTCGGGTACACTTATTCTTCCTTTGTACTTCAGTACCTTTTCTTCGTCCAAGGTGAACTCAGGGTTAGTCCTATCTTTTTTGATGTCTTCTTATACCATTCTTAGGTAAGGGTCTGATTTGATAGCTGTCTTTACTTCATCAACTATATCCGGTATAATCTTCAATGCGGCGAATATATTTGAAAATTGATGAATAAACCCTTGGTTGGCTGATCCATCTGGTGTATCTATCACAAACTGCTCATTACCGTGCTTGAATACCTTTCTGGTAGTACACATTGCGGCGGTTGTGCTAACCTCTCCCTGAGATTTTATCATTGTCTTTCTACTCAACGCATCGGCTACTACATTAGCTTTCCCCGGATGATACTGGATATCACAATCATTGTCTTTCAATAGTTCCAGCCATCTTCTTTGTCTCATATTCAGCTCCTTCTGATTTAATAGATAAGTAAGACTTTTATGGTCTGATTTAATCTGAAACTTTTCCCCGTACAAATAATGTCTCCATATTTTGACAGCATGTAATACTGTCGCTAATTCCAAATCATGAGTCGGATAGTTCTTCTCATGTGTCTTCAGTTGTCTTGAGGCATAAGCAATTACTTGTTCTCCTTGCATAAGTACACATCCTAATCCCAGTCCTGACGCATCGGTATACAAGTTAAATAGTTGTCCTGGAATCGGGATGGTCAAGATTGGAGCTGATATCAATCTAGCCTTCAATGTTTGGAAACTCTTCTCGCATTTATCCGTCCAAACATACTTCTCGCCCTTCTTAGTCAAACTGGTAAGTGGTACGGCAATTCGGGAATAGTCTTCCACAAATCGTCGATAATACCAAGCTAGACCCAAGAAACTTTTAATTTTTTGCTACGCTCTTCGGTGCTTCCAACTTTACAATAGCCTCGATTTTGCTGGGATCCACTTTAATTCCTTCAGTGGATACTACATGGCCTAGAAATGCGACTTCCTTTAGCCAAAACTCACACTTTGAAAATTTGGCGTAGAGCTTCTCCTTCCGTAGTCGCTGCAGAGCGGCGTTTAGATTCTTAATATGAGTTTCTTCGTCCTTGGAGTAAACCAATATATCATCAATGAATACAATAACCGACGTATCAAACATGTGGTAGAAAACCTCGTTCATTAGTTCCATAAAAGTTGCTGGTGCATTTTTCAATCCAAAAGACATAACCAAGAATTCATAATGTCCATATCTGGTCCTGAATGCTGTCTTGGGAATATCACCGTCCTTAATCTTCAGCTGATGGTAGCCTGACCGAAGATCGATCTTGGAGAACACTTTGGCACCTTGCAACTGATCGAATAGGTCATCGATCCGAGGCAATGGATACCGATTCTTGATTGTCAGTTTATTAAGTTCTCGATAGTCTATACACAATCGAACGCTACCGTCCTTCTTCTTTACGAATATTACTGGCGCTCCCCATGGTGATATACTAGGGCAAATGTAACCCTTGTCCAGCAGTTCTTGTAGTTGTACTTTCAATTCCTTCAGTTTGGTAGGAGCCATTCGATAAGGTGCTTTCGATACTGGTGCAGCTCCAGGTATAAGATCTATAACAAACTCTGTGGCTCGCTCGGGTGGTAATCCTAGTAGTTCTTCAAGAAATACGTCTGAAAAGTCACGCACGACATCAATATCTTCCATTCGTGGTGCTTCCTTGGAAAGGTTGATCACATATACTAAATACCCGACTGCTCCTTTCTCAAGGCACTTCTTAGCCTTTAGCGCAGAGAGTATGAGCTTTCGTTTCCGGGGAAGTTTGGTTCCCAAAAAATTAAACTCTGCTCCTTCCTTGTCCTTAAATGTCAGTTTCTTTTTGGCACACAATAGGTTTGCAGAATGCCGAACTAACCAGTCCATTCCCAAGATGACGTCAAAGTCTGTCATCTTAAGTTGGATCAAGGTTGCTTCCAAGGTCTTTTCATCAATAAGAACTGGACATGGTCCATAACCTCTTTCTAACTCCACTTCTAATCTCATAGGTGATCGCACAAGTAGTTTGCTCTCTAAGGATTTAAGGGGTAGATTTAACTTCTTTCCAAATGTCACAGATATAAAGGAATGAGTAGCTCCTGAATCAAAGAGTACTCTAGCAGAAATGCCATTAATAGGTACGGTACCTATGATTTGTTTTGGTTTAGTCTACATGCTAATACAATGTAATACAACTAACTAAAAAATTTAAGTCATACCTGTGACCACATCAGGCAATGCGGCAGCATCCTCAGATGTAACCGCGTAAACTCGTCCTTGATGTAGCTGCTTCTTGGGTTTAGGACATTCCCTTGCCATATGTCCCATTTGGCTGAAGTTAAAACATTTTATCCCTTCAGTAATTGGCTTTTGTTGCTGTTGAGCTACTGGAGTAGTCTTGGTTTCCGTGGTAAAGCCTTGAGCACGGAAGGGTTTAAATGTCTTGTTATTCCCTCCGTTATAAGAATTTCCAGCTGGCCTTTTTATACCTCTGTTTTGCATGAATAACTCTCCTTCTGGCTCGATTCTATAACTTGAGCAATTTATGTCGCTTCATTATAGATTTTCTTTTCATGTCCCAGAACATGCTCGCGGATGCTTCCCCTAAGTCCCATGACGAACCTTCGGGTCTTGGTGTTTTCCTCTTGCATACTGGTGGGTGCAAAGAAGAATAGCTCTTCATAATGCTGTTGATATGCATCCACGGTCATCTGCCCTTGATATAAACTCAGGAACTCTCTTTCCATAGAATCTCTGAAACTTCTCGGAAAGTACTTCTCAAAGAACGCCTCTTTATAAATATCCCAAGTCAGTTGGGCGTGCTTTGTAAGTAAATATGTCCTGGTAGACCTCCACCAATGGTTTGCATCTCCTTTCAGTATAAAGGTGGCACACAACACTTTTTCTTCTTCATTTAGTGTCATCATCATAAAATTTCTTTCCATTTCGTCAACCCAGTGTGCCGGCCATAAAGGGTCTGCTAGCTTGCCATTAAATTCTCTGGGCTTCAGTTTCAAAAAATGCTCCACCAGTCTAGAGTGGTCTAGTGGCTGCGGGACATACGCTCCATACATAGGTGGTTGGTATTGATATCCACCTTGAGCTATCTCAGGATTTTGTACTTGAGCCTGCATGATAGGAGTCTGAGGTGCGTGGGGTACTGTGTTACTCCCCCCCAGTGCTATGCTTGCCTGTCCTGCTGGCATTGGAGGTGTCTGTGCAGCTGGAGGAGTTATGCCTATGGCAGCTTGTACAGTGGCTTGTGCCTGTTGCATTTACTGCAGCTGTTGGGCCAAGTTCATTACGACTGTGGCCAAGTCTGTAGGTGGAGTTGGCAGATTTGTATGATTTGTCTGCCCATTTATGACAGATGGTGCCGTGTTCATGTTCCCCTGTATTTCTGGGTGTGTCTGGCTATTCTGCCCCACAGGTGGTGGTGGTGGAATAGAGTTACAGCTCTGTCTGGTTACTTACGTCCCGCCATTAATTAATCTGATAGTGGGATTGCCTGAAAATCATTGAACACGAGAGACAATCATTAAATACTTCATTCTCATGTTTTAAAACCATTAACAATTGCAAATTTCAAAATTTTCAGATCATTCTGTCAAAATACTGTGTTTTCACTACAGGGTCGATGGTGGGGGTCGATGGGTGTTCGACCCTCAGTATGCGACCCTGGGAAATCACCTATTCTTCCCAAGAGTCGGGGGTCGATGGGGGGGTCGGAGGATGTCCGACCCAGGGTGCGACCCCTGGTTCTCTGTCAGATTCCCGAGAGCCGAGGGTCGATGGGTGGGTCGATTGTTTTAATCGAATTTTCCGACCCCCGGACTAAAAATCAGATTTTTAAACTCCGATTCGAAGTCCATTTCCCATTCTTTCTTCTCCGCTTCGACTCGACTCGTCCCTCTGAGTTGCTACAGTGACAACTCCGGTCCGTTGGTGATTTGCACTCCTTGTTTCGTCGTCTACTCCTCCGTTAGGTATATCTTCTACCTTTTCATGTTTTTAAGTTTCTTGACCTAGGTTTTTGCTCGCATATCTAGTATTTTTCAAATTAAACTTTTTTCAACCGTAAAAATTTGATTTTTATTGGGGGCTTTTGTTGTTGGTGACTCGAGGAACGAAAGCCCTAAAAAATATTTGAGTTTCATCGGTTGGTTATCGAGAAACTCGAAATTTACACTTTTTGCCCTAATTTTGTCGAGATTTTGAATTTCTTGAAATTTCTTGCAATTCAATCTAATTAGTTGAAATTTTCGACTGTATGAGTCTCACAGGATAGTTTAGGATCTATGTAAGTCCTCCTGCCCACGTGTATGGATGAAAAGTGAGGCTTTTGACCCATTTACATCGTTATTATGTCAAAATTTTGGGTTTTTCCTCTCTACTAATCCATTATTTATTTTTCTTTCTTATTTGCAGATACTATGGCTCGTACCAAGGTACCCAGAGTTCATGACCGTCTTCACTTCCGTTCCAATGAAGCCGAGACACAATATGCCTACTATGCTCGCAAGAAGGTAGAGGGAGGCCGTAAAGTGGACTTGGTTAGCTTAGCCTTGTTCAATGTGGAGGGGGCCTTTGGTGGTATGGGATGGCTTTCCATCATCACCTATGACACGTGTACCCGTCTTGACTTGGTATGTCAGTTCTACTGTAATCTCTAGGTGGTGGAAGATTATAATGATGTTGAGAGAGGTGGTGACCTTCGGATCACCAGTTACATCAAGGGGGTTGATGTTTCATTCGATTATCGGCAGCTGAGCGACTTGTTGGGCATTTCCTATGATGGCCCCTTGGTATTCTGTGCCTCTGGAGAGCCCCAGTTCTTTTCACTACAGATGAGGGCTGAGATAGATCGCCAGCTCATCAGACCTGATCGCTGGGAGATGAAAACGAGTTACCTGTGTTCAGATCCACGGGTATACTACAAGATCATTCAGCATAATCTGATATCGCAGAGTGGACATTACGAGAGGGTCTCCCAGTTGACCCAGTATCTGTTGTACTGCATATGCACTAGGCAGCCCGTCTGCCTTCCCTATATCATCATGAGGACGATGATCAGTGCCACGTTGGCAACCTTCCTTATGGACGCATGATCACTACCTTGCTTACCCGTCTGGGGGTTGATCTGTTGGATGAGAAGATTCAGGAGAAATCCTTCTTATCGCCTCTAGATTGGGAGGCTATTTGCAAGATGGGCATGCGGGATGCCCAGGTCAGCGATGAGGAGAGGAACGTGATGGTGCGCCCTCGCACTGGAGTGGAGATGGCTGACGCTGAGGCAGCAGCAGCAGCCGCTGCTGGAGCAGGGGTTCATGGGGATGATGACGATCGGCTGTACACGGATGTAGATGTCATACCTCCTCCATCACCTACTCATGCTACTGGAGCTGGTCCGTCTTCTTCAGCTAGTCCTTCGCATGCAGCTGGTCCTTCGTATGCTCCTTCTGATGACCTGATGGGGATCTTACACGAGATACGAGAGGCTTAGTGTACATCTGACTTGAGGATGGGAGAGCTTCTAGAGGCTCAGCGCTTGTTCGATCAGCGGGTGGGACAACTTCTGGTTGCTCAGCGCGTGTCGGACCAGCGGGTGGGAGAGCTTCTAGCTGCTCAGCACATGTCGGATCAGTGGGTGGGAGAGCTTAGGGATGCTCAGCGTATGACAGACCAGCGGGTGGCTGATCTCACAGCTAGTCTCCAGATGACCCAGACTCAGATAGCTTGGTTGACTAGAGTCTACACTAAGGACTATGATAGAGACCGTGTGGCGCCGTCTCCCCCATCACCTCCAGCTTCTTGATGTATTTCTTTTATCTTTCTTTTGTACTTCAGAGTAACTGTCCGGGCTGTGGACTGTACTCTGCTTATATATATATATATATAAATGTTTGTTCTTCCTTTGATTGTATATAAATTTGTTTCTCATTTAATAGATGCATTATTCTCTTTCAGTTTGGTCTCAAACAACACAGATGCTTATGGTGTGTTATTATTACATCTTTTAAATTTTATCCTATCTCAGTTCATGACCTTTTGTGGAAGTATACGGGTTTCACAGACAAGGCCTGAGATGCTCTGATACCAAGTTTTCATACCCCAATTCTGTACCATTCAAGATAGTGTGATAAACCGCTAATAAACCAACGGCTCAACCAGGATCTCTAATAGGCTATATCCATTAAAAATAAAAACCATGCACATCCACAACCATAATCAGAATAAATACACAATAGCGGAAGTCTTATATTAAATGAACTGAGGAATCTAATTGTAATAATCATAAATAAAGTAACAAATTATGTTGTATCAACTGAGACATAAGTAAATAAAATATCAATTACATTTCCTTAATAAATTTAAATGAAAAATCTAATCGAATACGCATGAGTTGCACTCGCATGAGGAGTCATGTGTATCCACTAAGTCTTCGGCTTCCATTGCAGCAACACGCACGTACACCAGAGCACTCATATAATCTTCAACAGTGGTACCTGCATCATCAACGAAAAATATTCGACGTCAAGAGGGTGAGCACACATCATGGCTCAGTGAGCAAACAAAACAATGCAACAAACATATGCATGCATTCAATTCATATCTTTGGTCTGGTAAATAAGTTTGCAATGTGCTATAGAAATGATAGGTGGCCGCCGCACCTCTATACACGAGTGTGTGAAGCCGCCCAAATAACCCGATTACTCGTCGTCCCACATGCACCCATCATGGAAAATAGATAGAGCTAAAGTGCTGAGGCCCGGCCTATGACACTTTCCCTGATACTCTACCCATACCAACACATAAGCCCCTACTGGCGAGGGCTTGCAAACTGGACTCGCAACTAACCAATCCTAATGTCAATCAGTGTATCCAATGCCTCATCCCAGTATCCCTCAATACGTCCATAGAGATAGGGCTAAGGCCCCCCGGTAGAGTCAGAGAATACATGGTCCGAGACCACCTCCCCTCATACACTACGACGTAATAGTTCTGCTAAGATAATGGTAATTTGACAATGTCAGTGGATAAGACTTGAGTTAGAGATAGAGCTAGAGTGCTGAGGCCTAGCCTGTGACACCCCCCCTGATACTCGCTCGCATCAAGCACACCAACCACACACATACATCCACATGCCTATTCCTATCATCATCATCATCATCATCATGTTATAAAAAATAATTTAAATATGCATGAACAGTAATAATAGAAATATTGGATGACATGTTGAATGCACATAACAAGAATACACGCATAGAATCAATCATGGCATTGGACTCAAGAATAAAACAGTTTATTATTAACCAATTAGTTTAGGTCTTGTTCCCTCACCTTTGCTTGATCGTAGATCCTCTTTCAAGCTTTAAGAATCAACTAAATATCAATATTATATCACTAGAAGACCTAATCAAGTCGATAGAATTTAATTAGAATTAATTATGATTTAAAAAAAAACATGCTGTCAACTGGGGGTCGATGCCAGGGTCGGAGGTTCCATCGACCCTGGGTGCTACCACCCAGATTCTGGACTTCTCGAACACTGGGGGTCGATTGTTAGGGTCTGGTAGGGTCGATTGGCCATCGACCCCCCGTGCAACCCCCTGTGGGTTTAGTCAAATTTTCATCCTACAGTCCATTCCATCGTGTTTGGGGTCCTATGACTTGCTTCTACAATCCATTCCACACATGTTCTATGGTCTAGAACCGTAGTTCATTCACCTCTATGGTTTTTATGATCTTTCCCATGGTTTTCAATGAAAACCTAACCATGGATAGATGATTTGGGTTTCTCCTAGATCATTCCCTCTTCACTATTTATTCTAAGGTCTGTTGAATTATATGGAGATAGTATCCATACCTGAGAATTAGGCTGGTTTCTTTGAAGCCTTCTCTTTGATCCTCTTCTCCACTTTCCTTCTCTTTTCTTTCTCTTCTCCTTCTATTCTCCTTCTCTTCTCTTTATCTTAATCCAATTAGGGTTCTAAAAGGAGTGAAAGAGGCTTAGGGACGTCCTATTTATAGATTAGAAACTCCCAAAATAAGTCCCATTGAGATTAGGAAAGAATCCCATTGAAATTTGGAAAGTTCCTAATTCACAGTTTCTATCGACAGACTGGGGGTTGATGAGGGGGTCGGAGATCCCATCGACCCCTGGTTCTAAAATGTCCGACCCCCAGTTAAAAACTCAGGGTCTGACTTTTATACTGGGGGGTCCGACCCTGCCTTGCTGGGTATGTGACCCTCCCCCTTATTTTAGTGTTTTTGGGTCAGTTTAATACCTAGGATTGCGATCTCCCTCACGTACTTGATCCATTTGGCTCGACCATGATGGATAGACCTGGTTCAAGGTGGTAAGACCGGGTTAGTTTAATACGGGTCTTACATCAACTGTGGAGGCATAGGACACTTTGCATCCAAGTGTCCAAAGAAGGGAAGAGTTTATGACTCAAATGATGAAGATCTCAATGAGAGTCAAGACCAGAAAGGAAAAAAAAAATTTGTGCCCAAGAAAAGAAGTCTGCTTACAAAGAAAAACAAATATTCCTCAGATGAATCAGCAGAGGATGATGACGATGAGGTTCGCTTCATGGTCCTTCTCGATGAGCTTTAAGGGAAGAATAAAAAATCTAAAAAGAAAGATAGAGTTGAAGAAGAGCTTGATCTTGAGGCTAAGTTATCTGTAGCTCTTACAGAACTCAGAACAGAGAGGAAGAATAACAAAAATTTAAATGATCAATATATTGAAGCAACTGAGCTGATTGGTCAACTGAAAGTCACCATTGTAGAATCAAAGAAGATAGCAAATGATCTGAACAGTGAGCTGTCCTCAAAATCAGATGAATGTGCAAAGCTTGAGGAAGAAATTCTAAGACTCGAAACTAAGCTTGCAAACTCTGTGAGGGAAAAGAGAAGCTACATGGAAGCTACATGGAAGCTACAACATCATCTCCACCAATAACCATCCTGAAATCAAGGGAGAAGACAGTGATAGATCAAGAGGTTGAGGATGACTGCTCACAAATGGAAGAGGAGAATATTCTGGATGAGATTCTAAGCTACCAGAGGTCATCTCACATCAAGTCTGGACTTGGTTATGAGAAGCAGAGGATAGAAAAAGCTAAAGGTAAAGGGTTTGTTGAGAACCCCACTGTGTTTGTCAAAGCAAAACAGATGAGGTAGCCTATTGAGAAGCAACCTGAGAACAAGAATGACAGGAATGGCTTCAGACAGTCAACCCGCACAAGCAGAGGAAGCAAGGCAACAACCCCAGGCAGAGAGAAAGCTTCAGAGGGTACTGTTATGGCTGTGAAGGGTTTGGGCACAGAATTATAGAATGTAGAAGACAAGTCAGACAACCAGTGTTCACAAGAAGAAATAGATTTACTCCTTTCGCTGAAAACATAATTGAATGCTTCAGGTGTCAAAGATTTGGTCATATAGCCAGAAACTGTTAGACACTTCTTCCATCTCAAAGGCAATCAAGAGGGAATGTTAGAAAAAATTATCCTAGAAGACCAGCTCAAAGAAAAGAAAATTTGTGAAAGAAAAAGCAAGAAAACCCAACACAGTGAAAGAAAAAGCAGTGTGGGATGAGAAAAGCAAGAATAAGGGTAACAAATCTCTCGTGTAGACAACTCTTAAGGCCAAAAGTAGACCTACACCATGGATCTTGGATAGTGGGTGCTCTACTCACATGACAGGGGATAAAGAGATATTTTCAAGTCTGAATGCTGAAGAAGGTGGATCAGTTAGAATTGGAAACAATGATGGTGCAAGGATCAAAGGAAAAGAAACTATCAACATTTGCAGTGCAGAATTAAAATCCTAGAAGGTTTTGCTTGTCAATGGCCTGAAACACAATCTCTTAAGTGTGAGTCAAGTTTGTGATCAAGGAAATGAAGTAACCTTCACCAAAGATGGTTGTGTGGTAAGAAAATATTGAAAAAGGAAAAGTGGTGGCACAAGGGACTAGAACACAGGGCAACCTGTATGTTTTTTCAAAAAACTGATAGTTTAAGACCCATAATTTGACTCTGGAAATAATACATGGATATAGAATCAAGTAGAGATAGAGATTCTAGGTGATAATCAGGGTACGGTCTAGGGAAGGTGTTAAGCACCCCGGTCTGCCTAGATAAATTAAGCCTTGGTTTCAACATAATACTTTCGATTATAGGATGGTGAGATCCTTACATGTATATAATCATAACATCACAGAAAAGATATGGTCAGCACCTTACGCTCATCCATTTGGACACCCTTCCGACATCAGAGAGAGAATCATAGGAGAGAGAAAATCCTCAAAAAGATGCATGGATGCCTTGACATAATCTAAAATGATTTAGGTCACTATGGGGATTGGAATCATGAAAATTAAAGATTAAATATGAAAAATTCATGAATAAAATATCCCAAAATTATCACAAATGATACTAGGGTATTTCATGTATGAACACGTGAAATTATATACAAAGGAACCTAAACTATGCACATACAAGAAATTAAATGAACAGAATAACTCCTATCTAGGTTATTGGCATCCTTGATCTAAAAATTAAGGCATAGTGAAACATACATCTAATCATCGTTTGAGATAATAAAGATATACCTCTTCCTCACCATACAAGGGAGAAAAATACGATTTTTAATTAGAAAACAAGTAAATGAAATTAAAATACCTGATTAAAAGGTTGTGGAAGAACGACGAAGAACTCACAATCACAGCGACGAAAATGAGATTCCAACACTCCAATTCATGAGAACAATGATTATACAAAGCCTTATGAGAAGTTTCTCAATGATTGCTCTACTCAAAGGAATTTTGGATACTCTCCATTGTGGAGTAGGGGATATTTATATGGAGAATGACCAAGAACACATGATCACAATGCCGAAAACGAGATTCCAACGCTTCAATTTGCAAGAACAACGAATAAATTCTATGGTTCTTTGGCAGTGTCCAAGTCGTGTTTGCGAAACCCAAGTCCTTTGATGGGAAACACAACTTCAATGACAGTCCCGGCCCTTACCAACCATCCATACATGCTGGTCTACTATAGGTGTTTGGTGAGCATCTAAGATATGCTTGAAAAACTCAAGTCCTTTGAGTGGAATTTGTGTAGCTTGTACCTATGTCCTTTGTGACTTGTTGGATGATGGTGCATATTATTATGATAATATACGGTTTCCATGAATAGATATGTTGATGAGTGACAACTTGATCTATTGTATTCTATTAATTTGTGATTTATTTTACAGCATTGTGAATCTGTGTATGATAGTTTATTATTTTGAGCCATATCTATGGTTTTCGTAAAAATAGCATGATTTTAAGCGTTGAGCATAATGAGGTTGTCAAATCTGTCCTAAGCAGTTCCTTATTGCACTCATTCTCGGTGTACAATTGGCCCACAAGCTTGGTTAAAAAGGCAGAATCATGGATCAGAAATTTCATATGGAGCGGTGACCCAATGAAATAGAAAGGGGTTACATTGAAATGGAATGATGTATGTAGACCCAAGAAGGAGGGTGGGTTTGGGTATTAGACATTTATCTAATATCAACAAAACACTTCTTGCAAAGATGGCATGGCACACAATGTCAGGTACGTCTATCTTTGCAAAGTTAATGAAAAATAAATACATTGGGGAGGATGGATCGTTGAGATCTAGTGTCTCGGTCTCGGCGGTGTGGAGTAGTATTAAAAAACTTAGTGATTGAACTGCTGCCCATACAAAATGGATTATCGGGGATGGCTGGAATATTAGACTATGGTCTGCATATGGGTGGGAAAAGTGGCAATAAAAGAAATTCTGAGCCTTGATGCATCACATATGTTCTTTAGGCAGCTCTTGTTGGGTGAAGTAATTCAAAATAGGGTATGGAGATTACCTCATGTGGACTCGACACAACTAAAACAAATATGGGATTTGGCAAAGAAGATTCCATTACCATCTATAGGCAAGGATACACTGGCTTGGACAGAAATGCAAGATGGAGGTTTTATTGTTGCATCAGCTTGGAAGAGCTTAAGGGGTGGTAGGATAGAACTTGGGTGGGCAAAGGATGTTTGGAGGAAGGATTTGAACCCAAGATCATCTATCTTTGCATGGAAGTGGTATTTAAAATGACTCCCAACAAATGATAATATAAAAAAGAAGTGTGTACCGGTGACGTCGCGGTGCTATCTATGTCATTGCAGCTGGGAGGAGAACTTTGAGCATATATTTCTTCATTGTAACTTTGTGGTGGAGCTGTAGAGGGCGGTATTCAGCTTACTAATACTCCAATGGGGTGGGTTCCCAGATACGGAAAGGCTGTACCCGTGGTGGCGTCGGAAAAAAAGAATTTTGCCAAACAGTAAGATTTGCACTTCCATATTCCTTGTATTGTTGCGGGTGATCTGGACAATCCGGAATGTCAGCTGTTATGAGGAGAGAGCACCGAATCTCAACCAAGCTATAATGCTGTTGAAACATGGTTTTTATGATCTATCTGTTCGAAACCCATGCACTATTAGAAGTATGACTGATTTAAACTTGGTGCGATCATTCGGTTTGTTAACTAAGAACAACATGTTATGCATCCCAAAGGAAACTTACTAGAGGTGTCCATGTGATCCTTGGTGTAAGGAAAACACTGATGGGTGCATGCTCGCTTGAGAATCCAAGTGAAGTTGGGGCTACCATTGTGTTGAGGACAATTCGGAATGCCAACTGTTATGAGGAGAGAGCACCGAATCTAAACCAAGCTATAATGCTGTTGAAACATGGTTTTTATGATCTATCTGTTCGAAACCCATGCACTATTAGAAGTATGACTGATTTAAACATGGTGCGATCATTCGGTTTGTTAACTAAGAACAACAGGTTATACATCCAAAGGAAATTTACTAGAGGTGTCCACGTGATCCTTGGTGTAAGCAAAACACTGATGGGTGCTCGCTTGAGAATCCAAGTGAAGTTGGGGCTACCATTTTGTTTAGGAATGGATTTGGTGAAGTGCTCTTTGCTGCATTGATGTATTTGGGTGTTCAAACTAACTTCAATGATGAAATATTAGCTGCTCTAAGTGGGATCCAAGAAGGAATTAAAATGGGATATACTAATCTGTGGATAGAAATGGATTCAGAAGGAGTAGTTCAGTGCTTACTGTCGAGGAGGCTTCCATGGATTTGCATGCAGAGATGGAGTGTAATTGCAAAGGGACTTGCAAAGGTCGAGCTTAGAATCTCACATGGATTTAGAGAAACGAATATAGTGGCAGACGCTTTATCAAAGAAAGCAACGCATTTAAAAATGTCTTAGCAATGGAACACATGTCCGGACTTTGTGGAATGTGATGCGATCTGGGATGCATCAAGCAGACTAAGATTCAGATTTAATAAATGTATTTAACCTAAGGAAGGGCCTTGCTGATGGTAATGCCGAAGGTGGGATTTTACTTTCCTTAAGGTTAGAGTTGTACTGTTTTTATTTTTCTTAATGAAATCTTTTGGATCTTTAGCCAAAAAAAAAAAAAAAAACATAATGAGATTGTTGTTAGTGAAGTTTATTGAGCAAGATAATGGCAAGATACTTTGCAGACAAAAAGCCAGTGGCATCGCACTCGTGAGCTAATATGGAGTGGAGACAGGTTGAGCTTAAGTAAAAAAGAAAATGACATTAAAAGATAACCCAAAAAGGATTGACTGGTAAGATGGGCTGGCCCTCAAAGGATTAGGGTAGAGTGGATGTCAAGGATTTTTTGTCATGACAGATCCGGTGCTAAATCCCATTGACACTGTCCATCGGTATTCGTTAGATTCACACAAAACCCAAACCCTCCTGATCAAAATATCAATAATACCCCTGTATGGAGGCAACCATGATGGGCAACCGTGATCGCCTAAAAAACGACACGCAAAAAGAATCAGTATCAGTAGGCCATTGACGCAAGCACCGTTTCAATAAGACAAACCCCAAAATCAATTTTTCAACATAAAAAATCAGAATTCTAGATACTCCATGAGAGAACCTTGGATGAAACAAAGGATTCATTAAACGATCAATAACCATAACCAGGATACTTCATAAGTAGCCTTAGATAAAACAAAGGATTCAATAAAACGACCAAAAACCGAATTACATAATCAGTGAAGAGAAACCTCATTGCACCCAAAAGATTCTAGAGGGAGAGAAAGACTTCAGTCGGTGTTGAGGAAGGAAGCCAAGCGGGTCTTCATTCCCCTTGATCCTCCATCAACTCCAGCTCTCCTTCCCACCCACTCTTTTGCAACGTCTTATGATAAAACAGAGGTCCACCTATCAATGGATCCTTCTCAGCAACACACACCACCACCCTCTTACACGCCAGGCCCTTGAGATTGGTACAAGCCGCAGGATTAATCAGTGGATCATTACAACCAATGGTTGATGGACACATCACCCTCCATAGCTTAGTTGTTTTAGCTTTCATTTCTTCATCACTCACCTCGGGCCCAACCGGCTGTTCTTCATGGAAGAAAGCATGTACCAGACCCAATCCAACAAATCTCAGTCCCTCTAGTGGCGTCTCCGTCGCTCGCACTGCCATGTTGTGAGCTATATTAGCCCCTGCGCTGTCTCCCATCATTGAGACTCTGTTAAAATCGACGTGATTGTTCAGCCATGACTCGGTGCCGTTCCGATTTGAATGGGAAGCTATCCAGCCCATGAATCATCGTAGGCTATGGGGAGAGGATGCTCGGGGGCTCTCCTGTAGTGGATTGATACTGCAACTACTTTAGCTTCCTCTACTAGATGATACGTAAGAGTTGTACATAAGGGGAGAAAGGAGTCTCGATGCAGAAACCTCCGCCATGGATATAGATGAGGAGAGGGAGCTTTTGATCCAAAGAATGGGTAATTTTTGGAAGAAAGAGCCGGGCAGAGACGCCAGTTTCAGGTACGATGATGACGTCTTTGGAGGAAACGCCGGTTTTAGGATCCGAAATAGTAGCAGGGACGATTTCATTTCCTGCAAGCCTTTTGATGCGACCATCCTTGTAGATCCTATTTAAAGGGGCAAAATCATAAAGTACTGCATCATTGTTTGAACCCATTTTGTTGGGAGAGAGAACAAATGAACAATACATCGTTGTTTGAACCCTTTTGGTTGCAGGGAGAGAATAAATCTGTTTGTTAGTCTGTAGTTGGAATTTTGAGAGGAGCACTCAAAAGCTGCCAGAGCTGTTGGAGAAAATATGAATTTGTGTGAGTAGTTATATTTAGGTAGGGAATAATGCTCTCGCTTTAAAGCTGGCACGTAAAATAGTAGCGTCAACCCAACAGTCCTCTACCCTTTACCTAAAAAAAAAAAAAAAAAAAAAAAAAAAAAAAGGAGTCATCGTCTACCTAAATGGGGAGAGTTATCCGCCCCACACCCTCCCCTGCAGTTGTGTTGGTGGAATAAGTGTCGCTTAAATATTCTCTCTTACATCATGTTACGACAAACATCGCAGAAAAACGCAGGTAATGGCAGTATGAAATTCTAATAAACAACAAAGAATAAAGACACGAGAAATTTACGTGGTTCGATCAATGTGATCGTCATCCACAGACGAGAAGAGATTTTCACTAGATCAATAAGAAGAAGAAGATTACAAAGTGCACTTTATAGAGTGACACGAATACACAAGATTGCAACCAGCTTCAACATTGAAACAAACCTTACTTGCTCTCCTATTCTGTCTTCCTCTTACGTTTTGCGACTAGGTCAGAAAAAATCCTTAACTATTCCCTCTCCCACAATTATATTTATGGGAGAAAAGTAATTGAGGGAATAGGGAATCATTTTCCCACAACTTTCCTATTTTCTTTTTAACCGAAAAAGAGAGATATGATATGGTCCATAATAACCATAAAAGATATAAATTTCAAGCCACAAAATAACAATCTCCACCTTGGCTTAAAAACCTCAAACCATCTAGAAGTTGAACAAAATCTCAAATATATCTCTAAGCTTACGTGAGATAACTCGGTGTAAGAAATAAGAGATGTGAAAAAGAATTATTCACTTCAGAACCGAAACTAGTGAACACCTCTCCTCTCGCCACCAATGCCCCAATAGGGGCTACTAATTAAGTGTGAATGCCATCCAAATCCAAGAAATGCTTGAACTTGATTGTCGTAACCGGTTTAGTCAACATATCCGCTGGATTGTCTGCAGTATTAGCCTTCTTCACCGTGATGTTTCTTTCGACAACTGCTTCACGAATGAAATGATATATGACATCAATATGTTTTGTCCTCTCATGATGTGCTTGGTTTTTTGTCAAATGTATCGCACTGTGATTGTCACAAAAGACAACTGAACTAGCTTCTTGCTGAAGCCCAAGCTCACTCACGAGATTCCTCAACCAAATGGCCTCCTTTACAGCTTTTGCCGCTGCCATGTACTCTGCCTCCGTAGTAGACAAAGCCACTGTCGACTGCAAGGTTGATTTCCAACTAATAGCTGAACCAGAAAGCGTAAAGAGATAACCAGTCAAAGATCTCCTTTTATCGAGATCACTTGCAAAGTCAGAATCTACAAAACCTATAATTGAGGTTCTCGAAGCACTGCAATCAAAGACTAAACCCAAATCTGAAGTACCTCTGAGATACCTAAGAATCCACTTTACTGCTTGCCAGTGTGCCTTCCCTGGCTGAGCCATGTATCTGCTCACTACACTGACTGCTTGTGCAATGTCTGGACGAGTGCAAACCATGGCATACATAATGCTACCAACTGCACTGGAGAACGGGATTCGAGACATCTCCTTCTTCTTGACTTCAATTTGAGGTGAGTCTTGAACTGAAAGCCTAAAGTGGGAAGCCAAAGGAGTAGCAACGGGTTTGGCCTTTTTCATCCCAAAACGCTCAAGCACCTTCTCAATATAACTCTTTTACGAGAGATACAATTTTCCAACTTTTTTATCTCTCCGAATCTCCATCCCTAAGATCTTCTTCGCTGCACCAAGATCTTTCATCTCAAACTCATCACTGAGTTGTCTCTTTAAAACTTGAATATGTGACATGTTCTTTGCAGCAATGAGCATAACATCTACATATTACAAAAGATATACAAAAGAACCATCTCCCAACACCATGTAGTACACACAACTATCATAAGTACATCTCGAGTACCCGTGACTAAGTATAAAACTGTCAAACCTCTTGTACCACTGTCCTGGAGATTGCTTCAAGCCATACAAAGATTTCTTCAACCTACAAACATGATCTTCTTTACCTTCCACGGAATATCCCTCTGGCTGAGACAAGTAGATCGTCTCCTCAAGCTCACCATGTAGAAATGCAGTCTTGACATCAACCTGCTCAAGCTCCAAATCATGTAGAGCAACCAAGGCAAACAACACACGAATAGAAGTATGCTTTACAATTGGGGAAAACACTTCATCATAGTCAATTCCCTCCTTTTGCTTATAGCCCTTAGCTACTAACCGTGCTTTGTATCTAGCATCCTCAACCCCTGGGATCCCTTCCTTCCTCTTGAAAACCCATTTGCTTCCTATGACCCTATTACCCTTGGGTAATTTCACCAAGTCCCAAATCTAATTTTTGTAAAGAGACTCAAGTTCTTATGTCATAGCAATGGCCCACTGGCCAGACTCAGCACTGGAGACCGCTTCAGAATAAGTGGATGGCTCCTGAATACCCATCTCTTCAGCTGCTGTGAGAGTATATGCCACTAACTCAGCATAGGCATATCTCTGAGGACGTCTAATTTGTCTCCTCTCCCTCCCACTAGCTATCGAATAAGGTTGTTCAGATTTTACCTCATCATCATTTGAACCTGAATCAAGTTGCTCATCTTTAGTTGTAGAAGTAACATCTGGAGATGACTTCTGAAGTCTCTCTCTCACGCTCTACCTGAAGCTCCACCACATCCATAGTCTTCTCTACATTACTTGTAGACTCAACAGAAACCTTTCCATGATCAAGCATATATTTTTCATTAAAAGTAACATCTCTACTATTAATAAACTTAAGGAAATCAGGTTCCAAACTCCACAAACGATATCCTTTAACACCATCAGCATAACCAACAAATATGCTTTTCTTAGCTCTATGCTCAAGCTTACCATCTTTAACGTGATAATAAGCAGGACATCCAAATACCTTTAAATTTGAATAGTCACTAGGTTTACCTGACCATACATCGTTTGAAGTCTTACATTCAATGGCAGTGGAAGGAGAACAATTCTCCAAGTAGCAAGTCGTGTTAACAACTTCAGCCCAAAAATCCTTTTCCAATTCAGAGTTAGAGAGCATACACCTAGCTCTCTCCATCATGGTCCTGTTCATACGCTCTGCCACTCCATTCTGCTGAGGAGTATGTCTGACCGTGCGATATCGTATTATCCCTGAATTTGTGCAGAATTTGTTAAACTCACCACTGCAAAACTCTAGACCATTATCTGTTCTGAGACTTTTGATCTTCTTTCCGGTTTGATTCTCTACAAGAATTTTCCAATTCTTGAAAATTTCGAACATATCACTTTTATGCTTGAGAAAATGAACCCAAACCTTTCTGGAATAATCATCAATAAATGTCAAAAAATAGAGAGCACCATCTTTGGATGGAACCTGAGCTGGTCCCCACAAATCCGAATGGATGTAGTCAAGTGTGCCCTTTGTCGTATGTGAACTAGTTGAGAAGCTGACTCGGATTTGCTTCCCAAATACACATTGCTCACAGAAGTCAAGTGATGTCGTATGATTACCACAGAGCAAACCACGTTTACTCAGAATAGTCATACATCTTTCACTCATGTGGCCTAATCGCATATGCCACAAGTGAGTTGTGTCCTTGTCAGAGTCAGAAGATGATGACATCTGCAGAACCTATCACAGTACTGCCCTGCAGAACATAAAGGCTGTTTACTTTGTTACCCTTCATTACAACCGATGAACCCTTAGAAACTTTAAGAGCTCCACCTCTACCTGTGTAGGAACACCCAATGGAGTCTATGGTACTCAAGGAAATAAGATTCTTCTTTAAGTCTGGGATGTGCCTCACATCTGTCAAAGTCCACATTATCCCGTCATGACACTTGATGCGAACTGTACCAATACCAACTATCTTACAAACTGCATTGTTTCCCATCAAGACTGAAGCACCCTCGATAGCCTTGTAGGTGGTGAACCAATCTCTGTTTGGGCACATGTGATAAGACGCACCTGTATCTAAAATCCATTCCCTATCAGAACGGCCATCCAAGGGACATACGGCAAGAACATTCTCAGCAACATCAGTTTTATTAGCCTTTGCCACATTTGTAGAATCTAAAGCTTGACCCTGCTGATTTTCCTTCTTCTTAAGAGCATGACATTCTGACTTGTAATGCCCTTTCTTGTGACAATAGTAGCACTCAACATTCTTCTTATCCAAGCCCGATCTGGACGTAGAACGATTACTTGATTTTCCTTTACCACCCTCCTTAGTCTTCGATCTATCTCTAACAAGCAACTGTCAGCCTGATTTTCAATACTTTTTCCATTCTGTTTTGTTCTCAACTCAACAGAATTCAAAGAGGCCTTCACATCCTCTAAACTTATGGATTCTCTCCCATACAACATAGAGTTAACAAAATTTCAAACAAGCCAGGTAAGGAACACAATACAATAAGGGCTTGATCTTCATCCTCAAGTTTAATATCTAGATTTCTCATATCCATGATAATTTTATTAAATTCATCTAAGTGTTCCTGGATAGACGTACCTTCTTTCATCTTTAGAGTATAAAGACGTTGCTTCAAATACAATCTTATTGTAAGAGATTTCTTCATATAGAGACTTTCGAGCTTTGCCCACAACCCAGCTACTGTTTCTTCATCAGCAACTTCACGAAGCACCTTGTCAGAAAGCGACAATTGCAAGGCACTGTGAGCCTTCTCTTCCATCTCTTCAATTTCGGCTTTAGTCATATCCTCCGAGTACTTTTCGTCAAGAGCCTTGACCGTACTTTCACGCCGTAGCAAAGCTTTCATCTTTATTCTCCATAATCCAAAATTGTTTTGACTGTCAAAAGGAGTCACCGAGAATTTCATGGAAGCCATTACAAACACAAAGTCATTGAAATCGAATCAAAGCTCTGATACCAGTTTGTTACGACAAACACAGCGGAAAAATGCAGGTAATGGCAGTATGAAATTCTAATAAACAATAAAGAATAAAGACACGAGAAATTTACGTGGTTCGATCAATGTAATCTACATCCACGGACGAGAAGAGATTTTCACTAGATCAATAAGAAGAAGAAGATTACAAAGTGCACCTTATAGAATAACACGAATACATAAGATTGCAACTAGCTTCAACATTGAACAAGAACCCTAGTTGCTCTCCTTTTCTCTCTTCCTCTTACGTTTTGCGGCTAGGTCAGAAAAAATCCTTAACTATTCCCTCTCCCACAATTATATTTATGAGAGAAAAGTAATTGAGGGAATAGGTCATTTTCCCACAACTTTCCTATTTTCTTTTTAACTAAGAAAGGAAGATATGATATGGTCCATAATAACCATAAAAGACCCAAATTTCAAGCCACAAAATAACACATCATGAGTGGATCCGGACCGTCCGCAGCCCCAACCTTTCCCCTCCCAACAAAAATAAGAAAACTTTTACACTTTATTGTTTGATTGTAAAAATTTCAATGTATATGGTGCAATAATTGAAAATTCCCCTTTACGTTAATTTTTTGAAAAAATTACTAGTACTATCACTGAACTAAGGTCCAATACAATACTATCCTGAAGTTTACAACAATTACAATTTACACCCCAATTATTGACGGTGTTAAGTAAAAAAAAATAATAATAATGATAACTTTACCCTTGTTTCATTGATTTTTTTTTTTTTTTATCAATTTTCATCTGTTTCCTATCAAAAAAATTAATGATAACTTTACCCTTGGTTCATTCATTTTTTGTGTCAATTTTCGTTTGATTTGTTTCCTATCAAACCTTGGGATTGGTATTACGGTCCAGTGGATCCTAACATATTGCTCAGACTATAAGACAAACTACTGAATCTGAATATGTGTTGTTACAGCAGTGATGACCTGCCGTTAACCTGCAACTTGACTTCTTCTGGTGATCGGACCTATGACTTAATTGCACATATTTTTTGATCTTGTTTATATGGAAGTAACTTGAAGGCTTTGGTAGGGTGTATAGAGGCATCTTATCCACCTCCAAAATCGAAGTTTCAATAATGATCTCCCATCAATTGAGACAGGGGATGACGAAATTTGTTGCTAAGATTGTTACTGTTAGTCAATTACGGCATTGAAACTTAGTAACATTCTTGGGGTTTTGCTAGCGTGGAGGAGAACTATTTTTGGTATACGAATTCAAATGCTAGTTTATGTTTACATATTCTTTTGAATACTACTCTCAAAATCTAGATTATATCTCTGAATATTCAAGATCTATCACTACTACACTATTTTCCTAGTACTGCAAGGATTTCTCTTGGGAACCTCAATATTTGATTTCAGATTCCTGAGATTTTGTACAGACAGTAGAAATAGCCAATATGAAAACTCAACTAAAGTTTCAAGCCATTCTACGTTTCATTTTTGAAGAAGCCATTGGGATCAGCATGGACAGACGAGTTCCGGAAGTATATCAACGCCCCGACCTTTGAGTGGAGCATCCAAGATATGCTTGAAAAACTCATGTCCTTTGAGTGGAATTTGGGTAGCTTGTACCTATGTCCTTTGTGACTTGTTGGATGATGGTGCATATTATTATGATAATATACGGTTGCCATGAATAGATATGTTGATGAGTGACAACTTGATCTATTGTATTCTATTAATTTTTTATTTATTTTACAGCATTGTGAATCTGTGTATGATAGTTTAATTTTTTGAGTCATATCTATGGTTTTCGTAAAAATAGCATGATTTTAAGCGTTGAGCATAATGAGGTTGTCAAATCTGTCCTAAGCAGTTCCTTATTGCACTCATTCTCAGTGTACAATTGGCCCACAAGCTTGGTTAAAAAGGCGGAATCATGGATCAGAAATTTCATATGGAGCGGTGACCCAATGAAATAGAAAGGGGTTACATTGAAATGGAATGATGTATGTAGACCCAAGAAGGAGGGTGGGTTTGGGTATTAGACATTTATCTAATATCAACAAAACACTTCTTGCAAAGATGGCATGGCACACAATGTCAGGTATGTCTATCTTTGCAAAGTTAATGAAAAATAAATACATTGGGGAGGATGGATCGTTGAGATCTAGTGTCTCGGTCTCGGCGGTGTGGAGTAGTATTAAAATTTTTTGGGATTGGACTGCTGCCCATACAAAATGGATTATCCGGTATGGCTAGAATATTAGACTATGGTCTGCATATGGGTGGGAAAAGTGGCGATAAAAGAAATTCTGAACCTTGATGCATCACATATGTTCTTGAGGCAGCTCTTATTGGGTGAAGTAATTCAAAATGGGGTATGGAGATTACCTCATGTGGACTCGACACAACTAAAACAAATATGGGATTTGGCAAAGCAGATTCCATTACCATCTATAGGCAGGGATAAACTGGCTTGGATAGAAACGCAAGATGGAGGTTTTATTGTTGCATCAGCTTGGAAGAGCTTAAGGGGTGGTAGGACAGAACTTGGGTGGGCAAAGGATGTTTGGAGGAAGGAGTTGAACCCAAGATCATCTATCTTTGCATGGAAGTGGTGTTTAAAATAACTCCCAAAAGATGATAATATAAAAAAGAAGTGTGTACCGGTGACGTCGCGGTGCTATCTATGTCATTGCAGGGAGGAGAACTTTGAGTATATATTTCTTCATTGTAACTTTGTGGTGGAGCTGTGGAGGGCGGTATTCTGCTTACTAATACTCCAATGGGGTGGGTTCCCAGATACGGAAAGGCTGTACTCGTGTTGGCGTCGGAAAAAAAGAATTTTCCCAAACAGTAAGATTCGGACTTCCATATTCTTTGTATTGTTGCAGGTGATCTGGACAATCCGGAATGCCAGCTGTTATGAGGAGAGAGCACCGAATCTTAGCCAAGCTATAATGCTGTTGAAACGTGGTTTTTATGATCTATCTGTTCGAAACCCATGCAATATTAGAAGTATGACTGATTTAAACATGGTGCGATTATTCGGTTTGTTAACTAAGAACAATAGGTTATACATCCCAAAGGAAATTTACTAGAGGTGTCCAGGAGATCCTTGGTGTAAGCAAAACACTGATGGGTGCTCGCTTGAGAATCCAAGTGAAGTTGGGGCTACCATTGTGTTTAGGACAATCCGGAATGCCAGTTGTTATGAGGAGAGAGCACGGAATCTCAACCAAGCTATAATGCTGATGAAACGTGGTTTTTATGATCTATCTGTTCGAAACCCATGCACTATTAGAAGTATGACTGATTTAAACATGGTGCGATCATTCAGTTTGTTAACTAAGAACAACAGGTTATGCATCCCAAAGGAAATTTACTAGAGGTGTCCACGTGATCCTTGGTGTAAACAAAACACTGATGGGTGCTCGCTTGAGAATCCAAGTGAAGTTGGGGCTACCATTGTGTTTAGGAATGGTTCTGGTGAAGTGCTCTTTGCTGCATCGATGTATTTGGGTGTTCAAACTAACTTCAATGAGGAAATATTAGCTGCTCTAAGTGGGATCCAAGAAGGAATTAAAATGGGATATACTAATCTGTGGCTAGAAATGGATGAGTAGTTCAGTGCTTACTGTCAAGGAGGCTTCCATGGATTTGTATGCAGAGATGGAGTGTAATTGCAAAGGGAGTTGCAAAGGTAGAGCTTAGAATCTCATATGGATTTAGAGAAACGAATATAGTGGCAGACGCTTTATCAAAGAAAGCAACGCATTTAAAAATATTTTAGCAATGGAACACATGTCCAGACTTTGTGGCATGTGATGCGATTTGGGATGCATCAAGCAGACTAAGATTGGGATTTAAAAAATCTATTTAACCTAAGGAAGGGCCTTGCTGATGGTAATGCCGAAGGTGGGATTTTACTTTCCTAAAGGTTAGAGTTGTACTGTTTTTATTTTTCTTAATGAAATCTTTTGGAATCTTTAGCCAAAAAAATAAAAAATAAAAAATAATGAGATTGTTGTTACTGAAGTTTATTGAGCAAGATAATGGCAAGATACTTTGCAGACAAATAGCCAGTGGCATCGCACTCGTGAGCCAATATGGAGTGGAGACAGGTTGAGCTTAAGTAAGAAAGAAAATGACATTGAAAGATAACCCAAAAAGGATTGACTGGTAAGATGGGCTGGCCCTCAAAGGATTAGGGTAGAGTGGATGTCAAGGATTTTTTGTCATGACAGATCCGGTGCTAAATCCCATTGACACTGTCCATCAGTATTCGTCAGATTCACACAAAACCCAAACCCTCCTGAACAAAATATCAATAATACCCCTATATGGAGGCAACCATGATGGGCAACCATGATCGCCTAAAAAACGACACGGAAAAAGAATCAGTATCAATAGGCCATTGACACAAGCACCGTTTCAATAAGACAAACCCCAAAATCAATTTTTAAACATAAAAAACTAGAATTCTTGATACTCCATGAGAGAACCTTGGATGAAACAAAGGATTTATTAAACGACCAATAACCATAACCAGGATACTCCATAAGTAGCCTTAGATAAAACAAAGGATTCAATAAAACGACCAAAAACCGAATTACATAATCAGTGAAGAGAAACCTCATTGCACCCAAAAGATTCTAGAGGGAGAGAAAGACTTCAGTCGGTGTTGAGGAAGGAAGCCAAGCGGGTCTTCATGGCCACAGCCTTATGATTGGTAGGATTGAAGAGATGAAACACATGACCTTCCCCTTGATCCTCCATCAACTCCAGCTCTCCTTCCCACCCACTCTTTTGCAACGTCTTATGATAAAACAGAGGTCCACCTATCAATGGATCCTTCTCAGCAACACACACCACCACCCTCTTACACGCCAGGCCCTTAAGATTGGTACAAGCCGCAGGATTAATCAGTGGATCATTACAACCAATGGTTGATGGACACATCACCCTCCATAGCTTAGTTGTTTTAGCTTTCATTTCTTCATCACTCACCTCGGGACCAACCGGCTGTTCTTCATGGAAGAAAGCATGTACCAGACCCAATCCAACAAATCTCAGTCCCTCTAGTGGCGTCTCCGTCGCTCGCACTGCCATGTTGTGAGCTATATTAGCCCCTGCGCTGTCTCCCATCATTGAGACTCTGTTAAAATCGACGTGATTGTTCAGCCATGACTCGGTGCCGTTCCGATTTGAATGGGAAGCTATCCATTGGAGCACAGCCCATGAATCATCGTAGGCTATGGGGAGAGGATGCTCGGGGGCTCTCCTGTAGTGGATTGATACTGCAACTACTTTAGCTTCCTCAACTAGAGATGATACGTAAGAGTTGTACAAAGGGGAGAAAGGGCTTTCGATGCAGAAACCTCCGCCATGGATATAGATGAGGAGAGGGAGCTTTTGATCCAAAGAATGGGTAATTTTAGGAAGAAAGAGCCGGGCAGAGACGCCAGTTTCAGGTACGATAATGACGTCTTTGGAGGAAACGCCGGTTTTAGGATCCGAAATAGTAGCAGGGACGATTTCATTTCCTGCAAGCCTTTTGATGCGACCATCCTTGTAGATCCTAATTAAAGGGGCAAAATCATAAAGTACTGCATCATTGTTTGAACCCATTTTGTTGGGAGAGAGAACAAATGAACAATACGTCGTCGTTTGAACCCTTTCGGTTGCAGGGAGAGAATAAATCTGTCTTGTTAGTCTGTAGTTGGAATTTTGAGAGGAGCACTCAAAAGCTGCCAGAGCTGTCGGAGAAAATATGAGTTTGTGTGAGTAGTTATACTTAGGTAGGGCATAATGCTCTCGCTTTAAAGCTGGCACATAAAATAGTAGCGTCAACTTGGTCCACAACGTCTCCCGTCTGGCTTTGGGCGGGATACTGGGCGGCTCAGATGGATGGCCGCCACCTGGCCCTCGGAGGGATCTGAGCCCTCCATCCGAGCTGACCCCTCAGTCAGCTCAGCTTGTCGACTGGGGGGTCGGCTCGGATCCCTCCGAGTGCCAGGTGGCGGCCATCCATCCAGGCCGCCCAGTCTCCTGCCTAAACCCAGGCGGGAGACGATTTCTATTCGTCAACCCAACAGTCCTTTACCCTTTACCCAAAAAAAAGACAAAAAAAAAAAGGAGGCATCTCCTACCCAAATGGGGAGAGTTATCCGCCCCATACCCTCCCCTACAGTTGCCAGTTTGGTGGAATAAGTGTCGCTTAAATATTCTCTCTTACATCATGTTACGACAAACATAGCGGAAAAACACAGGTAATGGCAGTATGAAATTATAATAAACAATAAAGAATAAAGACACGAGAAATTTACGTGGTTCAATCAATGTGATCTACATCCACGAACGAGAAAAGATTTTCACTAGATCAATAAGAAGAAGAAGATTACAAAGTGCACCTTATAGAGTGACACGAATACACAAGATTGCAACCAACTTCAACATTGAACAAGAACCTTAGTTGCTCTCCTTTTCTCTCTTCCTCTTACGTTTTGCGGCTAGGTCAGAAAAATTCCTTAACTATTCCCTCTCCCACAATTATATTTATGGGAGAAAAGTAATTGATGGAATAGGGAATCATTTTCACACAACTTTCCTATTTTCTTTTTAACTAAAAGAGAAAGATAAGATATGGTCCATAATAACCATAAAAGACCCAAATTTCAAGCCACAAAATAACAATCTCCACCTTGGCTTGAAAACCTCAAACCATCTAGAAGTCGAACAATATCTCAAACATATCTCTAAGCTTACGTGAGCTAACTCGGTGTAAGAAACAAGAGATGTGAAAAAGAATTATTCACTTCAGAACCGAAACTTGTGAACACCTCTCCTCTCACAACCAAAGCCCGAACAGGGGCTACTAATTAAGTGCGAATGCCACCCAAATCCAAGCAATGCTTGAACTTGATTGCCATAACCGGTTTAGTCAACATATCCGCTGGATTGTCTACAGTATTAACCTTCTTCACCGTGATGTTCCTTTCGGCAACTGCTTCACGAATGAAATGATATCTGACATCAATATGTTTTGTCCTCTCATGATGTACTTGATTTTTTGTCAAATGTATCGCACTCTGATTGTCACAAAAGACAATTAAACTAGCTTCTTGCTGAAGCCCAAGCTCACTCACGAGATTCCTTAACCAAATGGCCTCCTTTACAGCTTCTGCTGCTGCCATGTACTCTGCCTCCGTAGTAGACAAAGCCACTGTCGACTGCAAGGTTGATTTCCAACTAATAGCTGAACCAGAAAGCGTAAAGAGATAACCAGTCGAAGATCTCCTTTTATCGAGATCACTTGCAAAGTCAGAATCTACAAAACCTACAATTGAGGTTCCCGAAGCACTGCAATCAAAGACTAAACCCAAATCTGAAGTACCTATGAGATACCTAAGAATCCACTTTACTGCCTGCCAATGTGCCTTCCCTGGCTGAGCCATGTATCTGCTCACTACACTGACTGCTTGTGCAATATCTGGACGAGTGCAAACCATGGCATACATAATGCTACCAACTGCACTAGAGTACGGGATTCGAGACATCTCCTTCTTCTCGACTTCACTTTGAGGTGAGTCTTGAACTGAAAGCCTAAAGTGGGAAGCCAAAGGAGTAGCAACGGGCTTGGCCTTTTTCATCCCAAAACGCTCAAGCACCTTCTCAATATAACTCTTTTGCGAGAGATATAATTTTCCAACTTTTCTATCTCTCTGAATCTCCATCCCTAAGATCTTCTTCGCTGCACCAAGATCTTTCATCTCAAACTCATCACTGAGTTGTCTCTTTAAAACTTGAATATGTGACATGTTCTTTGCAGCAATGAGCATGTCATCTACATATAACAAAAGATATACAAAAGAACCATCTCCCAACATCATGTAGTACACACAACTATCCTAAGTACATCTCGAGTACCCGTGACTAAGCATAAAACTGTCAAACCTCTTGTACCACTGTCCTGGAGATTGCTTCAAGCCATACAAAGATTTCTTCAACCTACAAACATGATCTTCTTTACCTTCCACGGAATATCCCTCTGGCTGAGACATGTAGATCGTCTCCTCAAGCTCACCATGTAGAAATGCAGTCTTGACATCAACCTGCTCAAGCTCCAAATCATGTAGAGCAACCAAGGCAAACAACACACGAATAGAAGTATGCTTTACAACTGGGGAAAACACTTCATCATAGTCAATTCCCTCCTTTTGCTTATAGCCCTTAGCTACTAACCGTGCTTTGTATCTAGCATCCTCAACCCCTGGGATCCCTTCCTTCCTCTTGAAAACCCATTTGCTTCCTATGACCCTATTACCCTTGGGTAATTTCACCGAGTCCCATGTCTGATTTTTGTAAAGAGACTCAAGTTCTTCTGTCATAGCAATGGCCCACTGACAAGACTCAACACAGGAGACTGCTTCAGAATAAGTGGATGGCTCCTGAATACCCATCTCTTCAGCTGTCGTGAGAGCATATGCCACTAACTCAGCATAGCCATATCTCTGAGGACATCTAATTTGTCTCCTCTCCCTCCCACTAGCTATCGAATAAGGTTGTTTAGATTTTACCTCATAATCATTTGAACCTGAATCAAGTTGCTCATCTTTAGCTATAGAAGTAACATCTGGAGATGACTTCTGAGAAGTCTCTCTCTCAAGCTCCACCTGAAGCTCCACCTCATCCATAGTTTTCTCTACATTACTTGTAGACTCAACAGAAACCTTCCCATGATCGAGCATATATTTTTCATTAAAAGTAACATCTCTACTAATAATAAACTTAAGGAAATCAGGTTCCAAACTCCACAAACGATATCCTTTAACACCATCAGCATAACCAACAAATATGCTTTTCTTAGCTCTAGGCTCAAGCTTACCATCTTTAACGTGATAATAAGCAGGACATCCAAATACCTTTAAATTTTGAATAGTCACTAGGTTTACCTGACCATACCTCGTTTGGAGTCTTACATTCAATGGCAGTGGAAGGAGAACGATTCACCGAGTCGCAAGCCGTGTTAACAGCTTCAGCCCAAAAATCCTTTTCCAATCCAGAGTTAGAGAGCATAAACCTAGCTCTCTCCATCAAGGTCATGTTCATACGCTCTGCCACTCCATTTTGCTGAGGAGTGTGTCTGACCGTGCGATGTCGTACGATCCCTAAATCTGTGCAGAATTTGTTAAATTCACCACTACAAAACTCTAGACCATTATCTGTTCTGAGACGTTTGATCTTCTTTCCGATTTGATTCTCTACAAGAATTTTTTAATTCTTGAAATTTTTGAACACATCACTTTTACGCTTGAGAAAATGAACCCAAACCTATCTGGAATAATCATCAATAAATGTCAAAAAATAGAGAGCACCACCTTTGGATGGAACCTGAGCTGGTCCCCACAAATCCGAATGGATGTAGTCAAGTGTGCCCTTTGTCGTATGTGAACAAGTTGAGAAGCTGACTCGGGTTTGCTTCCCAAATACACAATGCTCACAGAAGTCAAGTGATGGCGTATGATCACCACAGAGCAAACCACATTTATTCAGAATAGTCATACCTCTTTCACTCATGTGGCCTAATCGGGTATGCCACAAGTGAGTTGTGTCCTTGTCAGAGTCAGAAGATGATGACACATCTGCAGAACCTGTCACAGTACTACCCTGCAGAACATAAAGGCTGTTTACTTTGTTACCCTTCATTACAACCAATGAACCCTTAGAAACTTTAAGAGCTCCACCTCCACCTGTGTAGGAACACCCAATGGAGTCTAAGGTACTCAAGGAAATAAGATTCTTCTTCAAGTCTGGGATGTGCCTCACATCTGTCAAAGTCCTCACTATCCCGTCATGACACTTGATGTGAACTGTACCTATACCAACTATCTTACAACTGCGTTGTTTTCCATCAAGACTGAAGCACCCTCGATAGGCGTACCTTCTTTTATTTTTAGAGTATAAAGACATTGCTTCAAATACAACCTTGTTGTAAGAGATTTCTTCACATAGAGACTTTTGAGCTTTGCCCACAACCCATTTGTTATTTCTTCATCAGCAACATTACGAAGCACCTTGTCAGAAGCGACAATTGCAAGGCGCTGTGAGCCTTTTCGTCCATCTCTTTAATTTCGGTTTTAGTCATATTCTCCGAGTACTTTTTGTCAAGAGCCTTGACCGTACTTTCACGCCGTAGCAAAGCTTTCATCTTTATTCTCCATAATCTAAAATTGTTTTGACCGTCAAAAGGAGTCACCGAGAATTTCATGGAAGCCATTACAAACACAAAGCCCTTGAAATCGAATCAAAGCTCTGATACCAGTTTGTTACGACAAACACAGCGAAAAAATGCAGGTAATGGCAGTATAAAATTCTAATAAATAATAAAGAATAAAGACACGAGAAATTTACGTGGTTCGATCAATGTGATCTACATCCACGGACGAGAAGAGATTTTCACTAGATCAATAAGAAGAAGAAGATTACAAAGTGCACCTTATAGAATAACACGAATACATAAGATTGCAACTAGCTTCAACATTGAACAAGAACCTTAGTTGCTCTCCTTTTCTCTCTTCCTCTTACGTTTTGCGGCTAGGTCAGAAAAAATCCTTAACTATTCCCTCTCCCACAATTATATTTATGGGAGAAAAGTAATTGAGGGAATAGGGAATCCTTTTCCCACAACTTTCCTATTTTCTTTTTCCCTAAAAAAAGGAAGATATGATATGGTCCATAATAACCATAAAAGACCCAAATTTCAAGCCACAAAATAACACATCAAGAGTGGATCCGGACCGTCCGCAGCCCCAACCTTTCCCCTCCCAACAAAAATAAGAAAACTTTTGCACTTTTTTGTTTGATTGTAAAAATTTCACTGTATATGGTGCAATAATTGAAATTTCCCCTTTATGTTAATTTTTTGAAAAAATTACTAGTACTATCACTGAACTAAGGTCCAATACAATACTATCCTGAAGTTTACAACAATTACAATTTACACCCCAATTATTGGCGATGTTAAGTAAAAAAAAAATTAATGATAACTTTACCCTTGTTTCATTGATTTTTTTGTATCAATTTTCGTCTGTTTCCTATCAAAAAAATTAATGATAACTTTACCCTTGGTTCATTCATTTTTTGTGTCAATTTTCGTTTGATTTGTTTCCTATCAAACCTTGGGATTGGTATTACGGTCCAGTGGATCCTAACCTATTGGTCAGACTATAAGACAGACTACTGAATCTGAAGATGTGCTGTTACCACGGTGATGACCTGCCGTTGACCTGCAACTTGACTTCTTCTGGTGATCGGACCTATGACTTAATTGCACAGATTTTTTGATCTTGTTTATGTGGAAGTAACTTGAAGGCTTTGGTAGGGTGTATGGAGGCATATTATCCACCTCCAAAATCGAAGTTTCAATAATGATCTCCCATCAATTGAGACAGGGGATGGCAAAATTTGTTGCTAAGATTGTTACTGTTAGTCAATTACGGCATTGAAACTTAGTAACATTCTTGGGGTTTTGCTAGCGTAGAGGAGAACTCCTTTTGGTATACGAATTCAAATGCTAGTTTATGTTTACATATTCTTTTGAATACTACTCTCAAAATCTAGATTATATCTCTGAATATTCAAGATCTATCACTACTACACTATTTTCCTAGTACTGCAAGGATTTCTCTTGGGAACCTCTATATTTGATTTCAGATTCCTGAGATTTTGTACAGACAGTAGAAATAGCCAATATGAAAACTCAACTAAAGTTTCAAGCCATTCTACGTTTCATGTTTGAAGAAGCCATTGGGATCAGCATGGACAGACGAGTTCCGGAAGTATATCAACGCCCCGACCTCGTCCTTGTCCTTCAACTATTGCTGCTAATGTAGCTTTGAAAAATTAGAACTAATACGGAAGGAGAAGAAGGCAGGGAAGACAATTCGCTGGCTGTGAAGTTGGGAGAGGTAATCTTGGACAGAAGTAGGAGAGACACCTACACTATTCACGATTTGAAAGAAAGACAAAAAAGACAAAGAAGAAAGAGTTATTCTTTGTCTTTTTATTTTACAAAAGGGAAACATATTCCTTTTGCAATACCTATAAGGCAACAAGGAAGAGTAGAACTTACTATTTATTTGGCAAAGGAAGTTGACAAATCTAAAGTTGCAAAGCAACTTTTACATCAAGAAGAAGAAGAAGACGAAATTCATAGATAATTGAAGATCAAATCCCTTGAACCTCAACTTTTATAAGTTAGAGGCGAGCCAGGCTTATGGATTTGAAACACTTGGAATCCAAAAGCCATCATGAAAGGCTGTCAAATCAAGCCTGGACCATCACCAAATTTCATGTCTATGTCTAAGACGACTTTAAGGAGATGTCAACCATTGACAGTGAGTGCAAAGCACCTCGTGCTCTGTGCAGTTTCCTCATAGAGTTATAGGTAGAAATGTCGTTTGTTTCCGACATTTCTGCATCTTATTATGAGAAAGGGATGCTTCTTTACACGTAGTTTCACTCCACTGCCCAATAGATCTGGGCGACATTAAATTCAAACCTATCCGTTCCACGAAATCCAGGATTTTAACATCAAAAGTGTTTAAAAAAGGCAACCGTCATTTGAAAATTCAAGGATAAAGGCGGTTCTCTTGTTATAGACTTCAAATCAAAACTTAATTCTTAAGGGATATTTGGCCGAATTGCAGGAGACTATAGAAGTCGGCCAGAAAAGCATCAAACATTGAGTTTGGTATTAAGGTTGCTTCCTCATATTTTACAAGTCTGAAGAAGCAAGGGGCAACTGTTAATAGTATATTCCGCCAATCATGACAGAATCACACATGTCCATACTGAAGTAGGCATGCTCATCACAACATGTGTTTGATATGTGGCTGCATTCTAATACTAATAATCGTTTCCTTAAATATAAACGAATTACTCGTCAGTTAGCCCATCTAACTCCTTCCCCATGAAAAGAGGAGGAATCCTAGGGTCGTACACCAACAACTGAATCCATCATGACTGCAAGATTATGAGCCAACTGTGAACACCATCAACTACAGAGGATTTCGGTTACCAGTAATTTTCTAACTCCTAAAAGAGTAATTCGAACATCTCCATCAATCAGACACTCTTATATAAGTTCACAAGTACAAAGATATACAATGGATAATTTTCCATTTACTCAAACCTGACCCCACCCTCAAAAGAAGTAATTGTTCTTACATTCTTCATACTGTTAGCCCGGTGAACAGACTTCATACTGTTAGCCATGTGAACTAACTTAACCATCGGAGTGGCCACCGGATTATATAATCCACCCTCTGTGATTTTTCATGTCTCTTTCAAGACATAACTGTGAACTCGCCTAGAACGTGTGAACTTGTCCATATTGTGTGCAACTCGGCTTACACATGGACGACTTTGCTAGACTAGTTTTCAGTGGCAAAACCAGCTACTCGATAATTTTTTTTTTCATAAAACTTGAGGAATAAGGCGGACTCTCAAAGTTTATGCAGCATGCCGCATGCTTGCTAGCTATCACGATTTTAGAAATTTTTTTTTCAAATGCTACAACCTAGCTTACATTCAAGCTTTTAGTTTCAGGTATTGACCACTGCCAAAATCGATCTGAACGGGAGCAGGAGCAAAGGGGCCGCCGGAGAAGAGGGTCACCAGAGCTCTAGATATGTCAGGGAAGAGAATAGTTTCCATAGAGGAACTAGGGAATAACTTCACTTTGTAGAGCATTGGCTTAGAAGGAACAAATGAGTATAAAAAGTAAAGGGAATGGTCTGAGTCCAATTGAAAACCCTGTAAGAAACCCATTAAAGCTAAACAGTGAAGCTAGGGTTTCAAACTTTTAATATTCAGTATATATCTGTCTAATCTGGGCCATTATCAAGTTCAGATTGATTGATCTAATTTTTTGTGCTAGGCCGGACCAGACTGGGACTAGTAGAATTTAAAATACATAAACCCATTACATGACCAATAACATGTAGGTCCAATTTGATCTTGGGAAAATTTCACGCACCTCCCCTGTATTTCTATTAAATTCACCCTTCCGCCAATATTCGCATTCCAAATAGTCGGTTTATACAGTTTCTTTTTTAAAACTAAATCGAACCATTTAACTAAACAGTTTTATTTTTTTAAACTAGAATCGAAACCATTTAATGCACCCCATAAATGCCTCTCTTTGTATTTCAGTTTTATTTCTCTGTAAATAGAATGGTTCATAGCAGTCCTCCTAATCGACTACAAGTCATCATTATGAAAAATATTCCAAAATATCCCATGAAATTAGTCATATATCATAAATGCCTCTCTTTGTATATCATTTTTGTCTCTATAAATACAATGTCTCTATAAATACAATAGTGAGCAGTCCTCCTAATCGATTACAATTCATCATAATGAGAAAATGTTTCCACCAACTCATTGTAACAAGAAAATCCCATGAAATCAGTAACATTTCATAACTTCCTTTCTTTGTTCATTATTTTAATTTTTCTATAAATACAATGGTTCATAGTACTCCTTCTAATCGATTACAATTCATCATAATGAGAAAATGTTCTAGAAAATCCCATGAAATCAGTCTCGTAAAATTAAATGGCACGCTTTGTATCATTTTATTTCTCTATAAATACAATAGTTCATAGCAGTCCTCCCAATTGATAAAATCAGTCCACTAACTCATCGTAATGACAAAATCCCATAAACTCAGTCACATATCATTAATGCCTCTCTTTGTATACAGAAAATAACTTTTAAAATATCAAACAAAAGGTTTTGTGAGCCACATCATGTATAAACACCATCATGGCTTCCGCCATTGGAATTAGGAAGAGAGAGTGAAGATGTGTAATACCAAATTTATCTATTGGAAACTTGGCAAGTTTGTTGGGTTGTTGTCATTGTTGACAATACATTCTAAGTGGTTCTGGTCAGATGGCAGAGTCTCAGTTATCATGGTTGTGTCTGGGACACTTGTTTAGTACTGTAGAGGAGAGAGAGTATATGTGGGCCCCACTGAAGTACCAGTGATGGTGCGGCACAACAAATGATGAGAGAGATCAATTGTGGAGAGAGAAACACAGTGGCACAAGTTGAGGAGAAAGAAAGAAGAGAGAGAAGAAGAGGAGGGAGAAAGAAGAGAGACGGAGGAATGAGAAACTGAGTGGGTGGGATGTAAGACCTGTATCGAACTAACTGGTCTTACCACCTTGTATCAGGTCTACCTATCATGGTCGAGCCAAGTGGACCAAGTGCGTGAAGAAACCACAAGACCAAGTATGAAATTTAACTCAAAAATAGTAAAAAATGAGTGTGTGGTCGCATGCCTAAACAGGTGTGACCGACCCCACCTCAAAAGAGTCCAACCCATGAATTTTTGGTGGTGGGGTCGCATGTTTTAAAACGTAGGGTCACAGATTATGCGACCCTAGATGTGACCCAACATGCGACCCTACGAAAACAGCTAGAAACTGAAAATTAGGAAACCTTCCTAATTCGAAGGGGGTCTTTCCTAAACTCATTGGGGCCTATTATGGAGTGTTTCCCTCTATAAATAAGACGTCCCTTAGCCTCTTTCACTCCTTTAGAACCCTAATTGAAAGTGAGAGAAAGAGAAGAGAAGGAAGAGAAGGACAAGAGATGGAGAATTGAAGAAGAAGACTAAGGAGGAGGAAATTTAGAGAAAACTCTGAATCTAAGCAAACCTAAGGTATGAATACATTCTCCATGATTTATTTAAGAGCCTAGAATAGTTCATGAAGAGGATAGGATCTTGGAGAAACCCAAATCATCCATCCATGGACAAATTCCAATGGAATCCATGGAGGAAATCATTGTGAACAATGGATAGTGGATAAAATTATGGTTTTGAGCCGTAAAACAATCATAGGAAGGACCATGATGATAAGCCAAAGGATTCCAACATGAAGGAATGGACTTATGAGTGAAAGGTCGACCATAACACGTTCGGTCACACGTAGGGTCGCATGATATTCGACCCTACGAGACCCACATGTCCGACCACATGCCCTCGGGAAGTTTCCAGGGAAGGTGTGGTCGCAGGTAGGGTCGCAGTATGTCCGACCCTACATGCAACCCTACACCCTAGGGTCGCAGAAACTGCTACCCTAGGTGCTACCCTACATGCGACCCTATACCCTAGGGTCACAAAAACTACTACCCCAGGTGCTACCCCACCTGCGACCCGTCAATTTCTGTTAGTCTAAATTTATGGGAATTAATTCTAATTAAAATCTATCAACTTGATTAGGTTTTCAAGTGATTTAAAAGTGATTCATAAAGCTTGAACGAGGATCTACGATCAATCAAAGGTGAGGGAACAAAACCTAAACTAATTGGCTAATAATAAACTGTTTTCGTTTATTGAGTCTAATACCATGAATGATTCTATGCTTGTATGATTGTAATATGCATATCACATGTCATCCACTATTCCTGTTATTACTGTTCATGCATATTTAATTTCGTTTATTATAACATGATGATGATGATGCTAGGAATAGGCATGTGAATGTATGTGTGTGGTTAGTGTACTTGATGCGGGTGGAGCATCAGGGGGAGGACGTGACACTGTGGTTCATCCTGGTCACCAGACTCTAGCTCTATCTCTACTCAAGTCTTGTCCACTAACATCGTCATATCGTCATTACCTTAGCAGAACTATTATGTCGTAGGGCATCCGGGGAGGTGGTCTCGGACCGTGTAGTCTCTAACTCTGCCGGGGGGCCTTAGCTCTATCTCTATGCACGTATTGAGGGATGCTAGGGTGAGGCCTTGGATACACTGTTTGACATTAGGATTGGTTAGTTGCGAGCCCAATTTGTAAGCCCTTGCCAATAGGGGCTTACGTATTGGTATGGGTAGAGCATCAGGGGAAGTGTGATGCGGTGCGGTCCTAAGCATTTTAGCTTTATCTCTATTCCATGGTGGGTGCATGTGGGGGTGACAATGGTATTTGATCCATTGGGTGGTTCCACACATTTGTCTTTAGAGGTGCGGCGGCCACCTATCCTTTCTATTACACATTGTAAACTTATGAACTAGACCAAAGATATGAATGAATGCATGCAAATGTTTGTTGCATTGTTTTGTTTGCTCACTGAGCCGTGATGTGTGCTCACTCTTTCGACGTCGAATATTTTTAGTTGATGATGCAGGTCCTACCATTGAAGAATATATGAATGCATCGATGTATAGACACATTGCTGCGATGGACGTAGAAGCTGAAGAAGATGCGTATGATTCATCATGCGAGTACAACCAATGTGTTTTTGCTTAGGTTTAGTTATAGTTTGAACATCGGATATGTAATTGATTATTTATTTTTATGTCTTGTGGTTTGGAGATAATTGGATTAAATATTTATTTATCACTGTTAGACCCTCAGTTCATTATCTATAAAACTTTTGCTTATTTGTTTATTACCTCTGATTATTAATGTGGAATGTGTGTATGGTTTGATATGGTGGATACGACCTATGCGAGATCCTGGGTGAACCATTGATTTATTAACTGTTCATCACACCATTGGTTAGACTAGAATTGGGGTGTGACAAATGAGCTCACCAAAGTAATCAGCTGTCATACCTCCAAAGAAATTTGGGACAAGCGAAAAAGTGTACATGAGGGAGACAACAAGATAAAAGAGGCCAAATTATAAATTTTGAGATCTCAATTTGAGAGTCTAAAAATGCCTGAAGGAGAAACCATTGAGTTCTAGCTCAATAGGGTAAATGGCATCAACAATGCAATCAGAGCATTGGGTGAAGAGATAAAGGAGATACATGTTGTTAAGAAGATTCTAAGAACTCTTCTCAAGTTGTACAATGAAAAGGTGTCTGCACAAGAAGAACTATCTACCTTGGACAACTTAACCACTGATGATCTACATGGTATCTTGACCACATATGAAATGAGGATGATTGGACCAAAGCCAGTAGAGAAAGACGCAGTTTTTAAAGACATGAGAAAATTGAAAATCAAAGAATCAAGTGAGAAGTCAAAAGCAAAAGAGGTTAGTGAATCTGATGACTCAGATGATGAGTTGATTGCCTATCTTGCCAGAAAACTTAAAAAGAAAAGTGAAAAATATAAAGGCAAGTCAACATTGACATGCTTCAACTGTCACACCCCAATTCTGCTCCATTCAGAACTGTGTGATGAACCGCTAATAAACCAACGGTTCAACCAGGATCTGTAATAGGCTATGTCCATCAAAAATAAAAACCATGCACATCCACAACCATAATCAGAATAAATACACAATAGCGGAAGTCTTATAGTAAATGAACTGAGGAATCTAATTGTAATAATCATAAATAAAGTATCAAATTATGTTGTATCAACTGAGACATAAGTAAATAAAATATCAATTATATTTCCTTAATTAATTTAAAATCTAATCGAATACGCAAGAGTTACAATTACATTTCCTTAATTAATTTAAAATCTAATCGAATACGCAAGAGTTACACTCGCATGAAGAGTCATGCGTATCCACTAAGTCTTCGGCTTCCATTGCAGCAACACACACGTACACCGGAGCACTCATATAATCTTCAACAGTGGTACCTGCATCATCAACTAAAAATATTCGACGTCGAGAGGGTGAGCACACATCATGGCTTAGTGAGCAAACAAAATAATGCAACAAACATATGCATGCATTCAATTCATATCTTTGGTCTGGTAAATAAGTTTGCAATGTGTTATAGAAAGGATAGGTGGCCGCCGCACCTCTATACACGAGTGTGTGAAGCCGCCCAAATAACTCGGTTACTCATCGTCCCACATGTACCCATCATGGAAAAGAGATAGAGCTAAAGTGCTGAGGCCCGACCTATGACACTTCCCCAGATACTCTTCCCATACCAACACATAAGCCCCTGCTAGCGAGGGCTTGCAAACTGGGCTCGCAACTAACCAATACTAATGACAATCAGTGTATCCAAGGCCACACCCCAGCATCCCTCAATACGTCCATAGAGATAGGGCTAAGGCCCCCCGACAGAGTCAGAGACTACACGGTCTGAGACCACCACCCCTCATACACTACGACGTAATAGTTCTGCTAAGGTAATGGCAATACGACGATGTCAGCGGACAAGACTTGAGTTAGAGATATAACTAGAGTGCTGAGGCCTGGCCTATGACACCCCCTGATACTCGCTCGCATCAAGCACACCAACCACACACATACATCCACATGCCTATTCCTATCATTATCATCATCATCATGTTATAAACAATAATTTAAATATGCATGAACAGCAATAATAGAAATATAAGATGACATGTTGAATGCACATAACAAGCATACTCGCATAGAATCAATCATGGCATTGGACTCAAGAATAAAACAGTTTATTATTAACCAATTAGTTTAGTCTTGTTCCCTCACATTTGCTTGATCGTAGATCCTCTTTTAAGCTTTAAGAATCAACTAAATATCAATATTATATCACTAGAAGACCTAATCAAGTCGATAGAATTTAATTAGAATTAATTCTGATTTAAAAAAAACATGCTGTCAACTGGGGGTCAATGCCAGGGTCGGAGGTTCCATTGATCCTGGGTGCTAACACCCAGATTCTGGACTTCCCGAACACTGGGGCTCGATTGTTAGGGTCTGGTAGGGTCGATTGGCCATCGACCCCTCGTACAACCCCTTGTGGGTTTAGTCAAATTTTCATCCTACATTCCATTCCTTCGTGTTTGGGGTCTTATGGCTTGCTTTTATAATCCATTCCACGCATGTTCTATGGTCTAGAACCGTAGTTCATTCACCTATATGGTTTTTATGATCTTTCCCATGGTTTTCCATGAAAACCTAACCATGGATAGATGATTTGGGTTTCTCCTAGATCATTCCCTCTTCACTATCTATTCTAAGGTCTGTAGAATTATATGGAGATAGTATCCATACCTGAGAATTAGGCTGGTTTCTCTGAAGCCTTGTCTTTGATCCTCTTCTCCACTTTCCTTCTCTTCTCTTTCTCTTCTCCTTCTCTTATCTTTCTCTCAATCTAATTAGTGTTCTAAAAGGAGTGAAAGAGGCTTAGGGACGTCCTATTTATATAGTAGAAACTCCCAAAATAAGTCCCATTGAGATTAGGAAAGAATCCCATTGAAATTTGGAAAGTTCCTAATTCATGGTTTCTGTCGGCAGACTGGGGGTCGATGAGGGGGTCGGAGATCCCGTCGACCCCTGGTTCTAAAATGTCCGACCCCCGGTTAAAAACTCAGGGTTTGACTTTTATACTGAGGGGTCCGACACTACCTTGCTGGGTATGCGACCCTCCCCCTTATTTTAGTGTTTTTGGGTCAGTTTAATACCTGGGATTGCGATCTCCCTCACGTACTTGATCCATTTGGCTCGACCATGATGGGTAGACCTGGTTCAAGGTGGTAAGACCGGGTTAGTTTAATACGGGTCTTACATCAACTGTGGAGGCATAGGACACTTTGCATCCAAGTGTCTAAAGAAGGGAAGAGTTTATGACTCAGATGATGAAGATCTTAATGAGAGTCAAGACCAGAAAGGAAAGAAAAAATTTATGCCCAAGAAGAGAAGTCTGCTTACAAAGAAAAACAAATATTCCTCAGATGAATCAGCAGAGGATGATGACGATGAGGTTCTCTTCATGGTCCTTCTCGATGAGCTTTAAGGGAAGAATAAAAAATCTAAAAAGAAAGATAGAGTAGAAGAAGAGCTTGATCTTGAGGCTAAGTTATTTGTAGCTCTTACAGAACTCAGAACAGAGAGGAAGAATAACAAAAATTTGAATGATCAATATATTAAAGCAACTGAGCTGATTGGTCAACTGAAAGTCACCATTGAAGAATCAAAGAAGATAGCAAATGATCTGAATAGTGAGCTGTCATCAAAATCAGATGAATGTGCAAAGCTTGAGGAAGAAATTCTAAGACTCGAAACTAAGCTTGCAAACTCTATGAGGGAAAACAGAAGCTACATGGAAGCTACAACATCATCTCCACCAATAACCATCCTGAAATCAAGGGAGAAGACAGTGATAGATCAAGAGGTTGAGGATGACTGCTCACAAATGGAAGAGGAGAATATTCTGGATGAGATTCTAAGCTACCAGAGGTCATCTTACATCAAGTGTGGACTTCGTTATGAGAAGTAGAGGATAGAAAAAGCTAAAGGTAAAGGGTTTGTTGAGAACCCCACTGTGTTTGTCAAAGCAAAACAGATGAGGTAGCCTATTGAGAAGCAACCTGAGAACAAGAAAGACAGAAATGGCTTCAGTACAGTCAACCAGCACAAGCAGAGGAAGCAAGGCAACAACCCCAGGCAGAGAGAAAGCTACAGAGGGTACTGTTATGGCTGTGAACGGTTTGGGCACAGAATTATAGAATGTAGAAGACAGGTCAGACAACCAGTGTTCACAAGCAGAAATAGATTTACTCCTTTCGTTGAAAACAGAATTGAATTCTTTAGGTGTCAAAGATTTGGTCATATAGCCAGAAACTGTTAGACACTTCTTCCATCTCAATGGCAACCAAGAGGGAATGATAGAAAAAATTCTCCTAGAAGACCAGCTCAAAGATAAGAAAAAGTTGTGAAAGAAAAGGCAAGAAAACCCATCACAGTGAAAGAAAAAGCAGTGTGGGTTGAGAAGAACAAGAATAAGGGTAACAAATCTCTCATTGTAGACAACTCTTAAGGCCAAAAGTAGACCTACACCATGGATCTTGGATAGTAGGTGCTCTACTCACATGACAGGGGATAAAGAGATATTTTCAAGTCTGAATGCTAAAGAAGGTGGATCGGTTAGAATTGGAAACAATGATGGTGCAAGGATCAAAGGAAAAGAAACTGTCAATATTTGCAGTGCAGAATTAAAATCCTAGAAGGTTTTGCTTGTCAATGGCCTGAAACACAATCTCTTGAGTGTGAGTCAAGTTTGTGATCAAGGAAATGAAGTAACCTTCACCAAAGATGGTTGTGTGGTAAGAAAATGTTGAAAAAGGAAAAGTGGTGGCACAAGGGACTAGAACACAGGGCAACCTATATGTTCTTTCAGAAAACTGATAGTTTAAGACCCATAATTTGACTCTGGAAATAATACATGGATATGGAATCAAGTTGAGATAGAGATTCTAGGTGATAATCAGGGTACGGTCTAGGGATGGTGTTAAGCACCCCGGTCTGCCTAGATAAATTAAGCCTTGGTTTCAACATAATACTTTCGATTATAGGATGGTGAGATCCTTACATGTATATAATCATAACATCACATAAAAGATATGGTCAGCACCTTACGCTCATCCATTTGGACACCCTTCCGACATCAGAGAGAGAATCATAGGAGAGAGAAAATCCTCAAAAAGATGCATGGTTGCCTTGACATAATCTAAAATGATTTAGGTCACTATGGGGATTGGAATCATGAAAATTAGAGATTAAATATGAAAAATTCATGAATAAAATATCCCAAAATTATCACATATGATACTAGGGTATTGCATGTATGAACATGTGAAATTATATACAAAGGAATCTAAACTATGCACATACATGAAATTAAATGAACAGAATAACTCCTATCTAGGTTATTGACATCCTGGATCTAAAAATTAAGGCATAGTGAAACATACATCTAATCATCATTAGAGATAATAAAGATATACCTCTTCCTCACCATACAAGGGTGAAAAATACGATCTTTAATTAGAAAACAAGTAAATGAAATTAAAATACCTGATTAAAAGGTTGTGGAAGAACGACGAAGAACTCACAATCACAGCGACGAAAATGAGATTCCAACACTCCAATTCATGAGAACAATGATTATACAAAGCCTTATGAGAAGTTTCTCAATGATTGCTCTACTCAAAGGAATTTTGGATACTCTCCATTGTGGAGTAGGGGATATTTATAGGGAGAATGACCAAGAACACATGATCACAATGCCGAAAACGAGATTCCAACGCTTCAATTTGCAAGAACAACGACTATATTCTATGGTTCTTTGGCAGTGTCCAAGTCGTGTTTGCGAGACCCAAGTCCTTTGATGGGAAACACAACTTCAATGACAGTCCCGGCCCTTACCAAACATCCATACATGCTGGTCTACTATAGGTGTTTGGTGAGCATCCAAGATATGCTTGAAAAACTCAAGTCCTTTGAGTGGAATTTGTGTAGCTTGTACCTATGTCCTTTGTGACTTGTTGGATGATGGTGCATATTATTATGATAATATACGGTTTCCATGAATAGATATGTTGATGAGTGATAACTTGATCTATTGTATTCTATTAATTTGTGATTTATTTTACAGCATTGTGAATCTATGTATGATAGTTTAATTTTTTGAGTCATATCTATGGTTTTCATAAAAATAGCATGATTTTAAGCGTTGAGCATAATGAGGTTGTCAAATCTGTCCTAAGCAGTTCCTTATTGCACTCATTCTCGGTGTACAATTGGCCCACAAGCTTGGTTACAAAGGCGGAATCATGGATCAGAAATTTCATATGGAGCGGTGACCCAATGAAATAGAAAGGGGTTACATTGAAATGGAATGATGTATGTAGACCCAAGAAGGAGGGTGGGTTTGGGTATTAGACATTTATCTAATATCAACAAAACACTTCTTGCAATGATGGCATGGCACACAATGTCAGGTATATCTATCTTTGCAAAGTTAATGAAAAATAAATACATTGGGGAGGATGGATCGTTGAGATCTAGTGTCTCGATCTCGACGGTGTGGAGTAGTATTAAAAAATTTTGGGATTGGACTGCTGCCCATACAAAATGGATTATCAGGAATGGCTGGAATATTAAGACTATGGTCTGCATATGGGTGGGAAAAGTGGCGATAAAAGAAATTATGAACCTTGATGCATCACATATGTTCTTGAGGCAGCTCTTATTGGGTGAAGTAATTCAAAATGGGGTATGGAGATTACCTCATGTGGACTCGACACAACTAAAACAAATATGGGATTTGGCAAAGCAGATTCCATTACCATCTATAGGCAGGGATAAACTGGCTTGGACAGAAACGCAAGATGGAGGTTTTATTGTTGCATCAACTTGGAATAGCTTAAGGGGTGGTAGGACAGAACTTGGGTGGGCAAAGGATGTTTGGAGGAAGGAGTTGAACCCAAGATCATCTATCTTTGCATGGAAGTGGTGTTTAAAATGACTCCCAATAGATGATAATATAAAAAAGAAGTGCGTACCGGTGACGTCGCGGTGCTATCTATGTCATTGCAGGGAGGAGAACTTTGAGCATATATTTCTTCATTGTAACTTTGTGGTGGAGCTGTGGAGGGCGGTATTCAGCTTACTAATACTCCAATGGGGTGGGTTCCCAGATACGGAAAGGCTGTACTCGTGGTGGCGTCGGAAAAAAAGAATTTTGCCAAACAGTAAGATTTGGACTTCCATATTCTCTGTAGTGTTGCAGGTGATCTAGACAATCCGGAATGCCAGCTGTTATGAGGAGAGAGCACCGAATCTCAACCAAGCTATAATGCTGTTGAAACGTGGTTTTTATGATCTATCTGTTCGAAACCCATGCACTATTAGAAGTATGACTGATTTAAACATGGTGGGATCGTTCGGTTTGTTAACTAAGAACAACAGGTTATGCATCCCAAAGGAAATTTACTAGAGGTGTCCACGAGATCCTTGGTGTAAGCAAAACACTGATGGGTGCTCACTTGAGAATCCAAGTGAGGTTGGGGCTACCATTGTGTTTAGGACAATCCAGAATGCCAGCTGTTATCAGGAGAGAGCACGGAATCTCAACCAAGCTATATTGCTGTTGAAACGTGGTTTTTATGATCAATCTGTTCGAAACCCACGCACTCTTAGAAGTATGACTGATTTAAACATGGTGCGATCATTCGGTTTGTTAACTAAGAACAACAGGTTATGCATCCCAAGGGAAATTTACTAGAGGTGTCCACGTGATCCTTGGTGTAAGCAAAACACTAATGGGTGCTCGCTTGAGAATCCAAGTGAAGTTGGGGCTACCATTGTGTTTAGGAATGGATCTGGTGAAGTGCTCTTTGCTGCATCGATGTATTTGGGTGTTCAAACTAACTTCAATGAGGAAATATTAGCTGCTCTAAGTGGGATCCAAGAAGGAATTAAAATGGGATATACTAATCTGTGGCTAGAAATGGATTCAGAAGGAGTAGTTCAGTGCTTACTGTCAAGGAGGCTTCCATGGATTTGTATGCAGAGATGGAATGTAATTGCAAAGGGACTTGCAAAGGTAGAGCATAGAATCTCACATGGATTTAGAGAAACGAATATAGTGGCAGACGCTTTATCAAAGAAAGCAGCGCATTTAAAAATGTCTTAGCAATGGAACACATGTCCGGACTTTGTGGCATGTGATGCGATCTGGGATGCATCAAGCAGACTAAGATTCAGATTTAAAAAATGTATTTAACCTAAGGAAGGGCCTTGCTGATGGTAATGCCGAAGGTGGGATTTTACTTTCCTTAAGGTTAGAGTTGTACTGTTTTTATTTTTCTTAATGAAATCTTTTGGAATCTTTAGCCAAAAAAAAAAAAAAACATAATGAGATTGTTGTTAGTGAAGTTTCTTGAGCAAGATAATGGCAAGATACTTTGCAGACAAAAAGCCAGTGGCATCGCACTCGTGAGCCAATATGGAGTGGAGACAGGTTGAGCTTAAGTAAGAAAGAAAATGACATTAAAAGATAACCCAAAAAGGATTGACTGGTAAGATGGGCTGGCCCTCAAAGGATTAGGGTAGAGTGGATGTCAAGGATTTTTTGTCATGACAGATCCGGTGCTAAATCCCATTGACACTGTCCATCAGTATTCGTCAGATTCACACAAAACCCAAACCCTCTTGATCAAAATATCAATAATACCCCTATATGGAGGCAACCATGATGGGCAACCATGATCGCTAAAAACGACACGCAAAAAGAATCAGTATCAGTAGGCCATTGACACAAGCACCGTGTCAATAAGACAAACCCCAAAATCAATTTTTAAACATAAAAAAACCAGAATTCTAGATACTCCATGAGAGAACCTTGGATGAAACAAAGGATTTATTAAACGATCAATAACCATAACCAGGATACTCCATAAGTAGCCTTAGATAAAACAAAGGATTCAATAAAACGACCAAAAACCGAATTACATAATCAGTGAAGAGAAACCTCATTGCACCCAAAAGATTCTAGAGGGAGAGAAAGACTTCAGTCGGTGTTGAGGAAGGAAGCCAAGCGGGTCTTCATGGCCACAGCCTTTTGATTGGTAGGATTGAAGAGATGAAACACATGACCTTCCCCTTGATCCTCCATCAACTCCAGCTCTCCCTCCCACCCACTCTTTTGCAACGTCTTATGATAAAACAGAGGTCCACGTATCAATGGATCCTTCTCAGCAACACACACCACCACCCTCTTACACGCCAGGCCCTTGAGATTGGTACAAGCCGCAGGATTAATCAGTGGATCATTAAAACCAATGGTTGATGGACACATCACCCTCCATAGCTTAATTGTTTTAGCTTTCATTTCTTCATCACTCACCTCGGGACCAACCGGCTCTTCTTCATGGAAGAAAGCATGTACCAGCCCCAATCCAACAAATCTCAGTCCCTCTAGTGGCGTCTCCGTCGCTCGCACTGCCATGTTGTGAGCTATATTAGCCCCCGCGCTGTCTCCCATCATTGAGACTCTGTTAAAATCGACGTGATTGTTCAGCCATGACTCGGTGCCGTTCCGATTTGAATGGGAAGCTATCCATTGGAGCACAGCCCATGAATCATCGTAGGCTATGGGGAGAGGATGCTCGGGGGCTCTCCTGTAGTGGATTGATACTGCAACTACTTTAGCTTCCTCAACTAGAGATGATACGTAAGAGTTGTACAAAGGGGAGAAAGGGGTTTCGATGCAGAAACCTCCGCCATGGATATAGATGAGGAGAGGGAGCTTTTGATCCAAAGAATGGGTAATTTTTGGAAGAAAGAGCCGGGCAGAGACGCCAGTTTCAGGTACGATGATGACGTCTTTGGAGGAAACGCCGGTTTTAGGATCCGAAATAGTAGCAGGGACGATTTCATTTCCTGCAAGCCTTTCGATGCGACCATCCTTGTAGATCCTAATTAAAGGAGCATAATCATAAAGTACTGCATCATTGTTTGAACCCATTTTGTTGGGAGAGAGAACAAATGAACAATACGTTGTTGTTTGAACCCTTTTGGTTGCAGGGAGAGAATAAATCTGTTTGTTAGTCTGTAGTTGGAATTTTGAGAGGAGCACTCAAAAGCTGCCAGAGCTGTCGGAGAAAATATGAGTTTGTGTGAGTAGTTATATTTTGGTAGGGCATAATGCTCTCGCTTTAAAGCTGGCACGTAAAATAGTAGCGTCAACTTGGTCCACATCGTCTCCCGCCTGGGTTTTGGCGGGAGACTGGGCGGCCCGGATGGATGGCCGCCACCTGGCACTCGGAGGGATCCGAGCCCTCCATCCGAGTCGACCCCCCAGTCGGCTCAGCTGTCGTCTGGGGGGTCAGCTCAGATGAAGGGCTCGGATCCCTCCGAGTGCCAGGTGGCGGCCATCCATCCAGGCTGCCCAGTCTCCCGCCCAAACCCAGGCGGCAGACAATTTCTATTCGTCAACCCAACAGTCCTCTACCCTTTACCCAAAAAAAAGAAAAAAAAAGAGAGGCATCCTCTACCCAAATGGGGAGAGTTATCCGCCCCATACCCTCCCCTACAGTTGCCAGTTTGGTGGAATAAGTGTCGCTTAAATATTCTCTCTTACATCATGTTACAACAAACATAGCGGAAAAACGCAGGTAATGGCAGTATGAAATTCTAATAAACAATAAAGAATAAAGACACGAGAAATTTACGTGGTTCGATCAATGTGATCTACATCCACGGACGAGAAGAGATTTTCAATAGATCAATAAGAAGAAGATGATTACAAAGTGCACCTTATAGAGTGACACGAATACACAAGATTGCAACTAGCTTCAACATTGAACAAGAACCTTAGTTACTCTCATTTTCTCTCTTCCTCTTACGTTTTGCGGCTAGGTCAGAAAAAATCCTTAACTATTCCCTCTCCCACAATTATATTTATGGGAGAAAAGTAATTGAGGAAATAGGGAATCTTTTTCCCACAACTTTCCTATTTTTTTTTTTAACTAAAAGAGAAAGATATGATATGGTCCATAATAACCATAAAAGACCCAAATTTCAAGTCACAAAATAACAATCTCCACCTTGGCTTGAAAACCTCAAACCATCTAGAAGTCGAACAATATCTCAAACATATCTCTAAGCTTACGTGAGCTAACTCGGTGTAAGAAACAAGAGATGTGAAAAAGAATTATTCACTTCAGAACCAAAACTAGTGAACACCTCTCCTCTCGCCACCAAAGCCCCAACAGGGGTTACTAATTAAGTGTGAATGCCACCCAAATCCAGGCAATGCTTGAACTTGATTGCCGTAACCAGTTTAGTCAACATATCCGTTGGATTGTCTACAGTATTAACCTTCTTCACCGTGATGTTCCTTTTGACAACTGCTTCACGAATGAAATGATATCTGACATCAATATGTTTTGTCCTCTCATGATGTACTTGGTTTTTTGTCAAATGTATCGCACTCTGATTGTCACAAAAGACAAATGAACTAGCTTCTTGCTGAAGCCCAAGCTCACTAACGAGATTCCTCAACCAAATGGCCTCCTTCACAGCTTCTGCTGCTGCCATGTACTCTGCCTCCGTAGTAGACAAAGCCACTGTCGACTGCAAGGTTGATTTCCAACTAATAGCTGAACCAGAAAGCGTAAAGAGATAACCAGTCGAAGATCTCCTTTTATCGAGATCACTTGCAAAGTCAGAATCTACAAAATCTACAATTCAGGTTCCCGAAGCACTGCAATCAAAGACTAAACCCAAATCTGAAGTACCTCTGAGATAACTAAGAATCCACTTTACTGCCTGCCAATGTGTCTTCCCTGGCTGAGCCATGTATCTGCTCACTACACTGACTGCTTATGCAATGTCTGGACGAGTGCAAACCATGGCATACATAATGCTACCAACTGCACTGGAGTACGGGATTCGAGACATCTCCTTCTTCTCGACTTCACTTTGAGGTGAGTCTTGAACTGAAAGCCTAAAGTGGGAAGCCAAAGGAGTAGCAACGGGCTTGGCCTTTTTTATCCCAAAACGCTCAAGCACCTTCTCAATATAACTCTTTTGCGAGAGATATAATTTTCCAACTTTTCTATCTCTCCGAAACTCCATCCCTAAGATCTTCTTCGCTGCACCAAGATCTTTCATCTCAAACTCATCACTGAGTTGTCTCTTTAAAACCTGAATATGTGACATGTTCTTTGCAGCAATGAGCATGTCATCTACATATAACAAAAGATATACTAAAGAACCATCTCCCAACATCATGTAGTACACACAACTATCATAAGTACATCTCGAGTACCCGTGACTAAGCATAAAACTGTCAAACCTCTTATACCACTATCCTGGAGATTGCTTCAGGCCATACAAAGATTTCTTCAATCTACAAACATGATCTTCTTTACCTTCCACGGAATATCCCTCTGGCTGAGACATGTAGATCGTCTCCTCAATCTCACCATGTAGAAATGCAGTCTCGACATCAAGGTGCTCAAGCTCCGAATCATGTAGAGCAACCATGGCAAGCAACACACGAATAGAAGTATGCTTTACAATTGGAGAAAACACTTCATCATAGTCAATTCCCTCCTTTTGCTTATAGCCCTTAGCTACTAACCGTGCTTTGTATCTAGCATCCTCAACCCCTGGGATCCATTCCTTCCTCTTGAAAACCCATTTGCTTCCTATGACCCTATTACCTTTGTGTAATTTAACCGAGTTCCAAGTCAGATTTTTGTAAAGAGACTCAAGTTCTTCTGTCATAGCAATGGCCCACTGGCCAGACTCAACACAGGAGACTGCTTCAGAATAAGTGGATGGCTCCTAAATACCCATCTCTTCAGCTATCGTGAGAGCATATGCCACTAACTCAGCATAGGCATATCTCTGAGGACATCAAATTTGTCTCCTCTCCCTCCCAGTAGCTATCGAATAAGGTTGTTCAGATTTTACCTCAACATCATTTGAACCTGAATCAAGTTGCTCATCTTTAGCTGTAGAAGTAACATCTGAAGATGACTTCTGAGAAGTCTCTCTCTCAAGCTCCACCTGAAGCTCCACCTCATCCATAGTCTTCTTTACATTACCTGTAGACTCAACAGAAACCTTCCCATGATCAAACATATATTTTTCATTAAAAGTAACATCTCTACTAATAATAAACTTAGGGAAATCAGGTTCCAAACTCCACAAACGATATCCTTTAACACCATCAGCATAACCAACAAATATGCTTTTCTTAGCTCTAGGCTCAAGCTTACCATCTTTAACGTGATAATAAGCAGGACATCCAAATACCTTTAAATTTTGAATAGTCACTAGGTTTACCTGACCATACCTCGTTTGGAGTCTTACATTCAACGACAGTGGAAGGAGAACGATTCACCAAGTCGCAAGCCGTGTTAATAGCTTCAGCCCAAAAATCTTTTTCCAATCCAGAGTTAGAGAGCATACACCTAGCTCTCTCCATCAAGGTCCTGTTCATACGCTCTGCCACTCCATTTTGCTGAGGAGTGTGTCTGACCTTGCGATGCCGTACGATCCCTGAATCTATGCAGAATTTGTTAAACTCACCACTACAAAACTCTAGACCATTATCTATTCTGAGACGTTTGATCTTCTTTCCGGTTTGATTCTCTACAAGAATTTTTCAATTCTTGAAATTTTTGAACACATCACTTTTACGCTTGAGAAAATAAACCCAAACCTTTCTGGAATAATCATCAATAAATGTCAAAAAATAGAGAGCACCACCTTTGGATGGAACCTGAGCTGGTCCCCACAAATCCGAATGGATGTAGTCAAGTGTGCCCTTTGTCGTATGTGAACTAGTTGAGAAGCTGACTCGGGTTTGCTTCCCAAATACACAATGCTTACAGAAGTCAAGTGATGTCGTATGATCATCACAGAGCAAACCACTTTTACTCAGAATAGTCATACCTCTTTCACTCATGTGGCCTAATCGCATATGTCACAAGTGAGTTGTGTCCTTGTCAGAGTCAGAAGATGATGACACATCTGCAGAACCTGTCACAGTACTACCCTGCAGAACTTAAAGGCTTCTTACTTTGTTACCCTTCATTACAACCAATGAATCCTTAGAAACTTTAAGAGCTCCACCTCCACCTGTATAGGAACACCCAATGGAGTCTAAGGTACTCAAGGAAATAAGATTCTTCTTCAAGTCTGGGATGTGCCTCACATCTGTCAAAGTCCTCATTATCCCGTCATGACACTTGATGCGAACTGTACCAATACAACTATCTTACAAACTTCGTTGTTTCCCACCAAGACTGAAGCACCGTCGATAAGCGTACCTTCTTTCTTCTTTAGAGTATAAAGACGTTGCTTCAAATACAACCTTGTTGTATGAGATTTCTTCATATAGAGACTTTTGAGCAACCCAATTGCTGTTTCTTCATCAGCAACTTCACGAAGCACCTTGTCAGAAAGCGACAATTGCAAGGCGTTGTGAGCCTTCTCGTCCATCTCTTTAATTTCGACTTTAGTCATATCCTCCGAGTACTTTTCGTCAAGAGCCTTGACCATACTTTCACGCCATCGCAAAGCTTTCATCTTTATTCTCCATAATCCAAAATTGTTTTGACCGTCAAAAGGAGTCACCGAGAATTTCATGGAAGCCATTACAAACACAAAACCCTTGAATTTGAATCAAAGCTCTGATACCAGTTTGTTACGACAAACACACCGAAAAAACACAGGTAATGGCCTTATGAAATTCTAATAAACAATAAAGAATAAAGACACGAGAAATTTACGTGGTTCGATCAATGTGATCTACATCCACGGACGAGAAGAGATTTTCACTAGATCAATAAGAAGAAGAAGATTACAAAGTACACCTTATAGAGTAACACGAATACATAAGATTGCAACCAGCTTCAACATTGAACAAGAACCTTAGTTGCTCTCCTTTTCTCTCTTCCTCTTACGTTTTGCGGCTAGGTCAGAAAAAATCCTTAACTATTCCCTCTCCCACAATTATATTTATGGGAGAAAAGTAATTGAGGGAATAGGGAATTATTTTCCCACAACTTTCCTATTTTCTTTTTAACTGAAAAAGGAAGATATGATATGGTCAATAATAACCATAAAAGACCCAAATTTCAAGCCACAAAATAACACATCTAGAGTAGATCCGGACCGTCCGCAACCCCAACCTTTCCCCTCCCAACAAAAATAAGAAAACTTTTACACTTTTTTATTTGATTGTAAAAATTTCAGTGTATATGGTGCAATAATTGAAAATTCCCCTTTATGTTAATTTTTTGAAAAAATTATTAGTACTATCACTGAACTAAGGTCCAATACAATACTATCCTGAAGTTTACAACAATTACAATTTACACCCTAATTATTGACGGTGTTATGTAAAAATAAAAAATAAAAAAAATTAATGATAACTTTACCCTTGTTTCATTGATTTTTTTTGTATCAATTTTCGTCTGTTTCCTACCAAAAAAATTAATGATAACTTTACCCTTGGTTCATTCATTTTTTGTGTCAATTTTCGTTTGATTTGTTTCCTATCAAACCATGGGATTGGTATTACGGTCCAATGGATCCTAACCTATTGCTCAGACTATAAGACAGACTACTGAATCTGAATATGTGCTGTTACCACGGTGATGACCTGCCGTTGACCTACAACTTGACTTCTTCTGGTGATCGGACCTATGACTTAATTGCACAGATTTTTTGATCTTGTTTATATGGAAGTAACTTGAAGGCTTTGGTAGGGTGTATAGAGGCATATTATCCACCTCCAAAATCGAAGTTTCAATAATGATCTCCCATCAATTGAGACAGGGGATGACAAAATTTGTTGCTAAGATTGTTACTGTTAGTCAATTACGGCATTGAAACTTAGTAACATTCTTGGGGTATTGCTAGCGTAGAGGAGAACTCCTTTTGGTATAGGAATTCAAATGCTAGTTTATGTTTACATATTCTTTTGAATACTACACTCAAAATCTAGATTATATCTCTGAATATTCAAGATCAATCACTACTACACTATTTTCCTAGTACTGCAAGGATTTCTCTTGGGAACCTCTATATTTGATTTCAGATTCCTGAGATTTTGTACAGACAGTAGAAATAGCCAATATAAAAACTCAACTAAAGTTTCAAGCCATTCTACGTTTCATGTTTGAAAAAGCCATTGGGATCAGCATGGACAGATGAGTTCCGGAAGTATATCAACGCCCGACCTTGTCCTTGTCCTTCAACTATTGCTGCTAATGTAGCTTTGAAACATTAGAACTAATACGGTAGGAGAAGAGGGCAGGGAAGACAATTCGCTGGCTGTGAAGTTGGGAGAGGTAATCTTGGACAGAAGCAAAAGGGAAACATATTCCTTTTGCAATACCTATAAGGAAATAAGGAAGAGTAGAACTTACTATTTATTTGGCAAAGGAAGTTGACAAATAAAAAGTTGCAAAACAACTTTTACATCAAGAAGAAGAAGAAGACGAAGTTCATAGATGATTGAAGATCAAATCCCTTGTACCTCAACTTTTATAAGTTAGAGGCGAGCCAGGCTTATGGATTTGAAACACTTGGAATCCAAAAGCCATCATGAAGGGCTGTCAAATCAAGCCTGGGCCATCACCAAATTTCATGTCTATGTCTAAGTTGACTTCAAGGGGATGTCAACCATTGGCTGTGAGTGCAAAGCACCTCGTGCTCTGTGCAGTTTCCTCATAGAGTTATAGGTAGAAATGTCACCTTGTTTCTAACATTTCTGAATCTTATATTATGAGAAAGGGATGCTTCTTTACATGTAGTTTCACTCCACTGCCCAATAGATCTGGGCGACGTTAAATTCAAGTCTATCCATTCCACGAAATCCAGGATTTTAACATGTGTTTAAAAAAGGCAACCGTCATTTGAAAATTCAAGGATAAAGGCGGTTCTGTTGTTATAGCTTTCAAATCAAAACTTTATTCTTAAGGGACCAGCAATTTTTTAACTCTTAAAAGAGTAATTCGAACGTCTCCATCAATCAGACAATCTTATATAAGTTCACAAGTACAAAGATATACAATGGATAATTTTTCATTTACTCAAACTTTATCCCACCCTCAAAAGAAGTAATTGTTCTTATACTTCATACTGTTAGCCCTGTGAACAGACTTCATACTGTTAGCCATGTGAACTAACTTTACCATCGGAGTGGCCACCGGATTATATAATCCACCCTCTGTGATTTTTCATGTCTCTTTCAAGACATAATTGTGAACTCACCTAGAACGTGTGAACTTGTCCATATTGTGTGCAACTCGGCTTACACATGGACGACTCTGCTAGACTAGTTTTCAACGGCAAAACCAGGTACTCGATAAATTTTTTTTTCATAAAACTTGAGGAATAAGGCGGACTCTCAAATTTTATGCAGCATGCCGCATGCTTGCTAGCTATCACGATTTTAGAATTTTTTTTTTCAAATGCTACAACCTAGCTTACATTCAAGCTTTTAGTTTCAGGTATTGACCACTGCCAAAATCGATCTGAACGGGAGCAGGAGCAAAGGGGCCGCCGGAGCTCTAGATATGTCAGGGAAGAGAATAGTTTCCATAGTGGAACTAGGGAAAAACTTCACTTTGTAGAGCATTTGCTTAGAAGGAACAAATTGAGTTTAAAAAGTAAAGGGAATGGTCTGAGTCCAATTGAAAACCCTATAAGTAACCCATTAAAGCTAAACAGTGAAACTAGGGTTTCAAACTTTTAATATTCAGTATGTATCTGTCTAATCTGGGCCATTATCAAGTTCAGACTCATTGATCTAATTTTTTGTGCTAGGCCAGACCAGACTAGGACTAGTAGAATATAAAATACATAAACCCATTACATGACCAATAACATGTAGGTCCGGTTTGATCATGGGAAAATTTCACGCACCTCCCCTGTATTTCTATTAAATTCACCCTTCCGCCAATATTCGCATTCCAAATAGTCGGTTTAAACAGTTTCTTTTTTAAAACTAAATCGAACCATTTAACTAAACAGTTTTATTTTTTAAAACTAGAATCGAAACCATTTAATGCACCCCATAAATGCCTCTCTTTGTATTTCAGTTTTATTTTTCTATAAATATAATGGTTCATAGCAGTCCTCCTAATCGACTACAAGTCTTCATTATGAAAAAATATTCCAAAATATCCCATGAAATTAGTCATATAACATAAATGTCTCTCTTTGTATATCATTTTTGTCTTTATAAATACAATGTCTCTATAAATACAATAGTGAGCAGTCCTCCTAATCGATTACAATTCATCATAATGAGTAAATGTTCTAGAAAATCCCATGAAATCAGTCTCGTATCATAAATGGCACTCTTTGTATCATTTTATTTCTCTATAAATACAATAGTTCATAGCGTCCTCCCAATCGATTACAATTCATCATAATAAGAAAAATCCCATAAAATCAGTCCACTAACTCATCGTAAAGACAAAATCCCATAAAATCAGTCACATATCATTAATGCCTCTCTTTGTATACAGAAAATAACTTTTAAAATATCAGACAAAAGGTTTTGTGAGCCACATCATGTATAAACACCATCATGGCTTCCGCCATTGGAATTAGGAAGAGAGAGTGAAGATGTGTAATACCAAATTTATCTATTGGAATCTTGGCAAGTTTGTTGGGTTGTTGTCATTGTTGACAATACATTCTAAGTGGTTCTGGTCAGATGGCAGAGTCTCAGTTATCATGGTTGTGCCTGGGACACTTGTTCAGTACTATAGAGGAGAGAGAGTATATGTGGGCCCCACTGAAGTACCAGTGATGGTGCGGCACAACAAATGATGAGAGAGATCAATTGTGGAGAGAGAAACACAGTGGCACAAGTTGAGGAGAAAGAAAGAAGAGAGAGAAGAAGAGGAGGGAGAAAGAAGAGAGACGGAGGAAAGAGAAACTGAGTGGGTGGGATGTAAGACCTGTATTGAACTAACTGGTCTTACCACCTTGTATCAAGTCTACCTATCATGGTCGAGTCAAGTGGACCAAGTGCGTGAAGAAACCACAAGACCAAGTATGAAATTTAACTCAAACACAGTAAAAAAATGAGTATGTGGTCGCATGCCTAAACAGGTGTGACCGACCCCACCTCAAAAGAGTCCAACCCATGACTTTTTGGTCGTGGGGTCGCATGTTTTAAAATGTAGGGTCATGGATTATGCGACCCTACATGCGACACAACATGTGACCCTATGAAAACAGCTAGAAACTGAAAATTAGGAAACCTTCCTAATTCGAAGGGAGTCTTTCCTAAACTCATTGGGGCCTATTATGAAGTGTTTTCCTCTATAAATAGGACGTCCCTTAGCCTCTTTCACTCCTTTAGAACCCTAATTGAAAGTGAGAGAAAGAGAAGATAAGGAAGAGAAGAAGCAGAGAAGGAGAATTGAAGAAGAAAACTATGGAGGAGGAAATTCAGAGAAAACTCTGAATCTCAGCAAACCCAAGGTATGAATACATTCTCCATGATTTATTTAAGAGCCTGGAATAGTTGATGAAGAGGATAGGATCTAGGAGTAACCAAATCATCCATCCATGGACAAATTCCAATGGAATCCATGGAGAAAATCATTGTGAACAATGGATAGTGAATAAAATTATGGTTTTGAGCCGTAGAACAATCATAGGAAGGACCATGATTATAAGCCAAAGGATTCTAACATGAAGGAATGGACTTATGAGTGAAAGGTCGACCATAACACGTGTAAGACCCTTATCAAACTAACCCGGTCTTACCACCTTGAACCAGGTTTACCCATCATGGACGAGATGAATGAACCAAGGGCGTGAAGGAGATCGTGATCCCAGGTATCAAATCGACCCAAAAACACTTAATTTAAAGGGAGGGTCGCATACCCAGCAAGGGAGGGTCGGACCCCCAAAGACAGAAAGTCAGACCCTCTGTTTTACAGACAAGGTCAGACACTCTAGGAAACCAAGGGTCGACGGGATCATCGACCCTCAGTTACCGCCAGAAACTGAATTTAGGAAAGTTTCCAAATTTCGATTGGATTCCTTCCAAATCTCAATGGGACTTAGTTTAGGAGTTTCCACCCTATAAATAGGACGTCCATAAGCCTCTTTCACTCCTTTTACAACCCTAATTGAATTGAGAGAAAGAGAAGAGAAGGAAGAGAAGAAGAAGAGAAGCAAGGAAGAGAAGAAAAAGTAAAAAGGAGAAGAATTGCAGAGAAGGAGTATTCTTCCCAGGTATGGATACTAATTCCATTAATTTCTATAGACCTTAGGTTAGATAAGGATGAGAGTGTGATCTCGGAGAAATCCAAACCATCAACCCATGGTTAGGTTTCCATGAAAAATCATGGGAGAATACATAAAAGCTATATAGGTGGATGATTCATGGTTCTAGACCATGGAATGTATATTGAATGGACTATAGGAGCAAGCCATAGGACCCCAAACACAAAGGATGGACTAAAAGGAGGAAAATTGATCAAAACCCACAGGGGGTCGCACAGAGGGTAAATGACCATCCGACCCTATGTGATTCTGAGTATCGACCCTCAGGGTTCTAGAAGTCCAGATTAGGGGAGGGTCGCACCAGGGGTCGGTCATAACTCAGACCCTACCTCCGACCCTCAGTTAACAGAATGGTTTTAAAAATTAGAATAAATTCTAATTAAATTTTATCGACTTTGTTAGGTCTTCTAGCAATATAATAGCAATATAAAGGTGATTCAAAAGCTTGGAAGAGGATCTATTAACAACCTAAGGTGAGGAAACAAGACCAAAACTAATTGGTTAATAATAAACTACTTTTATTTTCTTGAGTCCAATGCCATGCTTGATTCTATGCGAATATGCTTGTAATGTGCATTCAACATGTCATCCAATATTCCTGCTATTATTATTCATGCATATTTAATTTTGTTTACTTATAACATGATGATGATGATTGATGCCAGGAATAGGCATGTGAATGTTTGTGTGTGGTTAGTGTGCTTGATGTGAGTAGAGCATCAGGGGAAGTGTTAGGCGGTGTTTGATTCGGGCACTTTAGCTCTATCTATGACTCAAGTCTTGTGCATTAGCATCGTCGTATCTCCGTTACCTTAGCAGAACTATTGCGACGTAGGGCATCAAGGAGGGTCTCGGTCCTTGAGTCCTATACTCTATCGGGGGGCCTTAGCTTTATCTCTACGGGTGCTCTGAGGGATGCTGGGGTGAGGCCTTGGATACATTGTTTGACATTAGGATTGGTTAGTAGCGAGCCTCGTTTGCAGCCCTAGCCATCAGGGGTTTATTTGTTGGTATGGAGTTGTGCAGCGATAAACGTGACCTTCATGTACAATGTCCATTGTGGGTGCTGTGGGCGACGGTGAGAGTTCATCGGGCGTATCCACACTCTCGTGCATAGAGGTGCGGCGGCTACCTATCCTTTCTATAGCACAGTGCAAACGTAAAATTAGACCAAAGATATGAATTGAATCGCATGCATATGTATTGTTATATTTGTTTTGTTTGCTCACTGAGCCGTGATATGTGCTCACCCTCTCGACATCGAATATTTTTAGTTGATGATGCAGGTACCACTATTACAGATTATATTGTTGCCCCAGCGTATGGACATGTGGCGGCGATTGAAGCTGAAGATGTAGAGGATACGCATGACTCCTTTTGCGAGTGCAACTCATGCATGTTCGTTTAGGGTTTTTCTTTTATTTAATTATTTGGATTTATTAAAAGGATGTAATGATATTTATTTATGTCTTAGTTGATGCAGAATAATTTGATATTTAAATATTAATATCACATTTAGATTCTTCAGTTCATTTTATTATAAGACTTCCGCTATTGTGTATTTACTCTGATTATGTATGTGGATGTATGGGGTTTAGATAACACGGATAAAGCCTACTCGAGATCCTGGTTGAACCATTGGCTTGTTAGCGGTTCATCACTCCATTCTGAATAGTATAGAATTGGGGTGTGACAACTTGGTATCAGAGCTTCAGGCCTTGTCCGCTAGACCAGCATACTTTCACAACCAATTATGAACTGAGATAGGGTAAAAAATAAAAACTGTAATATTAACACACTATAAGCATAAGTGATGTTTGAGACCAATTTAAAAAGATAATAATACATCTATTAATGGGGAAATAATTTTAATACAATGTGAAAGAAACAAACGTATATACATAATTAAAACAGAGTACAGTCCACACCCCGAACAGTTACTCTGTAGTACAAGAAGAAGGAAAACATACACTCATGAAGTCGGAGGTGAAGGAGGAGGCGGTGCCTCACGATCTCTATCATAATCCTCAGCGTAAACCCTAGTCAACCAGGCCAGCTGAGTCTGAGTCGCCTGAAGACTAGCTGTGAGATCAGCCACCCGCTGATCAGTCCGACGTTGAGCATCTAGAAGCTCCACTATCCTCAGATCCGATGCACGCTGAGCCTCTCTAATCTCGTGAAACATACTCAGCACGTCTTCAGAAGGTGGACGCGAAGGACCAGCTGCATGTGAAGGACCTGCCGCAGATGAAGTACCAGCTCCAGCCTCATGCGTGGGTGAAGGCGGTGGTATCGAGTCTACATCCATGTACATACGGTCATCGTCATCGGCAGGATCCGCATGAACTCTAGCGGCGGCAGCAGCTGCCTCAGCGTCAGCGATCTCGATGCGAGTGTGAGGGCGCACCATCTCGTTCCTCTCCTCATCACTGACTTGGGCATCCCCCATGCCCATCTTGCAGATAGCCTCCCAATCTAGAGGCAACAAGAAGGTTTTCTCCTGAATCTTCTCATCCACTAAATCAACCTCCAGGCGGGTAAGCAGAATAGTGATCATACGTCCATAGGGTAGATTACCCCTATGACTGGGCAATGTGGCACTGATCATAGTCCGCATGATGATGTAAGGAAGGCAGATGGGCTGTCTAGTGCAAATGTTGTACAGAAGATACTGGGTCAGCTGAGAAACCCTCCCGTAATGGCCACTCTACGGAATCAGATTATGCTGGATAATCTTGCAAAAGACCCGTGGAGCCGGACGCATATAGCAAGCCCTCATCTGCCAGTGATCAGGTCGTAGCAACTAAATATCAATCTCAACCCTCATCTCTGTGGAGACGAATTGGGGCTCTCTAGGAGCACAGTAAACCATAGGGCCATCATAGGAATTGCTCAACAAATCCGCTAGCTGCCGGTAGTCAAAAGAGACCTCAACTCCCTTGACATAGCTAGTAATCCTGAGCTCGTGACCCCTATCTACATCATTGTAATCCCCTACCACCTGAAGATTACAATAAAACTGTCGCACTAAATCCGGGCATGTGCAAGCGTCGTAGGTAATGACAGGAAGCCACCCCATATCACCAAAAGCTCCCTCCACGTTGAACAAGGCTAACTCAGCCAAGTTCACCATATGACCTCCCTCCACTTTCTTACGAATAAAGTGGGCATATTGTGCCTCGGCTTCGTTGGAATGGAAGCGAAGAGGATCACGAACTCTGGGTACCTTGGTACGAGCCATGGTATCTGCCAATAAGAAAGAAGAGAAAACAGATAATATGTTAATAAGATAGAAAATCCGAAATTTTGACATTTTACCGATGTAAGTTGGCCAAAGTCTCACTTGTCACACAGACACGTGGGCAGGAGGACATACGTAGGTCCCAACATGTCCTACAACACTCAGACAGTAGAAAATTCTAACTAATGAAGTTCAATTTGAAGAAATTTTGAGAAATCAAAAATTTCGACAAATTAGGACAAAAAGAGAAAAAATCCAAGTTCTCGATAACCAACCGATGAAACTCAGAATTTTTTGAGGGCTTTCGTTCCTCGAGACACCAATAACAAAAGCCCCCATTAAAAATCAAATTTTTACGGTTGGAAAAAGATTAATTTGAAAAATACAAGTTAAATGGACAAAAACCTAGAAATGGAAACCCAAAAACAGGTAAAAATGAGAAAGCATACCGGTAGGGATGATGTGGACATTGAAACACGGATCCAAACTGACCAAAATAGTGGAGTGGCACTGTAGCAACTCAGAGGTGGGAGACGAGTCGAAACGGGAGAGAAATGGTGGGGAATGAACCCAGAATCAGATCTTAACGGTCTGATTTTTGGTCTGAGGGTCGGACAATTCGACCATGATCATCGACCCTCGGATCGACCCTCAGATCGACCCTCCGCTCTCAGGAATCTGACAGAAAACCAGGGTCGGATACTGAGGGTCGGATACCCATCGACCCCCACATCGACCCTCAGCTCTCGAGAAGAACAGGTCATTCCCAGGGTCAGATACTGAGGGTCGGACATACCATCGACCCCCACCATCGACCCTGCATAGAAAAGACAATATTTTTCATAAAATAAGTGGAAAATTTTGGAATTTTACATCGGTTAGCGTGCCTACATGTAGTATAAAAGATTGACTCACCTATTTTGATGATTTTCAGGCACCAGCTCAGAAGAAAACATGTCTGGACATAGAGTAACCAGGCAGAGTCAAAATGCAGTTCCACCACCACCTGTGGAGGAAACTAGCCAGGAGAATATATATGCACAGGGAAATCCACAGGTTGTACCCCCAAGAAATCCAGATCAGGCAAATCCTACCAACTTGCCACCTCCACCACCGGAGTTAGCAACCGTGGTAATGAGTCTAGCACAACAACTGTAATAGATGCAACATGCACAGGCTCAAATGCAAGTTGCAATGGGGATTATATTCCAGGCCGCACATGCTACACCCATTCAGACTGGACAAGCCAGTGCTGCACCGGTGGGTAACCACCCAGCACCTCAAACACCTCAACCACCAGCTGCACAGATCCCCCTACCTGGTCCAGAAGTAGCTCAGGTTCAGTATCAGTATCCACAACCTATGTTTGGGGCATACCCCCAAAATCAGATGGATCACTCTCGACTAGATGAGAGATTTCTGAAGATGAAGCCCAAGGAATTTAACGGTAAACCGTCGGATCCGTTATGGCCAGCACATTGGATCGACGAGATGGAGAGAAACTTTCTCATGATGACTATTACTGAAGAAGAAAAGGTTTTATGTGCCACCTTCATGCTGAAAGGCAATGCACATCATTGGTGGAAATCTACCAGGGCATATCTACTGACCAAGCACGCTCTATTGACATGGGCTATTTAAAAAGAAGCATTCTTTGAGAAGTATTTTCCCCGAAGCTTCAAGGATTCTATGGAGAAGGAGTTCCTGAGTTTATATCAGGGCCAGATGTCTGTAGATGCATATCAACAGCGTTATGAGGAGCTGTTTTTCTTTGCACCACTTAGTATGCAAGAAGAGGACACCAAAACCCATAGGTTTGTCACGGGACTCAGAGGTAGCATCAGAGAGCACGTGCTGGGCTTAGACAAGAAGATTTATAATGAAGCCATGCAAATTGCTCGAGTTATAGAATCGAGCCAGAAGGAAAGCTATTTTATGCAAAACAGAGGTGTGAAAAGGCCAGCTGGTAATTCTTACAACGGAGGTAATAACAAGACATACAAGCCTTTCCGTACTCAAAATTTCACCGCTGCACCCAAGACCACTCAAGCGGCTCAGCAGCAACCAAAGCCAAATGCTAAAAGTCCAAGATGTTATAACTGCAATCAAGTGGGACATATGATGAGAGAGTGTCCTAAACCTCGGAAGCCACAACATCAAGGACGAGTTTATGCTGTTACGTCTGAGGAAGCTGCAGCATCACCCGATGTGGTCACAAGTATGACCTAAACCTTTAAGTTGTATTACAATGTGTAAGCATGTAGACTAAGTTTAAACAAATCATAGGTATCGTACCTATAAATGACATACCCGCCAGAGTACTCTTTGATTTAGGAGCTACTCATTCCTTTATATCTGTGTCATTTGGAAAGAAGCTGAACTTACCCATCAAAACATTGAACTACAAACTACTGGTACGGTCACCGATGGGATTAGAAGTGGAATTAGAGAAAGGTTATGGGCCATGTCCAGTTCTCATTGGCGAGAAAACCTTAGATGCAACCTTGATCCAACTTGGGATGGCAGACTTTGATGTCATCTTGGGAATGGACTGGTTAGCTCGGCATTCTGCAAACCTATTATGCACCGAAAAGAAGCTAACATTTAGAGACAAAGAAGGAGCAGAATTTAGTTTTGCAGGAACCAAACTGCCCCGTAAATGTAAGCTCATACTCTCAGCACTAAAGGCTAAGAAGTGCCTTGAGAAGGGGGCAGTTGGGTATCTAGTATCAGTGGTCGACCTAACCAAGGAAGCACCACGAATGGAAGATATTGATGTCGTGCAGGACTATCCCGATGTATTTCCAGAGGAACTACCAGGATTACCTCCCGACAGAGCCACCGAGTTTGTGATAGACCTTATACCTGGATCTGCACCAGTATCAAAAGCACCTTATAGAATGGCTCCTACTGAACTGAAGGAATTGAAAGTGCAACTACAGGAACTGTTGGACAAGGGTTACATTCGACCTAGTATATCACCATGGGGAGCACCAGTATTATTCGTAAAGAAGAAGAACGGTAGCGTTTGATTATGTATCGACTATCAGGAGATGAACAAACTGACAATCAAGAATCGATATCCACTACCTCAAATCGATGACTTATTCGATCAGTTGCAAGGAGAGAAAGTATTTTCTAAGATCGACCTTCGGTCCGGTTATCATTAGCTGAAGATTAAAGAGGGTGATATTCCTAAGACAGCTTTCAAGACTAGATATGGACATTATGAATTCTTGGTCATGTCTTTTGGATTAACAAACGCACCAGCAACTTTCATGGAACTTATGAACCGGGTTTTCCATGACATGTTGGATACGTCGGTTATAGTATTTATTGATGATATATTGGTATATTCCAAGGACAATGAAACCCACGTTAAGAATCTAAACGCCGCCCTACAGCGTTTAAGGAAAGAGAAGCTGTATGCAAAATTTTCAAAGTGTGAGTTTTGGCTAAGTTAAGTCGCCTTCCTAGGCCATGTGGTATCCGTTGAAGGAATCAAAGTGGATCCCAGCAAAATCGAGGCTATTGTAAAGTGGGAAGCACCAAAAAGCATTGTAGAAATAAGAAGTTTTATGGGTCTCGCTGGATATTATCGGAGATTTGTGGAAGACTATTCCCGGATTGTCGTACCTCTCACCAGTTTAACTAAGAAAGGTGAAAAGTTTGTGTGGACGGATAAATGTGAGAAGAGCTTCCAGACATTGAAGACCAGATTGATATCCGCTTCGATTTTGACTATTCCTATCCCAGGAGAGCCATTTACCCTATACACTGACGCGTCAGGACTGGGATTAGGATGCATACTTATGCAAGGGGAACAACTAATTGCTTATGCCTCGAGACAGTTAAAGATACATAAGAAAAATTATCCCACTCATGATTTGGAGTTAGCGGCAGTAGTACATGATGTCAAGATATGGAGACATTACCTATACGGAGAGAAGTTCCAGATTAAGTCGGACCATAAAAGTCTTACTTATTTATTTAATCAGAAGGAGTTGAATATGAGACAAAGGAGATGGTTGGAACTATTGAAAGAATATGATTGTGATATCTAGTATCATCCGGGAAAAGCTAATGTAGTAGCGGATGCGTTGAGCAGAAAGGCGATGATAAAATCTCAAGGGGAGGTTAGTACAACTGCAGCTATATGTACTACCGGAATGGTATTCAATCATGGCAATGAGCAATATGTGATAGATACAACGGATGGATCAGCCAACCAAGGGTTAATTCATCGGTTTTCAAATATGTTCACGGCATTGAAGATTATACCAGACATAATGGAGGAAGTGAAGACAGCTATCAAATCAGATCCTTATCTGAGAACAGTACAAGAAGATATCGAAAAAGGTAGGACTAACCCTGAGTTCACCTTGGACGAAGAGAAAGTACTGAAATACAAAGGAAGAATATGTGTACCCGAAACAGAAAATGTAAACATTAGACACCGACTGATGAAAGAAGCCCATACCACCATTTATTCGATACATCCTGGAAGCACAAAAATGTATCATGATCTAAAGAAACTATATTGGTAGAGAGGAATGAAAGCAGATGTAGCTAAGTTCGTGTCTCAATGCCTAAATTATTAGAAAGTAAAGGCTAAACGACAAAGACCCGCAGGACTGTTACAGCCGTTACTGAAACCAGCATGGAAATGGGACTGGATCACTATGGACTTCGTCACAGGATTACCACTGACTCCTCGAGTAGTTGACGCAGTTTGGGTGATTGTAGACCGTCTGACTAAGACAGCTCGTTTCATACCGATACGACCTCAGTATACACTGGAAAGGTTAGCAAAGCTGTATGTGGATAATATTGATCAGTTACACGGTGTACCAGAGAGCATTGTATCCGATAGAGACCCCCGATTTACTTCCAAGTTTTGGGAAGGATTGCAAAAGGCTATGGGTACAACATTGAAGCTCAGTACTGCATTCCACCCATAGACAGATGGACAGTCAGAGCGTACAATCTAGATTCTAGAAGATATGCTACGCGCATGTGTAATTGACTTCAAAGGATCATGGGAAGAAAAGTTACCACTGATCGAGTTCGCTTATAACAATTGTAAGACCCGCACTCTGTGAACCCGGTCTAACCTTGGTTTTGTGTCGTGACAGGTCTTCCGATCATCACCGAGCCAGTCGGGGCAAGCGGATAACAAACAGGTACAAAATCGGACCGAAGTCGACCAATTATACCTGATTTTACGTATACTTGTCGATGGTACCGGTCTTGGTACCGGTCGACCGGTATGGCCTGCGCAGCTATGTGCGGGAATCTAGAAATTGGTCTCTGCGGGTCCCGCTTTCCTGATTTCAAATCCTAAAAGTTTCCTAATCCTAGTAGGGTTACTAAACCCTATTTCTAGCCTATAAATACACCCTTAAGCCTCCTCAAATCCTTTCCATTGTCTCTCACAAACCCTAGAGAAGAGAAAGAGGTTGGAAAGGAGAAGGGGCTAGGAAGAAGAAGGAGGTGCCGCCGTTACCGTTCGACGACGCTCTTATTACGCCAGTCAACGGTAAGTGTTTGAGTCCATCTTCTTACCCTATGTTAGTTGTGTGGGTGGATCAATACCATGCAAAGTAGGTATTGATCTAAAACCCTAATTTGGCCAATAAACCCTAAGTTGTCGTCAAACCCTAGATTCGAGTTTCGAGATGATATTCATCGAAACGAGACTTGAATGAGTTGGGGATAAGTCTAACTCAAAGCCTAGACTTAGAATGGATAGGAGAAACCCTAAAAATCCATGGAGGATGATCGTCGGCAGTCGAAAAACTCATGTATGGTCTTCCGGAGACATACCGATCGACTATACCGGTTGCACATAGTGCGACCAGTATGTTGCGACCGCTACCTCTCGGGAGGTTATCTGTGGGGACCGGCTGACCATACCGGTCGCCAGTCTTTCCCACAGAGCTGCGACCGGTATATGCCACCGGTCAGCTCTGTGAGGGTATTTGTAACCCTGTTGGTTTTCGACCAACATGAAACCCTAAACAATATATTCTAATGAAACCCTAATAATATTGTAGGACTTTGTGACATATCGTTTGGATCTTGCGACGTGGAGCAAGTTATCGAACGAGCATCAGGTAAGGGAATCTGACCTAAACCTAATAATTAATGGACAGTAAATCGTTGTTAATCATTGGATATCTATGATGTGATGTTTGTGCATATTCACATGCCATCCTTTACTTTTAGTTATTATTATTGTTCATGCATTCATAGGATGTGATTGTTAGGCATGTGATTGTTTTCGTTGGTGTGTGGTGTGTGGAGTGGGTCATGGGACTGGGATCGCTCTTCACACTGGCACCTTTTGTAGTATTCTATCTTAACATGCTTGGTACGGGTGGGGTATCAGGGGAAGATCGTGGTGGGGTGGTCTCCGATATTGATGTTGTCCCGACCATCGTTATGTGGTACTGTGGATTCCGAGTCGACGCTGGCTTGTCCACGATGCTTTAGCTCTATCTCTATGCCGTAGGGAGTTATGTTGGGATAGGGTCTACCTGCGTAATGTTTTTATCCTAGTGGGTTAGTTGCGGATAGGGTATCAGGGGGAGGTGAGGTATGGTGGTCTCCGACCCGGCCTGCACGCTCTAGCTCTATCTCTATGCCGTAGACGGCTGTGCTGGGATAGAGCATACATTGTTGACATATAGGATTGGTTAGTTGCGAGCCCGGGTTTGCGCCCCGGCCGGTAGGGGCTTAGGTATTGGTATGGGTAGAGTATCGGGGGAGGTGCGGGTATACCTTAGATCTATCTCTATTCCATGATGGGTGCATGTGGGTTGGTGGTAGTGTGATTACTGTGCGATGCCACACACTCGTGTATAGAGGTGCGGGGGCCACCAAACCTTTCTATAGCATATTGCAAACTTAAAACCAGACCACAGCATAAAATGATTGTTACTCATGCATAATATTGTAAAACTGTTTGATTGTCTTACTGAGCTGTGTTATGTGCTCACCCCTTGTATATATACATGTTTTTAGATGTTGATGCAGGTTACACCGTGGACGACTATGTGAACGCTCCGGCGTACGGTGGTGTGGCTGCTCTGGATGTACAAGCAGGGGAGGACGAGCATGATGCTTCATGCGAGTGCCCTTTCTGCGTGTACCTCTGATTTGTTTTATTTATTTATTTCAGTTATTTTTTATTGGATTAAAGGTATGTAAAAGATTATTATTTTATGTGTTTGATTTTAAATAATGGGATATTTGATTATCAATAGATACTCAGTTCATTCTATTTAAAGTCTTCCGCTGTATATTTATATTCTGATTGTGGTTATGTGTAATTGGTTTGTATGGGTGGACACGGCCTATTCGAGATCCTGGCGTGAACCGTTGGTTCAATGACGGTTCACTCACACCATTCTGGTTGGATCAGAATTGGATGTGACAACTTGGTATCGAGCCCCCGGGCTCTGTTCCAACAAACCATGGCTGCACTTAACTGGGTCGATGAACTGAGTTAGGAAGTTTAAAAATCTTAATACAAACACACCCTAAGCATTGTTTGATACCTGAGACGGACTAAGAAAGAGAATAATGTACTATTCTAAATATGAAACTTAATATGTGCACATACACTAGTTAGGAAAAACCATGAAACTTTCATTAAATAGAAATGTGTATCAGATATAATAGTGCTACAGGGTACAGTCCACAAACCGGAAAGTTACCCTGTTATATAAACCGTCATATGAAAAGGAAAAGTAAATGGGAAATCATGGGGTAGGAGGCCTGGGAGGAATGGGGTCCGCTATATCATAGTCCCGCTCGTATGCGACCCTAAGCCAATGCACCTAGTCCTGAGTCACCCGTAGACTATGAGCCGGGCGTCCCAACTCCCCGACCCATTCTCGCCGAGACTCCGGGATGACCCTTTGGGTGTCCCCGATCTCGGTGAACATACTCAACACCGAGTCGGGAGGAGGCCAAGAGGGTCCAGTGCAGAGACGGATGGTGGTGGTGCGGTGTGGGGCGTGGGGCAGGCAATCGGTGCTCCCCCGGCCTACATCATCATCGTCGTCATCACTCACCTCGCCGCATAGGCCGCGATTGGCCGCGGCTGCTGCTGCTGCTACTTTCCCAAGTGGACGAGGGCGAGCCTCCAACTCATCGTCACTGACCGGCAGATCGACCATCTGCATCCTCTGTATCGCATCCCAGTCGATGTCGGAGGTCATGGTGTCCTCGACGGCTACCTCTCCTCTGAAACTCACGCCCAGACGGCGTAGAAGGAAAGTGACGAGACGGCCATAGGGAAGGTTGCTGGCCCGATCGGCCACAGCCGCTCGATGCATAGTCCGGATGATGAGGTAAGGAAGTGAGATCCGCTCCCCTGTGCAGACGCAATAGGTGACGTACTGGGTGAGCTGGGACAACTCACTGTAGTGGCCGCTCTGTGGCACTATATCGTGCTGGATAATGCGACTGTAGACCCGGGGTATAGGTCTCAAGCTAGCTGCCTTCATAGGAGCCCTAGGGTTGAGGATCTGATGCGCTATCTCCCAGTGCAAATCATCAGTCAAGTAACCTTTCACCTTGGGGGCGCAGTACACCAAATCTCCATCATTGGGAACCCCAAGCAGATCAGCCTACTGGTGGGTGTTGAAGGAAATATGTACACCCCGGACGTAGCTGGTGATACGTAGATCCCTACACTGGTTCGGGTCTTCGACATCCCCTTCGAGTTCCAAATTTGCATAAAAATGCTTGACCAGATTAGGGCGTGTGGTCCCTGTGTAGGAAATAACCGGCAACCAACCTAGAGCGCCAAAATCCGTCTCTACATTGAACCGGTGCAGTTGTTCCACGTTGACCCGGCGCCCGGATTCAATACTCTTATTATCAAACCAAGAAAACCGAGCTTGAGCTTCCAAGGAGCGAAACCATAGCTCATCTAGCTGAGGAACTGGCGGAGAGGGAACCCGAGAACTAGAACCATGTGTGCGTTTCCCGAGGGTGCGTCTAGGAGCCATTTAGAATCTGTAAAACAAAAGAAAACAAGATAAAAGTTAGAAATTTTCAAAATTTCGGCAGCATAACGACAGTAATTTGGGAAAAAGCCTCGAACTCACCCAAAACATGGGGAGGAGGACTTACGTAACCCCCACACTCTTCAACAAACCAATCACAAGTAATTATAACAAGAAATTGTAAGAAATTTCAAGAAATTTAGAAAAAAATCAAGAAATTTCGAAATTTTTGAAAAACCTAGGTTAAAAAGTGTAAAAATTCGATTTTTATCAAAACCATGCGGTGGAACCCCAAATTAGTTGAGGGCTTTTGCTCTTGGGGGTCCCTAAGCCCTTTCCAAGCCGAAGGAAAAGAATTGCTACGGTTAAAACATCTCGAACAAAGAAAAACCTAAATTTCTACATAAAGACGATATGAAAAATTCCTAACAATATGAGAGAGAGGGAAGAGACCTACCTGGAGACGATATGCTAGGTCTTGAATGGAAGGAATCGGCTTCAAATGGCACCGGTCGGACTGTAACAACTCGGAACTAGAGAAGAATCGCCACCGGAGAAGAAAGAAAATTGGAAAAGTGAGAAAAATCTCACTTTTTCGCGATTTTAAAGCCATTTTGGGTATACCGGTCGACGGTTATGCCTATACCGGTCGACCGGTATCAACCCAGGTGTGCGACCGCTATGTCTCGGTCAGAAAAATTTTCTGACCGGTCGACTATACCGGTCGCAACACTGTATACAGAGTGTCGACCGGTATCTCTTAGGCATGCGACCGGTATGTCTCGGCCATAATTTTAATTTTGACCGGTCGACTATACCGGCCGCAGCATATTTCCATAGGTGTGCGACCGGTATGTTGCGACCGGTACGCCCCAAAGAGCTAGAAAATTGAATTAAAAATTTCTAAAAATTGTGTAAATTGAAATGTTACTTCTCGACTATTTTTCCCTGTATTATATAAGACTAACACTACTATTATTGATGTTCTCACGTGTTATGTCTTCTTCTCAGATCCAAATAAATAGTCTGAGATGGCAGGTGGAAACGGTCAAAGGGGTCGAAAGCGTCATCAGGCCAGGATGCACCTAGAAGAAGAGCAAGTTGAGCAAGACCAGGTTAGAGAAACCATTCCTGAAGTGGAGGAGGAACAGGTCCCGGAAGTACCGACAGAATTACCGGGCCCACCCCACAGGAATTCTGAGACCATTGTTACAAACTTGGTCTACCAGATGCCGAGCTCAACGAAGGAATTTCGAGCGAAATGCGAAGATGCTCAGGCCAGCAGGTTCTGTTCCCGCTGGAAATACGCCCGAGTCAAGAGGAATTAACACTACCCAACCGGTGCAGAGTAGCCCACGGCCGAGGGGCCAAGCACAGAATGTACCACCACCGCATCGGTTTCCGTCGCCTTCTGCGTATCTGGGGGCGTATCCGTATCCACTTCCATGGTACGGAGCAGACACACAGGGACAGCATGATCTGAGCAGGTCAGTGGACAGATTCTTGAAGTTGAAACCTTCATCGTTCACAGGAAGGACAGGGAAACCATTGTGGCCAGCACAGTAGGTTTCTGAAATGGAAAAGAACTTTCGACTGATGACTTGCACTGAGGAGGAGAAGGTTCTGTTTGCCACTCACATGCTGAGAGAAGACGCAAATGCTTGGTGGAATTCTACACGGGCATATCTGGAGAATAAGTATACACTAGTTGACTGGGAAGTGTTTAAAGTGGCCTTCTTCGACATACTTTCCGAAGAGCTTCAGAGATCAAATGGAGAGAGAGTTTCTCAACCTGCAACAGGCTCAGTCGACCATAGATGCATATCAGCAGAGGTACGAAGAGCTGTTCTTCTTCGCACCAGCCAGTATGCAGGAAGAGGAGACCAAGACACGTAGGTTCACCATGGGACTACGTGGAAGCATCAGAGAGCACCTTTTGGGTCTGGACAAGAAGACTTACAACGAGGCAGTGCAGGTTGCGAGGGTGATAGAGTCCGGTCGGAGGGACAGTTTCTTCGCTCAGAACAGGGGAGTGGAGAGATCTGCTGGAGAGAGCTCGGGTGGCGGTAATACTAGACCATTCCGCCCATACGGGGGGTAGAGCGCCACAGCACCTACGAGAAACAACTCGGCACCACATTGCCACAATTCGCCGGACCCAACCCAAATATTAAATGTTATAACCGTCGCGATTGGGACATGTTGCAAGGAACTGCACGCTACCTAAGAAGCAAGCTCCCCAAAGAAGCCGAGTTTATGCAGTCACCATCGAAGAGGCAGCCGCTCATACCCGATGTGGTAACCGGTACGACTTTATCCCTCACTATTTGGTTTATTCTTTCGGTTGCATGAGCATGTAGAACTAAGGGGCAATATATTCCGGGAATTGTAAATGTAGCTGGTTTACCCGCTGAGTATTATTTGACTCGGGGCCACGCACTCCTTTGTTTCTGTTTCCTTTGGGAAGCGAATGGAGTTACCAATCAAGCAATTGAACCCAAGCTTGATAGTTCGCTCTCCACTAGGAGTCGAAGTGGCTTTGACCAAGTATTATGGACCATGTACGGTATGTATTGAGGGCCGAGATTTAGAAGCAGACCTAGTTGTGAGGACAATGGGAAATCGATGTGATCCTCCTCTGGATGGACATGTAGATCCGTAATCGATGAAGATCGATTGTATTCTGTTGGAGTCGCCACCTAGATTAAGGTCTAGGACCTCTAAAAATGTAGCCTCACCCTAAGGTAAGACTTCTATTGACTCGTGACCCAATGTATCGGTTCTTTGGTCTGCAAGAGATCGGGTAAGTATTCAGGGTACGGTTATGGGAAGGTGTTAGGCACCCAAACCGCCCGATCAATATCGGCCTCCTAAACATTCCTTAAATTCTAATTTTGACTGTGCTTGGTCAACTGGATGACTAGGGTTCAATGGGGGATGTCCTAAACCAAGTTGCTAAGTTATTCTAACCTAGGGTTCAGCCAATCATGTTTTAAAGTAAATAAACAAGCAAATGTAATGTACAATATTATACAGTGAACCTGACCAAAGATGGTTGGGTCTTGGACTGAATCTGAGATGTGTAAGACATCTCAAACTGCCTACGTATTCCAATCCTGGAAATCAAGTCCAAAAACGTAGTTCGAAAATGAGTTGTGTGATTAAAGATTATGGAAGTGATTTATGCATGTGCTTCAATTAGATTTTTTGTTCAAGTTGAAGTTTATGCTGGATGTATGGTTGATGGGTGGCTTTGTACCGTATTTGGGATTCCCAAATTGCCTACGTATTCTAGGGTTTGCCCTAGAAATCAGGTACGACGTAGTTCGAAATTTGTGAGAGTCGGATTTGGAATGTGTACCAAATTCCTTCCATTTTTGTCAATAGGATCTAGGGATGAGACCTAAATTCCTACCATTTTTATTTGTTTCTATTTTTGTCAATAGGATCTAGGAATGAGACCTAAATTCCTACCATTTTTATTGTTTCCATTTTTGTCAATAGGATCTAGGGATGAGACCTAGATTCCTATCATTTTTATTTGGGATGTGTACCAAATTCTTTCTATCTTTGTCAACAGGATCTAGGGATGGGACCTAAATTCCTACCATTTTTATTTGAGATGTGTACCAAATTCTTTCCATTTTTGTGAATAGGATCTAGGGATGAGACCTAAATTTCTACTATTTTTATTGTTTCCATTTTTAGGTTTTTAGGGTTTCCTATCCCTTTTCATTGTGATTTTCATTTTTTAGGGTTTTCTACCCTAATTGCTATTTTTCCATTTTTAGGGTTTTTTTACCCTAATTGTTCAATTATTTCCATTTTAGGGTGTATCTTGCCCTAGTTGTTGTACAATGTAAACAATCTAACATAGCAATGTGAGCTTAAATATAGCAGTGTAAGCATCCAAATATAGCATGTTGGAAATATATTCAAATTTAGCAACAAATCAATCAAAGATGGCAAGTGAGCATGTGAATCAATACAAACATGGTAAGTGTGCATCCAAACATGGCAGTAATCATCCAATATAGCATGTGAGCAAGTGTAGCAGACAAATATGGCAATAAGCATGTGTAGCATTCCAATCATGGCAATGTGATTATTCCAATTATGGCAGTGTGATCATTCCAATTATGGCTGTGTGACCATTCCAATTATGGCAGTGTGACTATTCCAATTATAGTAGTGTATGCATACGAGCATCCGAACATAGCATGTGAACAAATATAACATCAAATATGGAATGTGAGAAACAACCAAAGCATATGAGAATCAATCAAAACATGATGGAACACGCAGCAAGAGACAGCTTTGTCAGGCTGGACCAAAATGGGCACATAAGGCACTGTACTTACTCAAAAAATTCTTAAAAGATATCCCTGGAAAGAAGACTCAGAGACCAACATTTTGTCTCAAGAAAGCTAATCCTACAAGATACCATAGGCAGGTCGAAAATATTCCCAAAGTACAGGCAAATACACTGGTCAAGTCTGTTCCAGATTTTTGACCAGTTGCACCATAAATTCCAAATAAAATTCTATTCTTAATGAAAATTAAATACAGAAATATATCTATGTAGATAACTGTCTGATCTAAAATTTCATTAAGAAAAACAAGTTAAAACAGTATATTTTCTTTGTGAAAAATGACTCTTTTCAATCATGCAAATCAGCACATCATGACAGATCTGCAATCAAAGCACTATGCACTTAAAAATTGATATCAATTCAACGAAAAATGAAAAAAATATGAAACCAGTGCCATTGTTTAGAAGACTTTCATGTCTAAAAAGTTTATGTTAAGTGGATTTTCTGATTATGGCCATAAGGCTTTTGTCTAGAGACTTTCCGATGGAAGATTGCATTACATCCGAGAAAAATAGCAATGTCAAAGACAAATTTTTTGATATATTTCCCCAATTCCAAATGGAACGAAATTTTTAGGGTAGTCTTCTATCATATCAGAGAGACTCCCATAAAATGTTGGGCTTCAAAAGCATAGAGAAAATACATATGATGTACGTCCTAAGTTTGAACCCTAAATCTGGAATTTTCAGATCAGAAAATCATTTTATGAAATTTACAAAAAACATCAAACATCATTGTATATCAATCAAAAATTCATCATTGAATAGCTTAGACAAATTATCATTCATGAAAAATGTTTGACATAGGCATCCTAACATTAACAAGCATGTAATAGAGCATTCATGATTGAGATTTCATGAAAATTAGCCTTTTTCAAGCAAAATTGGCATTCGGGCATTGTAACGACCTCTAAATTTGTTTAGAGTACTAACCTTGGCCTCAGATCGAGCAAAACCGTTGATGAAGGGTGATTGGGGGTTGTATCAATCCCCTTTGAATGTGAATCCTCCTTTTTCTCTCTTCTGCTTCTTTCTCTCTTCTCTTTCTCTCTTTTCTTCTTCTCTTTTCTTTCTTTTCTCTTTTCTCTCTCTTTCTTTCTTGTTTTCTCTCTCTCACTCACATTTCTCTCTCTCACCCACGTTTCCCTCTCTCTGCTCTGGAAAAGGATCCCTACTCTCTCCTATTTATAATTTTTCACTCATTTTCTAGAAGATCCTTCTTTCCTTTTCTTCTTTTTTCTAGAAAATCTTTTTTTCTCTCCATTTTTTCTTCTTTCCTTTCTTTTCTTCCTCTCTTAACTTTTTTCTTCTTCCTTTCTTTCCTTTTTCTCATTCTTCTTCTAGAAAACCCCCTTCTCTTTCCGTCTCCCTCTCTCCTCTTTCCTTTTTCTTCTCCAAGATCTTTTAGATTTCATCTCAACCCTAAAGCCTCCTTCTCTTTCACGTCTCTCTCTCTCCTCTCTCCTTTTTCTTCTCCAAGATCTTTTAGATTTCATCTCAACCCTAAAGCCTCCTTCTCTTTCACGTCTCCTCTCTCTCCTCTTTCCTTTTTCTTCTCCAAGATCTTTTAGATTTCATCTCAACCCTAAAGCCTCCTTCTCTTTTCACCTCTCCTCTCTCTCTCCTCTTTCCTTTTTCTTCTCCAAGATCTTTTAGATTATCTCAAAACCCTAAATCCCCTTCTCTTTCACGTTTTCTCTCTCCCCTCTTTCATTTTTCTTCTCAAAATCTTTTGGATTATCATTTACATATAATAATATATATTATATACATATATACACATATATTTTATAATATACATACATATATATATATATATATATATATATATATATATATATATATATATATATATAGTATATAATATATATAATATATATAAATACCATGCACATGAATGAACCGGTTCGAAACGGGTTGAGACCGACTTAGGGTTGACCGAGTTAAACCCGATATGGGTTGAGCTAGGTTAGACCAAAATTGGCTTGAACCGAGTTGTTGGATTGATTGGAATTAATTGGGTTTTCTCTCCTTGTCATTTCATGGGTCATTTCCCTGTCATCCCGCATGGAATTTTCCGATGGCCTCTATTCCAAATTTTTGCGTTCATTTTGTAGAACATTAAAAATGAGGAATATAGGAACTGGAATCACCCGAATCCGATGTAGAACGGAAAAGATATGCGGCTTTGAAGTTCGACGATAATTTTGCATGCAAGCTTGCATGGGACCCACTGGTGACTTCTACCCGGGATTTTTTACGTCCACTTTGTAGAACATCATGAATGAAGAATAATGGTCTTGGAATCATCTGAATCCGATGTCGGATGATCAAGATATGATGATTTGAAATTCAAACAATCCAACTTAGGATAATTTGCATGAAGGCCCCTAGGATTATTTATAATAATTTCATAAACCTCCCTCATATGTATCATCCGACTAAAATGGTCATATCTTCCTCATTTGATATCGAAATTGAGCAATTCCGGTCTCGTTTCGAAGATAATTCTATGACCTACGCATCCATGCAAAATTATAACCCATGACCTTGCTGTGGACCCATTGAAAACTTCCTCAAATTCACGGGACCCATTGAAAACTTCCTCAAATTCGCAAGAAAAAATCCAAACTTTCGATCATCTTTCTCCTTTTGTTGTCCACACGCGCCGCGGGGCTTTGTTTAGCTGGGATGGCAAAAATGGGGTGCTTACAGATGCCCCTCTTCGGCCGAGATTGTGGGCAATTGAGACCGAAGACAAAAGTGGCCCATTTTTGCATTATTCTGCACTTGATCTGGATTATAACATTGTTCCCTTGAATTGATGCTGTAAACTATTTTTTTTTTTTTTTTTCTTCGTACAACAAAAAAATGTAGATGTCAAGCTCCTTGAGTAGCGACCTTATCGGTCCGTGACTTTGGCTCAAGACCGCTCATGGTAGCTTGTGAGCGTCAAGCTTCTTGAGTAGCGACCCTATCGGGTTGTGACTTTGGCTCAAGACCGCTCATGATGTAACCGGAATCGTGCCTTTGTGCTCTGAATTTGAACCTTCTGAATGTATAGCCTTTGGCTGTGTAGCCTTTGGATGTGTAGCCTTTGGATGTGTAGCCTTTGGATGTGTAGCCTTTGGCTGTGTAGCCTTTGGACCGAATTTGGGGTGTCCCAAATTGCCTACGTATCCTTTGGGATTTCCGTCCCTCCGAATCAGGTTCGCGTAGTTCGGGCCGGTTTTTTTTTTTTCTCTCTCTTTCCATGATCTTTCTTTCTTTCTTTTCTTTGCTTGCATCTTGTTCTCTTTTCCATTCTAATTCTGCTTTCATTCAGTCTTCTTTCTTCTCTGTACTTTCACATTTCTTTCCTTTTCTCTCTTTTTTTTTTCATTTTTCTTTTTCTTTTTCTTGTTCTTTTCAATTTCTTTCTTCATCTTTCTTCATTCCCAAAGTGGGTTGAACTTTCCATAAATATTGAGGTAGCCACAATGGGGCTCAGCATCTGCACTTTGTCCACTAACATTGCTCGGAATCCAAGAGGAACTAGAGATCATGATTTGATCGACTTTCCTTGACTTGACTTAATCTAGACCGAGAGAAACATGTTTCTTTTACTTAAAAGGCAATTTTGATATGTTCTGCATTCCTGCCAAATTTATATGGGTTTCACTTTGATCAAAGGGCAATCAGGTCATTTTAATGAGGGGCAAATGATGATAACGACTCAAATTTGTATGAGTCATCTTTCTCTTACATGCAAATGAACTCCGCTAGAGTTTCAAACAAGGGGCTCAACTAAACTCATGATGTTTGGATAAATGGGTGATTTTGCCCCAGTGTCTAAGTTCAAGTCTGCACACATTGATAGACAGGCAACTTTTGAGTCATCAATAGAAATAACCTTAAGGAGATGCAACCCTTCACTAATCTTTAGAAAAAAACGTCAAAGAATGCTTTCTCCTCTTGGTATCACTCAGATAGAAAACAAGTTTCAACAAGCTATGCTCTGATGCTGAATCGGTTACAACCACATTTGGGCCCAAATCCTTTAAGTCTGTATACAAGTATGACGATGAAGGTCCAGATGGACAGATAAGAAACTGTCCAATGGGTCTGCCATTGGGAGAGTGTTTGGTTATTTATGTAGAATGGCTTGATCTCCACTAGGCGATGCCATTTTATTGGCTAGCAACAAAAGACTATGGAATTCTTGGACGCTGTCGAAATGATGAACGACAGATAGATATTCCCGTCAGATTTATTAAACAATATTTATGCATAACAAGACGATATGTTCACAAGAAACAATACCATAAAATTTTGTGACATTTGAAGTAAGGGCATGTAATGTAGACTCTGTGGAAGACCATCGGATTGATGGACGGGAGAGAGAGTCTTTAGCCGAAAAGAAAAAATCCTCTGATGACAACAAAGTGATGAGACCACCCCCTGTATGGGCGGGATGTAGTGACCAATATCAAAAATCCAGCTCAACACAACGTGAATCACAACAAACGATCAAGTCTCCAATCAGGTTCTAAGAAATGGTGTCTATATATCATTGTATGAGAACCAATTGTTTTATTGCTCTATAACTGAACTCGTCCATCAGTGGGGCTCCAAAGGAGTTGCCCCATGTACATGCCTTGTAATTGAACTCACTCATCATTAGTGTTTCAAAGTAGTTGCTCCATGTCTATGCACCGTAGTTGAACTTGCCCACCATCATTGTTCCAATGTAGTATGCTAACCAACCTCATTATTTTGCATAGCTCTTTCTTTCTTTTTTTTTTTTTTCTTTTTTTTTTTTTTTTTTTTTTTTTTTTTTTTTTTTTTTGAGCTCATCTTTGACTTTGAGGTTGATCCATATCATGTTTTATATCTGTAGACTTCATGCACTTGTAGAAGACTTGATCACTTGGATTGATGTAAACTTGATAATGCCTTGTGTGTAAACTCATTCTTGTAAAATTAAATGAACCACTTGTATGAGTCTGTAAATGTTCTCTACTTTCAAGGAATATCCCAAAAAAATTCTTTCAATAAATCGACCAAATGGGATGACATTTTGATGTTCCAACTTGTATCTTTGAGAATGCTTCCATGACTTTAACTTAATCATTTGTAACTTTCACATGTGTGTTGAACTTTCATTTCTCTAAAGGTCGGTGGAGTAGAAGTTCAGGTTGTGGCTCATCATCCCAATTGTCATCAGAGTCAGAATTAGCAACGGACATGGAAGAGGAAGAAATATCAAACTGGGAAGGAATGGATTGGAAGTAGTAAAGCACTGTTATTGATGTCTCAAATGAGATGATTATTGTTTATTTTTTTCAGAGCATTTTGGACTGGATTTGTCTACAAACATATCGGACTCGAGTCCAAACATAGATGACCTATCAGATACCAATGGTAGCCAGTTTAGACAAGTAATTCACCGAATTACCCTAATTGGATACGACATCATTGACGCCAACTTATGATTGGTTGTAGGACCGAATCTCCGTTCAGACTATCACTAGTAAGGCTCATTACGCCTATCTATCGACATGTGTTTAACCATTTCCATCTTGAGCTAAACCCCTCTTGAGTTTATTACCATTTTGATTTATGCCCCAGTTCGGGTTTGACATTCACTTGGCCAATGCCTCAATTTGGGGTAAATGTATTCCAATCTTATGCCTCAGTTTGGATGTCATGAAACTTTGACCTATACCCTTGTTGGTCCATCACCTTTTTGGTTTGTCCCACTTTGAATCCATTAACATTTTAATTATGCCCCAGTTTAGGGTGCACTGATATTTTTGTTGTGCCCCAATTTAGGGTATACTGACATTTTGGTTTTGCCCCAGTTTAGGGTGCACATGAAGTTCATTTTCAGGTTACCTTAATTTTGGGATATAATTGACCACATGGTCTTCCTTTTCATCCTGGATTTTGGGAGGTGGGTGGGACATTCTTGAAGGTTCAAGGGCTACTCCTTTGAGTTTGGGTCACCTTGGGTGATGAAAGTAATTTGAGAGTCAACACTCCGTCGGTCAAAGTGGCTCAGTCGCCAAGGGTGAATGAAATGCTTTCAAATCTCGGTTTTTTCCATTTAAATTTGGCAGGTATGCTAGTATGGGAAAGAAACATGTAATCTCTCAGAATCTATGATTCAGCTTTCTAATCTCTTGGATTCCTTAACTCCGATCTTGGAATTCAATTCCGCTCTGTAATATTTGGGCTCTCAATATACTGTCTTCTAACCATTCCAACATTTTGAGATACAAAAGTCCTCCTTATGACCATGAACCGAGACATGAACCGGTGAAGATGAGACCTTCTTATGAGAGGATGTAATAAGAGTGGATGCTTTGTCTACACACTCAGGTGTTCTCTTAAGTCTAGACAATTATATCCTCCCTAGTTCAACCTTTCTTTCTTTTTTTTTTTTTTTTTTTTTTTTTTTTTTTTTTTTTTTTTTTTTTTTTTTTTTTTTTTGTTTTTTTTTAATTTTATTTTTATATAAACAATGAACGAAGGTCAAGACTCAGAAGTGACTGGACACGAGAAGAATACACATACATACAAGCTGACTCGACCAAACAAAATTAGCTCCTTCATGAAAATCGACCATTAGACATCATCTGTAACAATTTATTTGTATTTGAATAACCCCATGATTGGTCTTGGGGCCTCAAGATTTTGAATGGATCATTGTAGCACCAAGGTTCGACCATGTGGTTCATCAAATTTCAAGAAATTGAAAGCGGATATGCTTATTTGTAGTTTTCATGAAGGATGACAAAAGCGGTTCATGATTGAAAAAACCGGTAAATTTCTACTTGATCATAGTATCTATACCGTGACGAAGATTTTCCGATCATTTTTGAGATTGATGTATCAATATTGAACGGTCAACACAATGAGCTTTGTACGATGGAGGGCGTGTGCAGACCGCCCACACTAATGTGTATGCGGGTATACGTAACCCTCACGCTCCCAACAAGTGAGAGACAAGAATACTCAAGCGTGGATCCAAACATGTTGACAAGTCAAGGACAAAAACTTGACGAGGATGGGGTAACCTATCACCGAATGCTCGATGAATAATGGGCCCCAATCCCTTTATATACTATGTTGTAAGGATCCAAGCGACGTGGAGTAGCATAACGTATTCCCAGGCGGACCCAAGAAACGCTCGTTAGAGGCTGCTCGCCGGTCGTGGTCTCACAAAGTACAGGCCAAGGCTGTGTGTTTTGCCTAGCGGGCTGCCCCACATGCATGGGACCCGGTTCGGCTACTCGCACGAAAGTGTGACTGAACCCATTCCCCCCAAGGCAATATGTACAAACAATAAATATAGTACCCTAGATCTAGCATCAAATGTCAAGCAAATCAATATAAGGAAAGTATCCTAGGAGTCTGAATATTAATCCCCAGTGGAGTCGCCACTGTGAGGACAATGGGAAATCGATGTGATCCTCCTCTGGATGGACATGTAGATCCGTAATCGATGAAGATCGATTTATTCTGTTGGAGTCGCCACCTAGATTAAGGTCTAGGACCTCTAAAAATGTAGCCTCACCCTATGGTAAGACTTCTATTGACTCGTGACCCAATGTATCGGTTCTTTGGTCTGCAAGAGATCGGGTAAGTATTCAGGGTACGGTTATGGGAAGGTGTTAGGCACCCAAACCGCCCGATCAATATCGGCCTCCTAAACTTTCCTTAAATTCTAATTTTGACTGTGCTTGGTCAATTGGATGACTAGGGTTCAATGGGGGATGTCCTAAACCAAGTTGCTAAGTTATTCTAACCTAGGGTTCAGCTAATCATGTTTTAAAGTAAATAAACAAGCAAATGTAATGTACAATATTATACAGTGAACCTGACCAAAGATGGTTGGGTCTTGGACTGAATCTGAGACGTGTAAGACATCTCAAACTGCCTACGTATTCCAATCCTGGAAATCAAGTCCAAAAACGTAGTTCGAAAATGGGTTGTGTGATTAAAGATTATGGAAGTGATTTATGCATGTGCTTCAATTAGATTTTTTGTTCAAGTTGAAGTTTATGCTGGATGTATGGTTGATGGGTGGCTTTGTACCGTATTTGGGATTCCCAAATTGCCTACGTATTCTAGGGTTTGCCCTAGAAATCAGGTACGACGTAGTTCGAAATTTGTGAGAGTCGGATTTGGAATGTGTACCAAATTCCTTCCATTTTTGTCAATAAGATCTAGGGATGAGACCTAAATTCCTACCATTTTATTTGGATTTGTTTCTATTTTTGTCAATAGGATCTAGGAATGTGACCTAAATTCCTACCATTTTTTTTGATGTTTCCATTTTTGTCAATAGGATCTAGGGATGAGACCTAGATTCCTATCATTTTTATTTGGGATGTGTACCAAATTCTTTCTATCTTTGTCAATAGGATCTAGGGATGGGACCTAAATTCCTACCATTTTTATTTGACATGTGTACCAAATTCTTTCCATTTTTGTGAATAGGATCTAGGGATGAGACCTAAATTCCTACTATTTTTATTGTTTCCATTTTTAGGTTTTTTAGGGTTTCCTATCCCTTTTCATTGTGATTTTCATTTTTTAGGGTTTTCTACCCTAATTGCTATTTTTCCATTTTTAGGGTTTTTTTACCCTAATTGTTCAATTATTTCCATTTTAGGGTGTATCTTGCCCTAGTTGTTGTACAATGTAAACAATCTAACATAGCAATGTGAGCTTAAATATAGCAGTGTAAGCATCCAAATATAGCATGTTGGAAATATATTCAAATTTAGCAACAAATCAATCAAAGATGGCAAGTGAGCATGTGAATCAATACAAACATGGTAAGTGTGCATCCAAACATGGCAGTAATCATCCAATATAGCATGTGAGCAAGTGTAGCAGACAAATATGGCAATAAGCATGTGTAGCATTCCAATCATGGCAATGTGATTATTCCAATTATGGTAGTGTGATCATTCCAATTATGGCTGTGTGACCATTCCAATTATGGCAGTGTGACTATTCCAATTATAGTAGTGTATGCATACGAGCATCCGAACATAGCATGTGAACAAATATAACATCAAATATGGAATGTGAGAAACAACCAAAGCATATGAGAATCAATCAAAACATGATGGAACACGCAGCAAGATGACAGCTTTGTCGGGGCTGGACCAAAATGGGCACATAAGGCACTGTACTTACTCAAAAAATTCTTAAAAGATATCCCTGGAAAGAAGACTCAGAGACCAACATTTTGTCTCAAGAAAGCTAATCCTACAAGATACCATAGGCAGGTCGAAAATATTCCCAAAGTACAGGCAAATACACTGGTCAAGTCTGTTCCAGATTTTTGACCAGTTGCACCATAAATTCCAAATAAAATTCTATTCTTAATGAAAATTAAATACAGACATATATCTATGTAGATAACTGTCTGATCTAAAATTTCATTAAGAAAAACAAGTTAAAACAGTATATTTTCTTTGTGAAAAATGACTCTTTTCAATCATGCAAATCAGCACATCATGACAGATCTGCAATCAAAGCACTATGCACTTAAAAATTGATATCAATTCAACGAAAAATGAAAAAAATATGAAACTAGTGCCATTTTTTAGAAGACTTTCATGTCTAAAAAGTTTATGTTAAGTGGATTTTCTGATTATGGCCATAAGGCCTTTGTCTAGAGACTTTCCGATGGAAGATTGCATTACATCTGAGAAAAATAGCAATGTCAAAGACAAATTTTTTGATATATTTCCCCAATTCCAAATGGAACGAAATTTTTAGGGTAGTCTTCTATCATATCAGAGAGACTCCCATAAAATGTTGGGCTTCAAAAGCATAGAAAAAATACATATGATGTACGTCCTAAGTTTGAACCCTAAATCTGGAATTTTCAGATCAGAAAATCACTTTATGAAATTTACAAAAAACATCAAACATCATTGTATATCAATCAAAAATTCATCATTGAATAGCTTAGACAAATTATCATTCATGAAAAATGTTTGACATAGGCATCCTAACATTAACAAGCATGTAATAGAGCATTCATGATTGAGATTTCATGAAAATTAGCCTTTTTCAAGCAAAATTGGCATTCGGGCATTATAACGACCTCTAAATTTGTTTAGAGTACTAACCTTGGCCTCAGATCAAGCGAAACCGTTGATGAAGGGTGATTGGGGGTTGTATCAATCCCCTTTGAATGTGAATCCTCCTTTTTCTCTCTTCTGCTTCTTTCTCTCTTCTCTTTCTCTCTTTTCTTCTTCTCTTTTCTTTCTTTTCTCTTTTCTCTTTTCTCTCTTTCTTTCTTGGTTTCTCTCTCTCACTCACGTTTTCTCTCTCTCACCCACGTTTCCCCTCTCTCTGGTCTGGAAAAGGATCCCTCCTCTCTCCTATTTATAATTTTTCACTCATTTTCTAGAAGATCCTTCTTTCCTTTTCTTCTTTTTTCTAGAAAATCTTTTTTTCTCTCCATTTTTTCTTCTTTCCTTTCTTTTCTTCCTCTCTCACGTTTTTTCTTCTTCCTTTCTTTCCTTTTTCTCATTCTTCTTCTAGAAAACCCCTTCTCTTTCACGTCTCCCTCTCTCCTCTTTCCTTTTTCTTCTCCAAGATCTTTTAGATTTCATCTCAACCCTAAAGCCTCCTTCTCTTTCACGTCTCTCTCTCTCCTCTTTCCTTTTTCTTCTCCAAGATCTTTTAGATTTCATCTCAACCCTAAAGCCTCCCTTCTCTTTCACGTCTCCTCTCTCTCCTCTTTTCTTTTTCTTCTCCAAGATCTTTTAGATTTCATCTCAACCCTAAAGCCTCCTTCTCTTTCACGTCTCCTCTCTCTCCTCTTTCCTTTTTCTTCTCCAAGATCTTTTAGATTATCTCAAAACCCTAAATCCCCTTCTCTTTTACGTTTTCTCTCTCCCCTCTTTCATTTTTCTTCTCAAAATCTTTTGGATTATCATTTACATATAATAATATATATTATATACATATATACACATATATTTTATAACATACATACATATATATATATATATATATATATATATATATATATATATATATATATAGTATATAATATATATAATATATATAAATACTATGCACATGAATGAACTGGTTCGAAAGCGGGTTGAGGCCGACTTAGGTTGGCCCGAGTTAAACCGATATGGGTTGAGCTAGGTTGGACCAAAATTGGCTTGAGCCGAGTTGGGTTGGATTGATTGGAATTAACCTGGGTTTTCTCTCCTTGTCATTTCATGGGTCATTTCCGTTGTCATCCCGCATGGAATTTTTCCGATGGCCTCTATTCCAAATTTTTTGCGTTCATTTTGTAGAACATTAAAAATGAGGAATATAGGAACTGGAATCACCCGAATCCGATGTAGAACGGAAAAGATATGCGACTTTGAAGTTCGACGATAATTTTGCATGCAAGCTTGCATGGGACCCAGGTGACTTCTACCCGGGATTTTTTACGTCCACTTTGTAGAACATCATGAATGAAGAATAATGGTCTTGGAATCAACCGAATCCGATGTCGGATGATCAAGATATGATGATTTGAAATTCAAACAATCCAACTTAGGATAATTTGCATGAAGGCCCCTAGGATTATTTATAATAATTTCATAAACCTCCCTCATATGTATCATCCGACTAAAATGGTCATATCTTCCTCATTTGATATCGAAATTGAGCAATTCCGGTCTCGTTTCGAAGATAATTCTATGACCTACGCATCCATGCAAAATTATAACCCATGATCTTGTTGTGGACCCATTGAAAACTTCCTCAAATTCACAGACCCATTGAAAACTTCCTCAAATTCGCAGTCAAAAATCCAAACTTTCGATCATCTTTCTCCTTTTGTTGTCCACACGCTCGCAGGGCTTTGTTTAGCTGGGATGGCAAAAATGGGGTGCTTACACTAGTAATACTTGAGATGGCAGATTTTGATGTCATTTTGGGGATGGATTGGCTAGGCCATCATTCGGCCGTCCTTTTATGTGGTGAAAGGAAGCTTGTGCTTACTGACAAAGAGGGAAGGGGAATACGGGTTTATTGGGATTAAGCTATCTAGGAAGCGGAAGTTGATCCTCTCCGCCCTAAAAACTAAGAGATGCTTGGAGAAAGGGGGAGTGGGTTATCTCGTATCTATAGTTGACCTCACAGCAGAGTCACTCAAGATGGAAGATATAGATGTGGTTCGGGAGTTTCCAGATGTATTTCCAAAAGATCTTCCGGGCTTACCACCGGACAGGGGCTACGAATTTGTGATAGACCTTATACCGGGTTCGGCTCCGGTGTCTAAAGCACCATACGGGGATGGCCCCGACCGAGTTAAAGGAGTTGAAGACCCAATTACAAGAATTGCTGGATAAGGGCTTCATACGACCTAGTATATCGCCTTGGGGAGGACCTGTGTTATTCGTCAAGAAGAAAGATGGAAGTGTACGACTATGTATTGACTACCGTGAGCTAAACAAGTTGACGATCAAGAATCGGTATCCTTTGCCTAGGATCGATGATCTGTTCGATCAGCTGCAGGGTGCAAAGGTTTTCTCGAAGATCGATCTCCGATCGGGGTATCACCAATTGAAGATCAAGGCCGGAGATATTCAAGGCCGACGAGGTATGGGCATTATGAGTTTCTGGTTATGTCTTTCGGGTTGACCAATGCTCCAGCGTCGTTTATGGAACTGATGAACCGAGTGTTCCATGATATGTTGGACACTTCGGTCATCGTATTCATCGATGACATATTGATTTACTCTAAGGACATGGAGACTCATACAGCGCATTTGAGGGCAGCCCTACAACGGCTGAGGGATGTGAGGCTTTATGCAAAATTCAAGAAGTGCGAGTTTTGGCTGAAGGAAGTGGCTTTCTTGGGCCATGTTGTATCTGGAGACGGTATCAAGGTTGATCCAAGCAAGATAACTGCTATAGTAGGATGGGAAGCACCAAAATCTGTTGCGGAGATTCGTAGTTTCCTTGGGTTGGCTGGTTATTATAGAAGATTCGTGGAAGATTATTCTAGGATCACGGTTCCACTCACCAGATTGACCAAGAAGGGAGAGAAATTCATATGGACAGATGAGTGCGAGAAGTGCTTTCAGACTTTGAAGTCAAGACTAGTCTCTGCACCTATCTTGACCATCCCAGAACCCAGCGTACCGTTTACCTTATATACGGATGCTTCAGGGTTGGGAATTGGATGTGTTCTGATGTAAGGAGAACAGGTGATTGCTTACGCATCAAGACAATTAAAGGAACATGAGAAGAACTATCCTACGCATGACTTGGAGCTAGCAGCGGTTATTCACGCAATCAAGACTTGGAGACACTACTTGTACGGTGAGAAGTTTCAGATCAAGTCAGATCACAAGAGCTTAACCTACCTTTTCACTCAGAAGGATCTGAATATGAGACAGAGGAGATGGCTGGAATTGTTAAAAGATTATGATTGCGACATCCAATACCATCCAGGTAAAGCAAATGTGGTGGCTGACGCCTTAAGCAGAAAGTGGGCATCGAAACCTGAGGCAGGACCAAGTACAAGTGCTGCATTGTGTGCTGCAGCCTCGAGTTCAATGGAAATTGATGAAGAACATATTATAGAGACTGCAGAAGATCCAGTCGAGCAAGGCTTGATTCATAAGTTCACTATAATGTTCGCCGCATTGAAGATCTCACCGGGTCTAATTGATGAAGTCAAGTTAGCAATCCTACAAGATCCATATCTCAAGATAGTGCAGGAGGACTTAGAGAAGGGTTCGTGCAATCCTGACTTTACCTTGGAATTAGACAAAGTACTCAAGTATCACGGACGGTTATGTATACCTGAGAGCGAAGACTACGATATCAGAGGTCGAGTTATGACTGAAGCTCATTACACTCCATATTCGGTACATCCAGGAAGTACCAAGATGTACCATGATCTAAGAAGACTATATTGGTGGAGGGGTATGAAAGCAAATATAGCTCGTTTCGTGTTTCAATGTCTGAATTGTCAACAAGTTAAAGCGGAAAGGCAAAGACCCGCGGGTTTACTACAGCCGTTACCAGAACCTGCATGGAAGTGGGATTGCATTACCATGGATTTCGTCACTGGCCTACCTTTGACACCAAGGTCAGTGGATGCAGTTTGGGTTATAGTAGATCGGCTCACCAAGACAGCTCGATTTATTGCGATCAGACCTCAGTATACCATGGAGAAGCTGGCCAAGTTATATGTGGATAATATAGTCAGACTTCATGGCGTTCCAGAGAGTATAGTATCTGACAGAGATCCCCGTTTTACATCAAAGTTCTGGAAAGGATTACAGAAAGCTATGGGAACAAAGTTAAAATTCAGTACAGCTTTCCATCCTCAGACGGACGGACAGTCAGAACGAACTATTCAAATTTTGGAAGATATGCTCTGAGCTTGTGCATTAGATTTCAAAGGAGCTTGGGACGAGAAGCTATCACTTATCGAGTTTGCTTACAACAACAGTTATCAGGCTACAATTCAGATGGCCCCATATGAAGCTCTCTATGGAAGAAAGTGTCGTACACCTCTGTTATGGAACGAAGTGGGGGAAAGAAGAATTGTAGGACCGGAGTTTGTTGAAGAAACTTGCCGAGTGATTGATCAGATCAAAGAGAGAGTAAAGACAGCTCAAGTTCGACAAAAGCACTATGCAGATAATCGACGTCGAGATCTGGAGTTTGCAGTGGGTGACAAAGTATTCTTGAAGGTGTCACCGGTGCGAGGTCTGAAACGGTTTGGTAAAAAGGGGAAGCTATGCCCCAGGTATGTGGGACCATATGAGATATTGAATCGACGTGGTAATGTAGCATATCAATTGGCTCTACCACCATCTATGTCTAGCGTTCATAATGTGTTTCATGTATCATTACTAAAGAAGTATGTCAGAGATCCATCGCATATCTTGATCGCTGATCCTCCAGACTTGACTGAAGACTTAACTTTCGAAGTGGTGCCTGTAATGCTCTCGAGTCGAAAAGTTCAGCAACTTCGAACCAAGGATATCCACTATGTGAAGGTGCATTGGAAAAACCAAAATGTGGAGGAAATTACTTGGGAAGAAGAGAGCGCGATGAGGAAGGAGTACCCTAACCTTTTTGACGATCAAGGTACGTTCAAATTTCGAGGCCAAAATTTCTTTTAAGGGTGGGGGAGTTGTAGTACCTACATGCAAATTTCGGGATGAAATTTCTTTTAAGGGTGGTGGAGTTGTAAGACCCGCACTCTGTGAACCCGGTCTAACCTTGGTTTTGTTTCGTGACAGGTCTTTCGATCATCACCGAGCCAGTCGGGGCAAGCGGATAACAAACAGGTACAAAATCGGACTGAAGTCGAGCAATTATACCTGATTTTAGGTATACCGGTCGATGGTACCGGTCTTGGTACTGGTCGACCGGTATGGCCCGCACAGCTATGTGTGAGAATCTAGAAATTGGTCTCTACGGGTCCCGCTTTCCTGATTTCGAATCCTAGAAGTTTCCTAATCCTAGTAGGGTTACTAAACCCTATTTCTAGCCTATAAATACACCCTTAAGCCTCCTCAAATCCTTTCCATTGTCTCTCACAAACCCTAGATAAGAGAAAGAGGTTGGAAAGGAGAAGGGGCTAGGAAGAAGAAGGAGGTGCCCCCGTTACCGTTCGATGACGCTCTTATTACGCCAGTCAACGGTAAGTGTTTGAGTCCATCTTCTTACCCTATGTTAGTTGTGTGGGTGGATCAATACCATGCAAAGTAGGTATTGATCTAAAACCCTAATTTGGCCAATAAACCATAAGTTGTCGTCAAACCCTAGATTCGAGTTTCAAGATGATATTCATCGAAACGAGACTTGAATGAGTTGGGGATAACTCTAACTCAAAGCCTAGACTTAGAATGGATAGGAGAAACCCTGAAAATCCATGGAGGATGATCGTCGGCAGTCGAAAAACTCATGTATGGTCTTTCGGAGACATACCGGTGGACTATACCGGTTGCACATAGTGCGACCGGTATGTTGCGACCGCCACCTCTCGGGAGGTTATCTGTGGGGACCGGCTGACCATACCGGTTGCCAGTCTTTCCCACAGAGCTGCGACCGGTATATGCCACCGGTCAGCTCTGTGAGGGTATTTGTAACCCTGTTGGTTTCCGACCAACATGAAACCCTAAACAATATATTCTAATGAAACCCTAATAATATTGTAGGACTTTGTGACATATTGTTTGGATCTTGCGACGTGGAGCAAGTTATCGAACGAGCGTCAGGTAAGGGAATCTGACATAAACCTAATAATTAATGGACAGTAAATCGTTGTTAATTATTGGATATCTATGATGTGATGTTTGTGCATATTCACATGCCATCCTGTACTTTCAGTTATTATTATTGTTCATGCATTCATAGGATGTGATTGTTTTTGTTGGTGTGTGGTGTGTGGAGTGGGGCATGGGCCTGGGATCGCTCTTCACACTGGCACCTTTTGTAGTATTCTATCTTAACATGCTTGGTACGGGTGGGGTATCAGGGGAAGATCGTGGTACGGTGGTCTCCGATATTGATGTTGTCCCGGCCATCGTTATGTGGTACTGTGGATTCTGAGTCGACGCTGGCTTGTCCACGATGCTTTAGCTCTATCTCTATGCCGTAGGGAGTTATGTTGGGATAGGGTCTACCTGCGTATTGTTTCTATCCTAGTGGGTTAGTTGCGGATAGGGTATCAGGGGGAGGTGAGGTATGGTGGTCTCCGACCCGGCCTGCACGCTCTAGCTCTATCTCTATGCCGTAGACGGCTGTGCTGGGATAGAGCATACATTGTTGACATATAGGATTGGTTAGTTGCGAGCCCAGTTTGCGAGCCCTGGCCAGTAGGGGCTTAGGTACTGGTATGGGTAGAGTATCAGGGGAGGTGCGGGTATACCTTAGCTCTATCTCTATTCCATGATGGGTGCATGTGGGTTGGTGGTAGTGTGATTACTATGCGATGCCACACACTCGTGTATAGAGGTGCGGGGGCCACCAAACCTTTCTATAGCACATTGCAAACTTAAAACCAGAACACAGCATAAAATGATTGTTACTCATGCATAATATTGTGAAACTGTCTGATTGTCTTACTAAGCTGTGTTGTGTGCTCACCCCTTGTATATATACATGTTTTTAGATATTGATGCAGGTTACACCGTGGACGACTATGTGAACGCTCCGGCGTACGGTGGTGTGGCTGCTCTGGATGTACAAGCAGGGGAGGACGAGCATGATGCTTCATGCGAGTGCCCTTTCTGCGTGTACCTCTTATTTATTTTATTTATTTATTTCAGTTATTTTTGATTGGATTAAAGGGATGTAAAAGATTATTATTTTATGTGTTTGATTTTGAATAATGGGATATTTGATTATCAATAGATACTCAGTTCATTCTATTTAAAGTCTTCCGCTGTATATTTATATTCTGATTATGGTTATGTGTAATTAGTTTGTATGGGTGGACACGGCCTATTCGAGATCCTGGCGTGAACCGTTGGTTCAATGACGGTTCACTCACACCATTCTGGTTGGATCAGAATTGGGATGTGACAACAATAGCTATCAGGCTACTATACAGATGTCACCATATGAAGCACTGTAAGGCAGAAAGTGTCGAACTCCGTTGTTTTGGAATGAAGTTAGAGAACGTAGTATTGTTGGGCCAGAATTTGTTGAAGAGACTTGTCGAGTGGTAGACATTATCAAGGAAAGGGTAAAAATAGCTCAGAATCGTCAAAAGCAATATGCAGATACTCGACGCAGAGATCTTGAGTTCGCTGTAGGTGATAAAGTATTCTTGAAGGTATCGCCTATGCGAGGATTGAAACGGTTCGGGCAGAAAGGGAAACTCAGTCCAAGATATGTCGGGCCGTATGAGATTCTAGCTAAGCTTGGAAAAGTGGCTTATCAGTTAGCACTACCACCATCTATGTCAAGTGTGCATGACTTATTTTATATTTCCCTATTGAAGAAGTATGTCAAGGATCCAACGCACGTCGTGACAGTAGATCTACCAGAATTAACTGATGAATTGACATTTGAAGTAACACCAACAGAAATCACCAGTCGAAAGGTTCAACGATTACGCAACCGAGATATCAATTATGTTAAGGTCATTTGGAAAAGTAGAGACATGGAAGAAATTACTTGGGAGGAATAGAATACTATGCGGAAGAAATACCCTCACTTATTTGATTCAGAAGGTACGTATAATTTCGGGGACAAAATTTTTATAAGTAGGGGGAGTTGTAAGACCCGTATCAAACTAACCCGGTCTTACCACCTTGAATCAGGTTTACCCATCATGGACGAGATAAATGAACTAAGGGCGTGAAGGAGATCATGATCCTAGGTATCAAATCGACCCAAAAATACATAATTTAAAGGGAGGGTCGCATACCCAACAAGGGAGGGTTAGACCCCCCAAGACAGAAAGTCAGACCCTCTGTTTTACAGGGAGGGTCAGACACTTTAGGAAACCAAGGGTCGACGGGATCATCGACCCTCAGTTGCCGCCATAAATTGAAATTAGGAAAGTGTCCAAATTTTGATTGGATTCCTTCCAAATCTCAATAGGACTTAGTTTAGGAGTTTCCATCCTATAAATAGGATGTCCCTAAGCCTCTTTCACTCCTTTTACAACCCTAATTGAATTGAGAGAAAGAGAAGAGAAGGAAGAGAAGAAGAAGAGAAGCAAGGAAGAGAAGAAAAAGTAAAAAGGAGAAGAATTGTAGCGAAAGAGTATTCTTCCTAGGTATGGATACTAATTCCATGAATTTCTATAGACCTTAGGTTAGATAAGGATGAGAGTGTGATCTCGGAGAAATCCAAACCATCAACCCATGGTTAGGTTTCCATGGAAAACCATGGGAGAATACATAAAAACTATATAGGTGGATGATTCATGGTTCTAGACCATGGAATGTATGTTGAATGGACTATAAGAGCAAGCCATAGGACCCCAAACACGAAGAATGGACTAAAAGGAGGAAAATTAACCAAAACCCACAGGGGGTCGCATAGAGGGTCGATGACCATCCGACCCTATGTGATTCTGAGTATCGACCCTCAGGGTTCTGGAAGTCCAGATTAGGGGAGGGTCGCACCAGGGGTCGGTAATAACTCAGACCCTACCTCCGACCCTCAGTTAACAGAATGGTTTTAAAAATTAGAATAAATTCTAATTAAATTTTATCGACTTTGTTAGGTCTTCTAGCAATATAATAGCAATATAAAGGTGTTTCTAAAGCTTGGAAGAGGATCTATTAACAAGCTAAGGTGAGGGAACAAGACCTAAACTAATTGGTTAATAATAAACTACTTTTATTTTATTCAGTACAATGCCATGCTTGATTATATGCGAATATGCTTGTAATGTGTATTCAACATGTCATCCAATATTCCTGTTATTATTGTTCATGCATATTTAATTTTATTTACTTATAACATGATGATGATGATTGATGCCAGGAATAAGCATGTGAATGTTTGTGTGTGGTTAGTGTGTTTGATGAGAGTAGGGCATCAGGGGAAGTGTTAGGCGGTGTTTGATCCGGGCACTTTAGCTCTATCTCTGACTCATGTCTTGTGCATTAGCATCGTCATATCGCCGTTACCTTAGCAGAACTATTGCGACGTAGGGCATCAAGGAGGGTCTCGGTCCTTGAGTCCTATACTCTACCGGGGGGCCTTAGCTCTATCTCTACGGGTGCTCTGTGGGATGCTGGGGTGAGGCCTTGGATACATTGTTTGACATTAGGATTGGTTAGTAGCGAGCCCCGTTTGCAGCCCTAGCCATCAGGGGTTTATTTGTTGGTATGGAGTTGTGCAGCGATAAATGTGACCTTCGTGTACAATGTCCATTGTGGGTGATGTGGGCAACGGTGAGAGTTCATCGGGCGTATCCACACTCTCATGCATAGAGGTGCGGCGGCCACCTATCCTTTCTATAGCACAGTGCAAACGTAAAACCATACCAAAGATATGAATTGAATCGCATGCATATGTATTATTGCATTTGTTTTGTTTGCTCACTGAGCCGTGATGTGTGCTCTCCCTCTCGACGTCGAATATTTTTAGTTGATGATGCAGGTACCACTATTGCAGATTATATTGATGCCCCAGCGTATGGACATGTGGCGGTGATCGAAGCTGAAGATGTAGAGGATACGCATGACTCCTTTTGCGAGTGCAACTCATGCGTGTTTGTTTAGGGTTTTTCTTTTATTTAATTATTTGGATTTATTAAAAGGATGTAATGATATTTATTTATGTCTTAGTTGATGCAGAATAATTTGGTATTTAAATATTAATATCACATTTAGATTCTTCAGTTCATTTTATTATTAGACTTCCGCTATTGTGTATTTACACTGATTATGAATGTAGATGTATGGGATTTAGATAACACAGATATAGCCTACTCGAGATCCTGGTTGAACCGTTGATTTGTTAGCGGTTTATCACACCATTCTGAATAGTA